>JALIRH010000027.1:10296774-10594039 GCA_023055505.1 Callipepla californica brunnescens | reverse complement strand
ATTCTTGAGAGAAATGGTTTCCAAACCGAGGTTCAAAGCAAAAATGAAAACCTTGAGGTTAAACCTGACCAGTCACAGGAAGCACCGGCATCCGTGTCGGTTGCCCCTGTGGAAAGCCAGAAATGGAAACTTGTGTCCTCTCGGCTAGAACGGAAAGAAGAAGAAGCAGAGAAAAAAAAGGAAGATCCAGGTGAGGGGCCCTCTTCAGCACCAACTCCACCACCACCACCACCTAAAAAGGCCACTAAGGAAGGTGAGAAACGTGGAGACGACAGAGATGAGAGAGAAGAGGAAGATCCAGGTGAGGGGGCCCTCCTCAGCACCACCACCACCACCACCACCTAGAAAGGCCACTAAGAAAAGTGTGAGACATGGAGAGGACAGTGATAATGAAGAAATCACCATTACTACTATTCGTCGGCCCCTAAAGATGACTGAAATCCAGGGTTCAAGAAAGGAGTTTGTACGGCGCTCCGATGAACCTATTGTCACCTGGTTGCTGCGGTGTTGGGACAACGGTGCCAGCAGCGTGTCCCTTGATGGCAACGAAGCCCGCCAACTGGGAAGCATTGCTCGAGACCCAGCTATCGACAGAGGGATTAGTAGATGTCTGAGTGGAGTTGCTACCCTCTGGGAACGAGTACTAGTAGCTGTAAAGGAGAGATTTCCTTACAAAGATGATCTGGAGCCTAAGGTGGAAAGGTGGAATACTGTGGAGAAGGGCGTCCAATTTTTGAGAGAAATGGCTGTAGTAGAAATGCTGTACGATCCTACTTTCGTCCCTAACAATCCACACCAGGACCGAAAGCATGGTGTAAAGCTGATGTATATCGGAAGCTCTCAAAAACAGCACCAGAAAGGTACGCAAGTACACTGGTAGCAACATTCAATATACTCGAGGGCCGAAACAGAAGACTTCCATTTCATGAAGTGGTTACTACACTTCAAAATTTCGAACAACAACTTCCACCATCACACGTTTCCATTGCAGCTGTATCATCGGTAGCAGGAGAAGTCAGTGACATAAAGAAGATAGTGAAAATGATATTGGAGGAATTGTCCTTACTGATGAACCGGGATGGACCTGTGGCAGTGTCTGAAACACCGGATGAAGACGGGGATGATCCAAAGAATCTGATGGAGAAACTGATCAAACTGATAAAAGTCTCAGCCATCAAAGGCAACCGCCTCTCTGCTCGAGCAAATGACAGCAGTAACTTCATGTCGCGTGTGTCCATGTGGAGCTTCTTACGAGAAAATGGAGAGGACATGAAGAAGTGGCATAAAAAACCCACTCCTGCACTACGAGCACGTGTGAGAGAATTACAGCAGAGATCAGCCACCAATGAAATTGCTCCGGTCACCACAGGTAACCAATAGAGGGGCCCCTGCCCTCAGCCAGGGGAGGGAAAGGGATAATAGAGTGTATTGGACTGTGTGGATTCGATGGCCTGGCACATCAGAGCCACAAAAATATAAGGCACTGGTGGACACTGGTGCACAGTGCACTCTAATGCCTTCGAGCTATAAAGGGACAGAACTGATTTATATTTCTGGAGTGACTGGGGGCTCTCAGGAATTGTCTGTGTTGGAGGCAGAAATAAGCCTCACTGGTAAAGACTGGCAGAAACATCGTACAGTGACCGGACAGGGGGCTCCATGCATACTCGGTATTGATTATCTTAGAAGGGGACATTTCAAGGATCCCAAAGGATACCGATGGGCTTTTGGAATAGCTGCTGTAGATGCTGACAACATTCAGCAGCTGTCTGTTTTACCTGGCCTGTCAGAGGATCCGTCTGTCGTGGGGGTACTGAAAGTAAAAGAGCAGCAGGTACCAATTGCGACAAAAACAGTACACAGACGGCAATACCGTACCAACAGGGATTCCTTGCTCCCCATTCATAATTTGATCCGTCAGTTAGAGGGCCAGGGAGTGATCAGCAAAACTCACTCACCATTTAACAGCCCCATATGGCCGGTACATAAATCCAATGGAGAATGGAGGCTGACGGTAGATTACCGTGGCCTGAATGAAGTCACACCCCCACTGAGCGCTGCTGTGCCAGATATGTTGGAGCTGCAATATGAACTGGAGTCAAAAGCAGCCAAGTGGTACGCTACCATTGACATTGCCAATGCGTTCTTCTCTATTCCTTTGGCCACAGAGTGCAGACCACAGTTTGCTTTCACGTGGAGGGGCATTCAGTACACTTGGAACCGTTTGCCCCAGGGGTGGAAACACAGCCCAACCATTTGCCATGGGTTGATTCAGACCACACTGGAACAGGGTGGGGCACCTGAGCACCTCCAGTACATTGATGACATTGTTGTGTGGGGTGATACAGCAGAAGAAGTTTTTAAAAAAGGAGAGCGAATAATCCAAATTCTTCTGGGTGCTGGTTTTGCTATCAAACGAAACAAAGTGAAGGGACCTGCCCAAGAAATTCAGTTTCTAGGAGTAAAATGGCAAGATGGGCGTCGTCACATCCCAGGAGATGTGGTTGACAAAATCACCAGCATGTCACCACCCACTAGCAAAAAGGAGACACAGTCTTTTCTCGGTGTAGTAGGCTTTTGGAGGATGCATGTCCCAAATTACAGTCTCATAGTAAGCCCCCTCTATCAGGTGACCCGAAAGAAGAATAATTTTGCATGGGGTCCTGAACAGCAGCAGGCCTTTGAGCAGATTAAACAGGAGATAGCCCGTGCTGTTGCCCTGGGGCCAGTACGGATGGGACAGGACGTAAAGAACATCCTATACACTGCTGCTGGAGAGAAAGGTCCCACTTGGAGTCTGTGGCAAAGAGCCCCTGGGGAGACCCGAGGCCGACCCCTGGGATTTTGGAGCAGAGCGTACAGGGGTTCGGAAGAGTGCTACACTCCAACTGAGAAGGAGATTTTGGCAGCATACGAGGGAGTTCGGGCTGCCTCTGAAGTAATTGGCACTGAGACGCAGCTGCTCCTGGCACCTCGATTGCCAGTGTTGAACTGGATGTTCAAAGGAAAGGTTCCCTCCACCCATCACGCTACCGATGCCACCTGGAGTAAGTGGATTGCGCTGATTACACAGCGAGCTCGGATGGGAAACCTCAGCCGTCCAGGGATGTTAGAGGTGATCATGGACTGGCCCGAAGGCAAGAAATTTGGAACATCACCAGCAGAGGAGGTACCACGTGCAAAAGAGGCCCCGCCATATAATGAACTATCAGAAAATGAAAAGACATATGCCCTCTTCACTGACGGATCGTGTCGTATTGTTGGGAAACATCGCAGATGGAAGGCTGCTGTGTGGAGCCCCACACGACGAGTAGCAGAGGCCACCGAAGGAGAAGGAGAGTCAAGCCAATTTGCAGAGGTAAAGGCTGTCCAGCTAGCCTTAGATGTGGCTGAACGGGAGAGGTGGCCAATGCTGTATCTCTATACTGACTCTTGGATGGTGGCAAATGCTTTATGGGGGTGGTTGCAGCAGTGGGAACAAAACAACTGGCAAAGGAAGGGTAAACCTATCTGGGCTGCGGAACTGTGGAAAGACATTGCTGTCCGAACAAAAAGGTTGGGTGTAAAGGTGCGCCACGTAGATGCTCATGTGCCCAAGAATCGAGCTACTGAGGAACAGGAAAATAACCATCAGGTAGATCAAGCTGCCAAAATTGAGGTGTCTGAAATAGACTTGGATTGGCAGAACAAAGGAGAGTTATTCTTAGCTCGGTGGGCCCATGAGACCTCAGGCCATCAAGGAAGGGACGCAACCTATAAGTGGGCTAGAGACCGAGGGGTGGACTTAACTATGGATGCCATCGCACAGGTGATCCATGACTGTGATACATGTGCCATAATTAAACAGGCCAAGAGGATGAAACCTCTCTGGCAGGAAGGGCGATGGCAGAAGTATAAATATGGGGAAGCGTGGCAGGTTGATTACATCACCTTGCCGCGATCTCGCAATGGTAAGCGTTATGTGCTCACCATGGTGGAGGCAACCACTGGGTGGCTTGAAACATATGCAGTACCCCATGCTACTGCTCGTAACACCATCTTAGGCTTAGAGAAGCAAATCCTATGGCGACATGGAACCCCAGAAAGAATTGAGTCCGATAATGGGACTCATTTCAAAAATTCACTTGTGGATACTTGGGCCAAGGAACATGGCATTGAATGGGTCTATCATATTCCCTACCATGCACCAGCTGCTGGCAAGATCGAGCGCTATAACGGGTTGTTAAAAACCACACTGAAAGCACTGGGTGGCGGGACATTTAAGCATTGGGAGAAAAATGTGTCAGAAGCCACGTGGTTGGTCAACACTAGGGGATCAGTAAACCGAGATGGTCCTACACAGTCCAGCTCCCTACAGACCATAGAGGGAGATAAGGTCCCTGTAGTACATGTGAAGAGCATGTTGGGAAAAGCAGTGTGGGTCCTTCCAGCCTCTGGAAGGGCAGACCCCTCCGTGGAACAGTTTTTGCACAGGGACCTGGGTGCACCTGGTGGGTAATGGATAAAAATGGGGATGTCCAGTGTGTACCACAAGGGAATTTGATGCTGGGGGAGTGCAGTCTGTGATTCCATGTGTATATGTATATGTATAGATCTATTTGTATGTAATCTGTGTTATTGCTGTTCTTGGTTCTATATAGAAACATGTTAAGCATGATGTGATGATGTGGAATAAGGGGTGGAATGTTGTGGTTTTTGTGGTTTTGATGCCGGTATTCCACATCAGAACATCATGCAGGCCGTTAAGGAGTTAATGCTGTGGGAGCAGGGGAGGGGCGGAGCTCCGCACCAGACGCGAAGCCCGTGCTTTTTGTGACGCGCTGTCGGGCTGCCGTGAGGAGTTCAGCACGTGTAAAGTAAGCTCCCCAGTTTTCTGGTTTGGAAAGTTTGTCTCTCTCTCTCAATTGTTCAATTCTATTAGATTTAGTAAAGTTACCGTTCCTTCTCAGATCGTGCCGTTGTGTTTTTCTTTACAGACCCTCTATTCGCTCTGTTTTCCCCTCCCCCCGGAGCGTGCGGCTCTGCTGAGGCGGCCGCGCGGCCACTGACGGGACAGTTTTTTTTCCCCTTCTCGGTTCCCCCTTGGGTTACTGTCACAGATAACACCGTGACACCTGCCCTGCCTTCCCATGACCTGCCCTGCCCTGCCTTCCCCTGCCCTGCCCTGCCTTCCCTTGCTCTGACCCGCCCTGCCTTGTCTTCCTTACCTTGCCTGCCCACTCTGCTCTGCCTATCCTTGCCCTTTCCTGCCAAGCCTTACCTTGCCCTATCAAGCAACGACTTACCATGCCCTGCACTGCCTTGCCTTCCCTTGCCCCTGCCAAGGCCCCGCCTTACCCTATCCTGCGAAGCCCCTCCTTGCCCTGCCCTGCCTTCACTTGCCCTACCCTGCCCTCCTTCCCTTGCCTTGCCCTGCCCTGCTTTCCCTTGCCCTGCCCTGCCCTGCCATCCCTTGCCCTGCCTTGCCTTCCCTTGCCCTGCCCTGCCTTCCCTTGCCCTCCCCTGCCTTCCCTTGCCCTGCCCTGCCCTGCTTTCCCTTGCCCTGCCCTGCCCAGCCCTCCCCTTGCCCTGCCCTGCCCTCCCTTGCCCTGCCCTGCCTTCCATTGCCCTGCCCTGCCTTCCCTTGCCCTGTCCTGCCTTCCCTTGCCCTTCCCTGCCCTGCCCTCCCTTTCCCTGCCCTGCCCTGCCCTGCCTTCTCTTGTCCTGCCCTGCCTTCCCTTGCCCTGCCCTGCCCTGCCTTCCCTTGCCCTGCCCTGCCCTGCCTTCCCTTGCCCTGCCTTCCCTGCCTTCCCTTGCCCTGCCCTGCCCTGCCTTCCCTTGCCCTCCCCTGCCTTCCCTTGCCCTGCCCTGCTCTGCTTTCCCTTGCCCTGATCTGCCCAGCCTTCCCTTGCCCTTGCCCTGCCTTGCCTTCCCTTGCCTTGCCCTGCCTTCCCTTGCCCTCCCCTGAGCTCGTTTGCCCTGCTCTGCCCTCCCCTCTTTTGCCCTGCCCTGCCCTGCCTTCCCTTTCCCTGCCCTGCCCTGTTTTCCCTTGCCCTGCCCTACCCTGCCTTCACTTGCCCTGCCCTGCCTTCCCTTGCTCTGCCCTGCCCTTCCTTCCCTAGCCCTGCCCTGCCTTCCCTTGCCCTGCCCAGCCCTGCCCTGCCTTCCCTTGCCCTGCCCTGCCCTGCCTTCCCTTGCCCTGCCCTGCCCTGCCCTGCCTTCCCTTGCCCTGCCCTGCCCTCCCCTTGCCCTGCCCTGCCTTCCCTTGCCCTGCCCTGCCTTCCCTTGACCTGCCCTGCCCTGCCTTCCCTTGCCCTGCCCTGCCCTGCCCTCCCTTTCCCTGCCCTGCCCTGCCCTGCCTTCCCTTGCCCTGCCCTGCCTTCCCTTGCCCTGCCCTGCCTTCCCTTGCCTTGCCCTGCCTTCCCTTGCCCTGCCCTGCCTTCCCTTGCCTTGCCCTGCCCTGCCTTTACTTGCCCTGCCCTGCCCTGCCTTCCCTTGTTCTGCCCTGCCCTGCCTTCCCTTGCCCTGCCCTGCCCTGCCTTCTCTTGCCCTGCCCTGCCTTCCCTTGCCCTGCCCTGCCCTGCCCTCCCTTTCCCTGCCCTGCCCTGCCCTGCCTTCCCTTGCCCTGCCCTGCCTTCCCTTGCCCTGCCCTGCCTTCCCTTGCCTTGCCCTGCCCTGCCTTTACTTGCCCTGCCCTGCCCTGCCTTCCCTTGTTCTGCCCTGCCCTGCCTTCCCTTGCCCTGCCCTGCCCTGCCTTCTCTTGCCCTGCCCTGCCTTCCCTTGCCCTGCCCTGCCCTGCCTTCCCTTGCCCTGCCCTGCCTTACCTTGCCCTGCCCTGCCTTCCCTTGCCCTGCCTTCCCTGCCTTCCCTTGCCCTGCCCTGCCTTCCCTTGCCCTGCCCTGCCCTGCCTTCCCTTGCCCTGCCCTGCCTTACCTTGCCCTGCCCTGCCTTCCCTTGCCCTGCCTTCCCTGCCTTTCCTTGCCCTGCCCTGCCCTGCTTTTCCCTTGCCCTCCCCTGCCTTCCCTTGCCCTGCCTTGCCTTCCCTTCCCCTGCCCTTCCTTCCCTTGCCCTGCCCTGCCTTCCCTTGTTATGCCGTGCCCTGCCTTCCTTTGCCCTGCCCTGCCCTGCCTTCTCTTGCCCTGCCCTGCACTGCATTCCCTTTCCCTGCCCTGCCCCGCCTTCCCATCCCCTGCCCTGCCCTGCCTTCCCTTGCCCTGCCATGCCCTGCCTTCCCTTGCCCTGCCCTGCCTTCCCTTGCCCTGCCCAGCCTAACCTTCACTTGCCCTGCCCTGCCCTGCCTTGCCCTGCCCTGCCCTGCTTTCCCTTGCCCTGCCCTGACCTGCCTTGCCCTGCCCTGCCCTGCCTTACCTTGCCCTGCCCTGCCTTCCCTTGCCCTGCCCTGCCCTGTTTTCCCTTGCCCTGCCCTGCCTTCCCTTGCCCTGCCCTGCCTTCCCTTGCCCAGCCCTGCCTTCCCTTGTAATGCCGTGCCCTGCCTTCCTTTACCCTGCCCTGCCCCGCCTTCCCTTCCCCTGCCTTCCCTTGCCATGCCCTGCCCTCCCTTGACCTGCCCTGCCCTGCCCGCTCTTGCCCTGCCCTGCCCTGCCTTCCCTTGCCCTGCCCTGCCCTGCCTTCTCTTGCCCTGCCCTGCCTTCCCTTGCACTTCCCTGCCCTGCCTTCCCTTGCCCTGCCCTGCCCTCCCTTGCCCTGCCATGCCCTGCATTCCCTTGCTCTGCCCTGCCCTGCCTTTTCCTGCCCTGCCCTGCCCTGCCTTCCCTTGCCCTGCCCTGCCCTGCCTTCCCTTGCCCTGCCCTGCCTTACCTTGCCTGCCCTGCCTTCCCTTGCCTTGCCTGCCCTGCCTTCCCTTGCCCTGCCCTGCCCTGCTTTCCCTTGCCCTCCCCTTCCTTCCCTTGCCCTGCCTTGCCTTCCCTTCCCCTGCCCTGCCTTCCCTTACCCTGCCCTGCCTTCACTTGCCATGCCGTGCCCTGCCTTCCTTTGCCCTGCCCTGCCTTCCCTTGCCCTGCCCAGCCCTGCCTTCCCTTGCCCTGCCCTGCCCTGCCTTGCCCTGCCCTGCACTGCATTCCCTTTCCCTGCCCTGCCCCGCCTTCCATTCCCTTGCCCTGCCCTGCCTTCCCTTGCCCTGCCATGCCCTGCCTTCCCTTGCCCTGCCCTGCCTTCCCTTGCCCTGCCCAGCCCTGCCTTCTCTTGCCCTGCCCTGCCCTTCCTTGCCCTGCCCTGCCCTGCTTTCCCTTGCCCTGCCCTTCCCTGCCATGCCCTGCCCTGCCCAGCCTTCCCTTGCCCTGCCCTGCCCTGCCATCCCTTGCCCTGCACTGCCCTGCCTTCCCTTGCCCTGCCCTGCCCTGCCTTCCCTTGCCCTGCCCAGCCCTGCACTCCCTTGCCCTGCCCTGCCCTGCCTTCCCTTGCCCTGCCCTGCCCTGCCTTCCCTTGCCCTGCCCAGCCCTGCTTTCCCTTGCCCTGCCCAGCCCTGCACTCCCTTACCCTGCATTGCCCTGCCTTCCCTTGCCCTGCCCTGCCCTGCTTTCCCTTGCCCTGCCCTGCCCTGCCTTCCCTTGCCCTGCTCTGCCCTGCCTTCCCTTGCCCTGCCCTGCCCTGCCCTCCCTTGCTCTGCCCTGCCTTCCCTTGCCCTGCCCTGCATTCCGTTGACCTGCCCTGCCCTGCCTTCCCTTGACCTGCCCTGCCCTGCCCTCCCTTGCTCTGCCCTGCCTTCCCTTGCCTTGGCCTGCCTTCCCTTGACCTGCCCTGCCCTGCCTTCCCTTGCCCTGCCCTGCCCTGCCCTCCCTTGCCCTGCCCTGCCCTGCCCTGCCTTCTCTTGCCCTGCCCTGCCTTCCCTTGCCCTGCCCTGCCCTGCCTTCCCTTGCCCTGCCTGCCCTGCCCTGCCTCCCCTTGCCCTGCCGTGCCTTCCCTTGCCCTGCCCTGCCTTCCCTTGCCCTCCCCTGCCCTGCCTTCCCTTGCCCTGCCCTGACCTTCCTTCCCTTGCCCTGCCTTGCCTTCCTTTGCCCTTCCCTGCCTTCCCTTGCTTTGCCCTGCCCTCCCTTGCCCTGCCCTGCCCTGCCCATTCTTGCCCTGCCCTGCCCTGCCTTCCCTTGCCCTGCCCTGCCCTGCCTTCTCTTCCCCTGCCCTGCCTTCCCTTGCCCTGCCCTGCCCTGCCTTCCCTTGCCCTGCCCTGCCCTCCCTTGCCCTGCCCTGCCCTGCCTTCCCTTGCTCTGCCCTGCCCTGCCTTCCTTTGCCCTGCCCTGCCCTGCCTTCCCTTGCCCTGCCCTGCCCTGCCTTCTCTTGCCCTGCCCTGCCTTCCCTTGCCCTGCCCTGCCCTGCCTTACCTTGACCTGCCCGGCCTTACCTTGCCCTGCTCTGCCTTCCCTTGCCCTGCCTGCCGTGCCTTCCCTTGCCCTGCCCTACCCTGCTTTCCCTTGCCCTCCCCTGCCTTCCCTTGCCCTGCCTTGCCTTCCCTTCCCATGCCCTGCCTTCCCTTGCCCTGCCCTACCTTCCCTTGTAATGCCGAGCCCTGCCTTCCTTTGCCCTGCCCTGCCCTGCCTTCTCTTGCCCTGCCCTGCACTGCATTCCCTTTCCCTGCCCTGCACCGCCTTCCCTTCCCCTGCCCTGCCCTGCCTTCCCTTGCCCTGCCCTGCCCTGCCTTCCCTTGCCCTGCCCAGCCCTGCACTCCCTTGCCCTGCCCTGCCCTGCCTTCCCTTGCCCTGCCCTGCCCTGCTTTCCCTTGCCCTGCCCAGCCCTGCCTTCCCTTGACCTGACCTGCCCCTGCCTTGCCCTGCCCTGCCCTGCTTTCCCTTGCCCTGCCCTGCACTGCCTTGACCTGCTCTGCCCTGCCTTCCCTTGCCCTGCCCTGCCCTGCCATCCCTTTCCCTGCCCTGCCCTGCCTTCCCTTGCCCTGCCCTGCCCTGACTTGCCCTGCCCTGCCATGCCCTGCCATCTTTTTCCCTTCCCTGCCCTGCCTTCCCTTGCCATGCCGTGCCCTGTCTTCCTTTGCCCTGCCCTGCCCTGCCTTCTCTTGCCTTGCCCTGCACTGCATTCCCTTTCCCTGCTCTGCCCCGCCTTCCCTTCCCCTGCCCAGCCCTGCCTTCCCATGCCCTGCCCTGCCCTGCCTTGCCCTGCCCTGTCCTGCTTTCCCTTGACCTGCCCTGCCCTGCCTTGCCCTGCCCTGCTCTGCCTTCCCTTGCCCTGCCCTGCCCTCCCTTGCCCTGCCCTGCCTTCCCTTGCCCTGCCCTGCCCTGCCATCCCTTGCCCTGCCTTGCCCTGCCTTCCCTTGCCCTGCCCTGCCTTCCCTTGCCCTGCCCAGCCCTGCACTCCCTTGCCCTGCCCTGCCCTGACTTCCCTTCCCTTGCCCTGCCCTGCCTTCCCTTGCCCTGCCCAGCCCTGTACTCCCTTGCCCTGCATTGCCCTGCCTTCCCTTGCCCTGCCCTGCCCTGCTTTCCCTTGCCCTTCCCTGCCCTGCCTTCCCTTGCCCTGCCCAGCCCTGCCTTCCCTTGCCCTGCCCTGCCTTGCCTCCCCTTGCCCTGCCCTGCCTTCCCTTGCCCTGACCTGCCTTCCCTTGCCCTACCCTGCATTCCCTTGCCCTGCTCTGCCCTGCCTTCCCTTGCCCTGCCCTGCCCTGCGCTCCCTTGCTCTGCCCTGCCTTCCCTTGCCCTGCCCTGCCTTCCCTTGACCTGCCCTGCCCTGCCTTCCCTTGCCCTGCCCTGCCCTGCCCTCCCTTGCTCTGCCCTGCCTTCCCTTGCCTTGGCCTGCCTTCCCTTGACCTGCCCTGCCCTGCCTTCCCTTGCCCTGCCCTGCCCTGCCCTCCCTTGCAATGCCCTGCCCTGCCTTCCCTTGCCCTGCCCTGCCCTGCCTTCAATTGCCCTGCCTGCCCTGCCTTCCCTTGCCCTGCCCTGCACTGCCTTCCCTTGCCCTGCCCTGCCTTCCCTTGCCCTGCCCTGCCCTGCTTTCCCTTGCCCTCCCCTGCCTTCCCTTGCCCTGCCTTGCCTTCCCTTGCCCTGCCCTGCCTTCCCTTGCCCTGCCCTGCCTTCCCTTGCCCTGCCTTGCCTTCCCTTGCCCTTCCCTGCCTTCCCTTGCCCTGCCCTGCCCTCCCTTGCCCTGCCCTGCCCTGCCCATTCTTGCCCTGCCCTGCCCTGCTTTCCCTTGCCCTCCCCTGCCTTCCCTTGCCCTGCCTTGCCTTTCCTTCCCCTGCCCTGCCTTCCCTTGCTTTGCCCTGCCCTCCCTTGCCCTGCCCTGCCCTGCCCATTCTTGCCCTGCCCTGCCCTGCCTTCCCTTGCCCTGCCCTGCCCTGCCTTCTCTTCCCCTGCCCTGCCCTCCCTTGCCCTGCCCTCCCTTGCCCTGCCCTGCCCTGCCCATTCTTGCCCTGCCCTGCCTTCCCTTGCCCTGCCCTGCCCTGCCTTCTCTTCCCCTACCCTGCCTTCCCTTGCCCTGCCCTGCCCTGCCTTCCCTTGCCCTGCCCTGCCTTCCCTTGCCCTGCCCTGCCCTGCCTTCCCTTGACCTGCTAGGCCTTACCTTGCCCTGCCCTGCCTTCCCTTGCCCTGCCTGCCGTGCCTTCCCTTGCCCTGCCCTACCCTGCTTTCCCTTGCCCTCCCCTGCCTTCCCTTGCCCTGCCTTGCCTTCCCTTCCCATGCCCTGCCTTCCCTTGCCCTGCCCTACCTTCCCTTGTAATGCCGTGCCCCGCCTTCCTTCGCCCTGCCCTGCCCTGCCTTCTCTTGCACTGCCCTGCACTGCATTCCCTTTCCCTGCCCTGCACCGGCTTCCCTTCCCCTGCCCTGCCCTGCCTTCCCTTGCCCTGCCATGCCCTGCCTTCCCTTGCCCTGCCCTGCCTTCCCTTGCCCTGCCCAGCCCTGCCTTCCCTTGCCCTGCCCTGCCCTGCCTTGCCCTGCCCTGCCCTGCTTTCCCTTGCCCTGCCCTGCACTGCCTTGACCTGCCCTGCCTTCTCTTGACCTGCCCTGCACTGCATTCCCTTTCCCTGCCCTGCACCGCCTTCCCTTCCCCTGCCCTGCCCTGCCTTCCCTTGCCCTGCCCTGCCCTGCCCTCCCTTGCCCTGCCCTGCCCTGACTTGTCTTGCCCTGCCATGCCCTGCCATCCCTTTCCCTGCCCTGCCCTGCCTTCCCTTGCCATGCCGTGCCCTGCCTTCCTTTGCCCTGCCCTGCCCTGCCTTCTCTTGCCCTGCCCTGCACTGCATTCCCTTTCCCTGCCCTGCCCCGCCTTCCCTTCCCCTGCCCTGCTCTGCCTTCCCTTGCCCTGCCATGCCCTGCCTTCCCTTGCCCTGCCCTGCCTTCCCTTGCCCTGCCCTGCCCTGCCATGCCCTGCCATCTTTTTCCCTTCCCTGCCCTGCCTTCCCTTGCCATGCCGTGCCCTGCCTTCCTTTGCCCTGCCCTGCCCTGCCTTCTCTTGCCCTGCCCTGCACTGCATTCCCTTTCCCTGCCCTGCCCCGCCTTCCCTTCCCCTGCCCTGCCCTGCCTTCCCTTGCACTGCCATGCCCTGCCTTCCCTTGACCTGCCCTGCCCTGCCTTGCCCTGCCCTGTCCTGCTTTCCCTTGACCTGCCCTGCCCTGCCTTGCCCTGCCCTGCTCTGCCTTCCTTTGCCCTGCCCTGCCCTGCCATCCCTTGCCCTGCCTTGCCCTGCCTTCCCTTGCCCTGCCCTGACCTCCCTTGCCCTGCCCTGCCTTCCCTTGCCCTGCCCTGCCTTCCCTTTCCCTGCCCTGCCTTCCCTTGACCTGCACTGCCCTGCCTTCCCTTGCCCTGCCCTGCCCTGCCTTCCCTTGCCCTGCCCAGCCCTGCATTCTTTTGCCCTGCCCTGCCCTCCCTTGCACTGCCATGCCTTCCCTTGCCCTGCCCTGCCCTGCCCAGCCCTGCTTTACCTTGCCCTGCCCAGCCCTGCACTCCCTTGCCCTGCATTGCCCTGCCTTCCCTTGCCCTGCCCTGCCCTGCTTTCCCTTGCCCTGCCCTGCCCTGCCTTCCCTTGCCCTGCTCTGCCCTGCCTTCCCTTGCCCTACCCTGCCCTGCCCTCCCTTGCTCTGCCCTGCCTTCCCTTGCCCTGCCCTGCATTCCGTTGACCTGCCCTGCCCTGCCTTCCCTTGACCTGCCCTGCCCTGCCCTCCCTTGCTCTGCCCTGCCTTCCCTTGCCTTGGCCTGCCTTCCCTTGACCTGCCCTGCCCTGCCTTCCCTTGCCCTGCCCTGCCCTGCCCTCTCTTTGCCCTGCCCTGCCCTGCCCTGCCTTCTCTTGCCCTGCCCTGCCTTCCCTCTTGCCCTGCCCTGCCTTCCCTTGCCCTGCCTGCCCTGCCTTCCCTTGCCCTGCCCTGCCCTGCCTTCCCTTGCCCTGCCTTGCCTTCCCTTGCCCTTCCCTGCCTTCCCTTGCTTTGCCCTGCCCTCCCTTGCCCTGCCCTGCCCTGCCCATTCTTGCCCTGCCCTGCCCTGCCTTCCCTTGCCCTGCCCTGCCCTGCCTTCTCTTCCCCTGCCCTGCCTTCCCTTGCCCTGCCCTGCCCTGCCTTCCCTTGCCCTGCCCTGCCCTCCCTTGCCCTGCCCTGCCCTGCCTTCCCTTGCTCTGCCCTGCCCTGCCTTCCTTTGCCCTGCCCTGCCCTGCCTTCCCTTGCCCTGCCCTGCCCTGACTTTTCTTGCCCTGCCCTGCCTTCCCTTGCCCTGCCCTGCCCTGCCTTCCCTTGACCTGCCCGGCCTTACCTTGCCCTGCCCTGCCTTCCCTTGCCCTGCCTGCCGTGCCTTCCCTTGCCCTGCCCTACCCTGCTTTCCCTTGCCCTCCCCTGCCTTCCCTTGCCCTGCCTTGCCTTCCCTTCCCATGCCCTGCCTTCCCTTGCCCTGCCCTACCTTCCCTTGTAATGCCGTGCCCTGCCTTCCTTTGCCCTGCCCTGCCCTGCCTTCTCTTGCCCTGCCCTGCACTGCATTCCCTTTCCCTGCCCTGCACCGCCTTCCCTTCCCCCTGCCCTGCCCTGCCTTCCCTTGCCCTGCCATGCCCTGCCTTCCCTTGCCCTGCCCTGCCTTCCCTTGCCCTGCCCAGCCCTGCCTTCCCTTGACCTGACCTGCCCTGCCTTGCCCTGCCCTGCCCTGCTTTCCCTTGCCCTGCCCTGCACTGCCTTGACCTGCCCTGCCCTGCCTTCCCTTGCCCTGCCCTGCCCTGCCATCCCTTTCCCTGCCCTGCCCTGCCTTCCCTTGCCCTGCCCTGCCCTGACTTGCCCTGCCCTGCCATGCCCTGCCATCTTTTTCCCTTCCCTGCCCTGCCTTCCCTTGCCATGCCGTGCCCTGCCTTCCTTTGCCCTGCCCTGCCCTGCCTTCTCTTGCCTTGCCCTGCACTGCATTCCCTTTCCCTGCTCTGCCCCGCCTTCCCTTCCCCTGCCCTGCTCTGCCTTCCCTTGCACTGCCATGCCCTGCCTTCCCTTGCCCTGCCCTGCCTTCCCTTGCCCTGCCCAGCCCTGCCTTCCCATGCCCTGCCCTGCCCTGCCTTGCCCTGCCCTGTCCTGCTTTCCCTTGACCTGCCCTGCCCTGCCTTGCCCTGCCCTGCTCTGCCTTCCCTTGCCCTGCCCTGCCCTGCCATCCCTTGCCCTGCCTTGCCCTGCCTTCCCTTGCCCTGCCCCTGACCTCCCTTGCCCTGCCCTGCCTTCCCTTGCCCTGCACTGCCCTGCCTTCCCTTGCCCTGCCCTGCCCTGCCTTCCCTTGCCCTGCCCAGCCCTGCACTCCTTTGCCCTGCCCTGCCCTGCCTTCCCTTGCCCTGCCCTGCCCTGCCTTCCCTTGCCCTGCCCAGCCCTGTACTCCATTGCCCTGCCTTGCCCTTCCTTTGCCGTGCCCAGCCCTGTACTCCATTGCCCTGCCTTGCCCTTCCTTTGCCGTGCCCTGCCCTGCCTTCCCTTGCCCTGTCCTGCCCTGCCTTCCCTTGCCCTGCCTGCCCTGCCTTCCCTTGCCCTGCCCTGCCCTGCTTTCCCTTGCCCTCCCCTGCCTTCCCTTGCCCTGCCTTGCCTTTCCTTCCCCTGCCCTGCCTTCCCTTGCCCTGCCCTGCCTTCCCTTGCCCTGTACTGCCTTCCCTTGCCTTGCCCTTCCCTGCCTTTCCTTGCCCTACCCTGCCCTGCCTTCCCTTGTTCTACCCTGCCCTGCCTTCCCTTGCCCTGCCCTGCCCTGCCTTCTCTTGCCCTGCCCTGCCTTCCCTTGTCCTGCCCTGCCCTGCCTTCCCTTGCCCTGCCCTGCCTTACCTTGCCCTGCCCTGCCTTCCCTTGCCCTGCCTTCCCTGCCTTCCCTTGTCCTGCCCTGCCTTCCCTTGCCCTGCCCTGCCCTGCCTTCCCTTGCCCTGCCCTGCCTTACCTTGCCCTGCCCTGCCTTCCCTTGCCCTGCCTTCCCTGCCTTCCCTTGCCCTGCCCAGCCCTGCTTTCCCTTGCCCTCCCCTGCCTTCCCTTGCCCTGCCTTGCCTTCCCTTCAACTGCCCTGCCTTCACTTGCCCTGCCCTGCCTTCCCTTGTAATGCCGTGCCCTGCCTTCCTTTGCCCTGCCCTGCCCTGCCTTCTCTTGCCCTGCCCTGCACTGCATTCCCTTTCCCTGCCCTGCCCCGCCTTCCCATCCCCTGCCCTGCCCTGCCTTCCCTTGCCCTGCCATGCCCTGCCTTCCCTTGCCCTGCCCTGCCTTCCCTTGCCCTGCCCAGCCTATCCTTCCCTTGCCCTGCCCTGCCCTGTTTTCCCTTGCCCTGCCCTGCCTTCCCTTGCCCTGCCCTGCCTTCCCTTGCCCAGCCCTGCCTTCCCTTGTAATGCCATGCCCTGCCTTCCTTTACCCTGCCCTGCCCTGCCTTCTCTTGCCCTGCCCTGCACTGCATTCCCTTTCCCTGCCCTGCCCCGACTTCCCTTCCCCTGCCTTCCCTTGCAATGCCCTGCCCTCCCTTGACCTGCCCTGCCCTGCCCGCTCTTGCCCTGCCCTGCCCTGCCTTGCCTTGCCCTGCCCTGCCCTGCCTTCTCTTGCCCTGCCCTGCCTTCCCTTGCCTTTCCCTGCCCTGACTTCCCTTGCCCTGCCCTGCCCTCCCTTACCCTGCCATGCCCTGCCTTCCCTTGCCCTGCCCTGCCCTGCCTTTTCTTGCCCTGCCCTGCCCTGCCTTCCCTTGCCCTGCCCTGCCCTGCCTTCCCTTGCCCTGCCCTGCCTTACCTTGCCTGCCCTGCCTTCCCTTGCCTTGCCTGCCCTGCCTTCCCTTGCCCTGCCCTGCCCTGCTTTCCCTTGCCCTCCCCTTCCTTCCCTTGCCCTGCCTAGCCTTCCCTTCCCCTGCCCTGCCTTCCCTTACCCTGCCCTGCCTTCCCTTGCCATGCCGTGCCCTGCCTTCCTTTGCCCTGCCCTGCCTTCCCTTGCCCTGCCCAGCCCTGCCTTCCCTTGCCCTGCCCTGCCCTGCCTTGCCCTGCCCTGCACTGCATTCCCTTTCCCTGCCCTGCCCCGCCTTCCCTTCCCCTGCCCTGCCCTGCCTTCCCTTGCCCTGCCATGGCCTGCCTTCCCTTGCCCTGCCCTGCCTTCCCTTGCCCTGCCCTGCCCTTCCATGCCCTGCCCTGCCCTGCTTTCCCTTGCCCTGCCCTGCCCTGCCTTGCCCTGCCCTGCCCAGCCTTCCCTTTCCCTGCCCTGCCCTGCCATCCCTTGCCCTGCACTGCCCTGCCTTCCCTTGCCCTGCCCTGCCCTCCCTTGCCCTGCCCTGCCTTCCCTTGCCCTGCCCTGCCCTGCCTTCCCATGCCCTGCCCAGCCCTGCACTCCCTTGCCCTGCCCTGCCCTGCCTTCCCTTGCCCTGCCCTGCCCTGCCTTCCCTTGCCCTGCCCAGCCCTGCTTTCCCTTGCCCTGCCCAGCCCTGCACTCCCTTGCCCTGCATTGCCCTGCCTTCCCTTGCCCTGCCCTGCCCTGCTTTCCCTTGCCCTGCCCTGCACTGCCTTCCCTTGCCCTGCCCAGCCCTGCTTTCCCTTGCCCTGCCCTCCCCTGCCTTCCCTTGCCCTGCCTTGCCTTTCCTTCCCCTGCCCTGCCTTCCCTTGCCCTGCCCTGCCTTCCCTTGACCTGCCTTGCCTTCCCTTGCCCTTCCCTGCCTTCCCTTGCCCTGCCCTGCCCTCCCTTGCCCTGCCCTGCCCTGCCCATTCTTGCCCTGCCCTGCCCTGCCTTCCCTTGCCCTGCCCTGCCCTGCCTTCTCTTCCCCTGCCCTGCTATGCCTTGCCCTGCCCTGCCCTGCCATCCCTTGCCCTGCCCTGCCCTCCCTTGCCCTGCCCTGCCCTGCCTTCCCTTGCTCTGCCCTGCCCTGCCTTCCCTTGCCCTGCCCTGCCCTGCCTTCCTTTGCCCTGCCCTGCCCTGCCTTCTCTTGCCCTGCCCTGCACTGCATTCCCTTTCTCTGCCCTGCACCGCCTTCCCTTCCCCTGCCCTGCCCTGCCTTCCCTTGCCCTGCCATGCCCTGCCTTCCCTTGCCCTGCCCTGCCCTCCCTTGCCCTGCCATGCCCTGCCTTCCCTTGCTCTGCCCTGCCCTGCCTTCTCTTGCCCTGCCCTGCCTTCCCTTGCCCTGCCCTGCCCTGCCTTCCCTTGCCCTGCCCTGCCTTACCTTGCGTGCCCTGACTTCCCTTGCCTTGCCAGCCCTGCCTTCCCTTGCCCTGCCCTGCCCTGCTTTCCCTTGCCCTCCCCTTCCTTCCCTTGCCCTGCCTTGCCTTCCCTTCCCCTGCCCTGCCTTCCCTTGCCCTGCCCTGCCTCCTTTGCCATGCCGTGCCCTACCTTCCTTTGCCCTGCCCTGCCTTCCCTTGCCCTGCCCAGCCCTGCCTTCCCTTGCCCTGCCCTGCCCTGCCATGCCTTGCCCTGCCCTGCACTGCATTCCATTTCCCTGCCCTGCCCCGCCTTCCCTTCCTCTGCCCTGCCCTGCCTTCCCTTTCCCTGCCATGCCCTGCCTTCCCTTGCCCTGCCCTGCCTTCCCTTGCCCTGCCCAGACCTGCCTTCCCTTGCCCTGCCCTGCCCTGCCTTGCCCTGCCCTGCCCTGCTTTCCCTTGCCCTGCCCTGCCCTGCCTTTCCCTGCCCTGCCCAGCCTTCCCTTGCCCTGCCCTGCCCTGCCATCCCTTGCCCTGCACTGCCCTGCCTTCCCTTGCCCTGCCCAGCCCTGCCTTCCCTTGCCCTGCCCTGCCCTGCCTTGCCCTGCCCTGCCCTGCTTTCCCTTGCCCTGCCCTGCACTGCCTTGACCTGCCCTGCCCAGCCTTCCCTTGCCCTGCCCTGCCCTGCCATCCCTTTCCCTGCCCTGCCCTGCCTTCCCTTGCCCTGCCCTGCCTTCCCTTGCCCTTCCCTGCCTTCCCTTGCCCTCCCCTCCCCTGCCTTCCCTTGAACTGCCCTGACCTTCCTTCCCTTGCCCTGCCCTGCCTTCCTTTGCCCTGCCCTGCCCTGCCCTGCCATTCCTTGCCCTTCCCTGCCCTGCCTTCCCTTGCCCTGCCCTGCCTTCCCTTGCCCTGACCTGCCTTCCCTTGCCCTACCCTGCATTCCCTTGCCCTGCTCTGCCCTGCCTTCCCTTGCCCTGCCCTGCCCTGCCCTCCCTTGCTCTGCCCTGCCTTCCCTTGCCCTGCCCTGCCTTCCCTTGTCCTGCCCTGCCCTGCCTTCCCTTGCCCTGCCCTGCCCTGCCCTCCCTTGCTCTGCCCTGCCTTCCCTTGCCTTGGCCTGCCTTCCCTTGACCTGCCCTGCCCTGCCTTCC
Source organism: Callipepla californica brunnescens (assembly GCA_023055505.1). Lineage (NCBI taxonomy): Eukaryota > Metazoa > Chordata > Aves > Galliformes > Odontophoridae > Callipepla > Callipepla californica. The sequence goes on along the minus strand of JALIRH010000027.1, from coordinate 10,575,395 downwards.
CTTGCCCTGCCCTGCCCTGCCCTCCCTTGCCCTGCCCTGCCCTGCCCTGCCTTCTCTTGCCCTGCCCTGCCTTCCCTTGCCCTGCCCTGCCCTGCCTTCCCATGCCCTGCCTGCCCTGCCTTCCCTTGCCCTGCCCTGCCCTGCCTTCCCTTGCCCTGCCCTGCCTTCCCTTGCCCTGCCCTGCCCTGCTTTCCCTTGCCCTCCCCTGCCTTCCCTTGCCCTGCCTTGCCTTTCCTTCCCCTGCCCTGCCTTCCCTTGCCCTGCCCTGCCTTCCCTTGCCCTGCCTTGCCTTCCCTTGCCCTTCCCTGCCTTCCCTTGCCCTGCCCTGCCCTCCCTTGCCCTGCCCTGCCCTGCCCATTCTTGCCCTGCCCTGCCCTGCCTTCCCTTGCCCTGCCCTGCCTTGCCTTCTCTTCCCCTGCCCTGCCCTCCCTTGCCCTGCCCTGCCCTGCCCATTCTTGCCCTGCCCTGCCCTGCCTTCCTTTGCCCTGCTCTGCCCTGCCTTCTCTTCCTTTGCCCTGCCTTCCCTTGCCCTGCCCTGCCCTGCCTTCCCTTGCCCTGCCCTGCCTTCCCTTGCCCTGCCCTGCCCTGCCTTCCCTTGACCTGCTAGGCCTTACCTTGCCCTGCCCCTGCCTTCCCTTGCCCTGCCTGCCGTGCCTTCCCTTGCCCTGCCCTACCCTGCTTTCCCTTGCCCTCCCCTGCCTTCCCTTGCCCTGCCTTGCCTTCCCTTCCCATGCCCTGCCTTCCCTTGCCCTGCCCTACCTTCCCTTGTAATGCCGTGCCCCGCCTTCCTTTGCCCTGCTTTGCCCTGCCTTCTCTTGCACTGCCCTGCACTGCATTCCCTTTCCCTGCCCTGCCCTGCCTTCCCTTGCCCTGCCCTGCCCTGCCTTCCCTTGCCCTGCCCTGCCCTGCCTTCCCTTGCCCTGCCCAGCCCTGCCTTCCCTTGCCCTGCCCTGCCCTGCCTTGCCCTGCCCTGCCCTGCTTTCCCTTGCCCTGCCCTGCACTGCCTTGACCTGCTTTGCCTTCTCTTGCCCTGCCCTGCACTGCATTCCCTTTCCCTTCCCTGCACCGCCTTCCCTTCCCCTGCCCTGCCCTGCCTTCCCTTGCCCTGCCCTGCCCTGCCCTCCCTTGCCCTGCCCTGCCCTGACTTGTCTTGCCCTGCCATGCCCTGCCATCCCTTTCCCTGCCCTGCCCTGCCTTCCCTTGCCATGCCGTGCCCTGCCTTCCTTTGCCCTGCCCTGCCCTGCCTTCTCTTCCCCTGCCCTGCACTGCATTCCCTTTCCCTGCCCTGCCCCGCCTTCCCTTCCCCTGCCCTGCTCTGCCTTCCCTTGCACTGCCATGCCCTGCCTTCCCTTGCCCTGCCCTGCCTTCCCTTGCCCTGCCCTGCCCTGCCATCCCTTTCCCTGCCCTGCCCTGCCTTCCCTTGCCCTGCCCTGCCCTGACTTGCCCTGCCCTGCCATGCCCTGCCTTCTTTTTCCCTTCCCTGCCCTGCCTTCCCTTGCCATGCCGTGCCCTGCCTTCCTTTGCCCTGCCCTGCCCTGCCTTCTCTTGCCCTGCCCTGCACTGCATTCCCTTTCCCTGCCCTGCCCCGCCTTCCCTTCCCCTGCCCTGCCCTGCCTTCCCTTGCACTGCCATGCCCTGCCTTCCCTTGACCTGCCCTGCCCTGCCTTGCCCTGCCCTGTCCTGCTTTCCCTTGACCTGCCCTGCCCTGCCTTGCCCTGCCCTGCTCTGCCTTCCCTTGCCCTGCCCTGCCGTACCATCCCTTGCCCTGCCTTGCCCTGCCTTCCCTTGCCCTGCCCTGACCTCCCTTGCCCTGCCCTGCCTTCCCTTGCCCTGCCCTGCCTTCCCTTGCCCTACCCTGCCCTGCCATCCCTTGCCCTGCCTTGCCCTGCCTTCCCTTGTTCTGCCCTTCCCTCCCTTGCCCTGCCCTGCCTTCCCTTGCCCTGCCCCTGCCCTGCCATCCCTTGCCCTGCCTTGCCCTGCCTTCCCTTGCCCTGCCCTGCCCTCCCTTGCCCTGCCCTGCCCTCCCTTGCCCTGCCCTGCCTTCCCTTGCCCTGCCCTGCCTTCCCTTGCCCTGCCCTGCCCTGCCATCCCTTGCCTTGCCCTGCCTTCCCTTGCCCCTGCCCTGCCCTCCCTTGCCCTGCCCTGCCTTCCCTTGCCCCTGCCCTGCCCTGCCATCCCTTGCCCTGCCTTGCCCTGCCTTCCCTTGCCCTGCCCTGCCTTCCCTTGCCCTGCCCAGCCCTGCACTCCCTTGCCCTGCCCTGCCCTGACTTCCCTTGCTTTGCCCTGCCCTGCCTTCCCTTGCCCTGCCCAGCCCTGTACTCCCTTGCCCCTGCATTGCCCTGCCTTCCCTTGCCCTGCCCTGCCCTGCTTTCCCTTGCCCTTCCCTGCCCTGCCTTCCCTTGCCCTGCCCAGCCCTGCCTTCCCTTGCCCTGCCCTGCCTTGCCTCCCCTTTCCCTGCCCTGCCTTCCCTTGCCCTGACCTGCCTTCCCTTGCCCTACCCTGCATTCCCTTGCCCTGCTCTGCCCTGCCTTCCCTTGCCCTGCCCTGCCCCTGCGCTCCCTTGCTCTGCCCTGCCTTCCCTTGCCCTGCCCCTGCCTTCCCTTGACCTGCCCTGCCCTGCCTTCCCTTGCCCTGCCCTGCCCTGCCCTCCCTTGCTCTGCCCTGCCTTCCCTTGCCTTGGCCTTTCTTCCCTTGACCTGCCCTGCCCTGCCTTCCCTTGCCCTCCCCTGCCCTGCCCTCCCCTTGCAATGCCCTGCCCTGCCCTGCCTTCTCTTGCCCCTGCCCTGCCTTCCCTTGCCCTGCCCTGCCCTGCCTTCAATTGCCCTGCCTGCCCTGCCTTCCCTTGCCCTGCCCTGCACTGCCTTCCCTTGCCCTGCCCTGCCTTCCCTTGCCCTGCCCTGCCCTGCTTTCCCTTGCCCTCCCCTGCCTTCCCTTGCCCTGCCTTGCCTTTCCTTCCCCTGCCCTGCCTTCCCTTGCCCTGCCCTGCCTTCCCTTGCCCTGCCTTGCCTTCCCTTGCCCTTCCCTGCCTTCCCTTGCCCTGCCCTGCCCTCCCTTGCCCTGCCCTGCCCTGCCCATTCTTGCCCTGCCCTGCCCTGCTTTCCCTTGCCCCTCCCCTGCCTTCCCTTGCCCTGCCTTGCCTTTCCTTCCCCTGCCCTGCCTTCCCTTGCTTTGCCCTGCCCTCCCTTGCCCTGCCCTGCCCTGCCCATTCTTGCCCTGCCCTGCCCTGCCTTCCCTTGCCCTGCCCTGCCCTGCCTTCTCTTCCCCTGCCCTGCCCTCCCTTGCCCTGCCCTCCCTTGCCCTGCCCTGCCCTGCCCATTCTTGCCCTGCCCTGCCTTCCCTTGCCCTGCCCTGCCCTGCCTTCTCTTCCCCTACCCTGCCTTCCCTTGCCCTGCCCTGCCCTGCCTTCCCTTGCCCTGCCCTGCCTTCCCTTGCCCTGCCCTGCCCTGCCTTCCCTTGACCTGCTAGGCCTTACCTTGCCCTGCCCTGCCTTCCCTTGCCCTGCCTGCCGTGCCTTCCCTTGCCCTGCCCTACCCTGCTTTCCCTTGCCCTCCCCTGCCTTCCCTTGCCCTGCCTTGCCTTCCCTTCCCATGCCCTGCCTTCCCTTGCCCTGCCCTACCTTCCCTTGTAATGCCGTGCCCCGCCTTCCTTCGCCCTGCCCTGCCCTGCCTTCTCTTGCACTGCCCTGCACTGCATTCCCTTTCCCTGCCCTGCACCGCCTTCCCTTCCCCTGCCCTGCCCTGCCTTCCCTTGCCCTGCCATGCCCTGCCTTCCCTTGCCCTGCCCTGCCTTCCCTTGCCCTGCCCAGCCCTGCCTTCCCTTGCCCTGCCCTGCCCTGCCTTGCCCTGCCCTGCCCTGCTTTCCCTTGCCCTGCCCTGCACTGCCTTGACCTGCCCTGCCTTCTCTTGACCTGCCCTGCACTGCATTCCCTTTCCCTGCCCTGCACCGCCTTCCCTTCCCCTGCCCTGCCCTGCCTTCCCTTGCCCTGCCCTGCCCTGCCCTCCCTTGCCCTGCCCTGCCCTGACTTGTCTTGCCCTGCCATGCCCTGCCATCCCTTTCCCTGCCCTGCCCTGCCTTCCCTTGCCATGCCGTGCCCTGCCTTCCTTTGCCCTGCCCTGCCCTGCCTTCTCTTGCCCTGCCCTGCACTGCATTCCCTTTCCCTGCCCTGCCCCGCCTTCCCTTCCCCTGCCCTGCTCTGCCTTCCCTTGCCCTGCCATGCCCTGCCTTCCCTTGCCCTGCCCTGCCTTCCCTTGCCCTGCCCTGCCCTGCCATGCCCTGCCATCTTTTTCCCTTCCCTGCCCTGCCTTCCCTTGCCATGCCGTGCCCTGCCTTCCTTTGCCCTGCCCTGCCCTGCCTTCTCTTGCCCTGCCCTGCACTGCATTCCCTTTCCCTGCCCTGCCCCGCCTTCCCTTCCCCTGCCCTGCCCTGCCTTCCCTTGCACTGCCATGCCCTGCCTTCCCTTGACCTGCCCTGCCCTGCCTTGCCCTGCCCTGTCCTGCTTTCCCTTGACCTGCCCTGCCCTGCCTTGCCCTGCCCTGCTCTGCCTTCCTTTGCCCTGCCCTGCCCTGCCATCCCTTGCCCTGCCTTGCCCTGCCTTCCCTTGCCCTGCCCTGACCTCCCTTGCCCTGCCCTGCCTTCCCTTGCCCTGCCCTGCCTTCCCTTTCCCTGCCCTGCCTTCCCTTGACCTGCCCTGCCCTGCCTTCCCTTGCCCTGCCCTGCCCTGCCCTCCCTTGCTCTGCCCTGCCTTCCCTTGCCTTGGCCTGCCTTCCCTTGACCTGCCCTGCCCTGCGTTCCCTTGCCCTGCCCTGCCCTGCCCTCCCTTGCCCTGCCCTGCCCTGCCCTGCCTTCTCTTGCCCTGCCCTGCCTTCCCTTGCCCTGCCCTGCCCTGCCTTCAATTGCCCTGCCTGCCCTGACTTCCCTTGCCCTGCCCTGCCCTGCCTTCCCTTGCCCTGCCCTGCCTTCCCTTGCCCTGCCCTGCCCTGCTTTCCCTTGCCCTCCCCTGCCTTCCCTTGCCCTGCCTTGCCTTTCCTTCCCCTGCCCTGCCTTCCCTTGCCCTGCCCTGCCTTCCCTTGCCCTGCCTTGCCTTCCCTTGCCCTTCCCTGCCTTCCCTTGCCCTGCCCTGCCCTCCCTTGCCCTGCCCTGCCCTGCCCATTCTTGCCCTGCCCTGCCCTGCCTTCCCTTGCCGTGCCCTGCCCTGCCTTCTCTTCCCCTGCCCTGCCTTCCCTTGCCCTGCCCTGCCCTGCCTTCCCTTGCCCTGCCCTGCCTTCCCTTGCCCTGCCCTGCCCTGCCTTCCCTTGACCTGCCCGGCCTTACCTTGCCCTGTCCTGCCTTCCCTTGCCCTGCCTGCCGTGCCTTCCCTTGCCCTGCCCTACCCTGCTTTCCCTTGCCCTCCCCTGCCTTCCCTTGCCCTGCCTTGCCTTCCCTTCCCATGCCCTGCCTTCCCTTGCCCTGCCCTACCTTCCCTTGTAATGCCTTGCCCCGCCTTCTTTGCCCTGCCCTGCCCTGCCTTCTCTTGCCCTGCCCTGCACTGCATTCCCTTTCCCTGCCCTGCACCGCCTTCCCTTCTCCTGCCCTGCCCTGCCTTCCCTTGCCCTGCCATGCCCTGCCTTCCCTTGCCCTGCCCTGCCTTCCCTTGCCCTGCCCAGCCCTGCCTTACCTTGCCCTGCCCTGCCCTGCTTTCCCTTGCCCTGCCCTGCACTGCCTTGACCTGCCCTGCCCTGCCTTCCTTTGCCCTGCCCTGCCCTGCCATCCCTTTCCCTGCCCTTCCCTGCCTTCCCTTGCCCTGCCCTGCCCTGCCCTCCCTTGCCCTGCCCTGCCCTGACTTGTCTTGCCCTGCCATGCCCTGCCATCCCTTTCCCTGCCCTGCCCTGCCTTCCCTTGCCATGCCGTACCCTGCCTTCCTTTGCCCTGCCCTGCCCTGCCTTCTCTTGCCCTGCCCTGCACTGCATTCCCTTTCCCTGCCCTGCCCCGCCTTCCCTTCCCCTGCCCTGTTCTGCCTTCCCTTGCACTGCCATGCCCTGCCTTCCCTTGCCCTGCCCTGCCTTCCCTTGCCCTACCCTGCCCTGCCATCCCTTTCCCTGCCCTGCCCTTCCTTCCCTTGCCCTGCCCTGCCCTGACTTGCCCTGCCCTGCCATGCCCTGCCATCTTTTTCCCTTCCCTGCCCTGCCTTCCCTTGCCATGCCGTGCCCTGCCTTCCTTTGTCCTGCCCTGCCCTGCCTTCTCTTGCCCTGCCCTGCACTGCATTCCCTTTCCCTGCCCTGCCCCGCCTTCCCTTCCCCTGCCCTGCTCTGCCTTCCCTTGCACTGCCATGCCCTGCCTTCCCTTGCCATGCCCTGCCTTCCCTTGCCCTGCCCAGCCCTGCCTTCCCATGCCCTGCCCTGCCCTGCCTTGCCCTGCCCTGTACTGCTTTCCCTTGACCTGCCCTGCCCTGCCTTGCCCTGCCCTGCCCTGCTTTCCCTTGCCCTGCCCTGCACTGCCTTGACCTGCCCTGCCCTGCCTTCCTTTGCCCTGCCCTGCCCTGCCATCCCTTTCCCTGCCCTGCCCTGCCCTCCCTTGCCCTGCCCTGCCCTGACATGTCTTGCCCTGCCATGCCCTGCCATCCCTTTCCCTGCCCTGCCCTGCCTTCCCTTGCCATGCCGTACCCTGCCTTCCTTTGTCCTGCCCTGCCTTCCCTTGCCCTACCCTGCCCTGCCATCCCTTTCCCTGCCCTGCCCTGCCTTCCCTTGCCCTGCCCTGCCCTGACTTGCCCTGCCCTGCCATGCCCTGCCATCTTTTTCCCTTCCCTGCCCTGCCTTCCCTTGCCATGCCGTGCCCTGCCTTCCTTTGTCCTGCCCTGCCCTGCCTTCTCTTGCCCTGCCCTGCACTGCATTCCCTTTCCCTGCCCTGCCCCGCCTTCCCTTCCCCTGCCCTGCTCTGCCTTCCCTTGCACTGCCATGCCCTGCCTTCCCTTGCCCTGCCCTGCCTTCCCTTGCCCTGCCCAGCCCTGCCTTCCCATGCCCTGCCCTGCCCTGCCTTGCCCTGCCCTGTACTGCTTTCCCTTGACCTGCCCTGCCCTGCCTTGCCCTGCCCTGCTCTGCCTTCCCTTGCCCTGCCCTGCCCTGCCATCCCTTGCCCTGCCTTGCCCTGCCTTCCCTTGCCCTGCCCTGACCTCCCTTGCCCTGCCCTGCCTTCCCTTGCCCTGCCCTGCCTTCCCTTGCCCTGCACTGCATTGCCATCCCTTGCCCTGCCTTGCCCTGCCTTCCCTTGCCCTGCCCTGCCCTCCCTTGCCCTGCCCTGCCTTCCCTTGCCCTGCCCTGCCCTGCCATCCCTTGCCCTGCCTTGCCCTGCCTTCCCTTAGCCTGCCCTGCCCTCCCTTGCCCTGCCCTGCCTTCCCTTGCCCTGCCCTGCCTTCCCTTGCCCTGCCCTGCCCTGCCATCCCTTGCCCTGCCTTGCCCTGCCTTCCCTTGCCCTGCCCTGCACTCCCTTGCCCTGCCCTGCCTTCCCTTGCCCTGCCCTGCCCTGCCATCCCTTGCCCTGCCTTGCCCTGCCTTCCCTTGCCCTGCCCTGCCTTCCCTTGCCCTGCCCAGCCCTGCACTCCCTTGCCCTGCCCTGCCCTGCCTTCCCTTGCCCTGCCCTGCCCTGCTTTCCCTTGCCCTGCCCTGCCCTGCCTTCCCTTGCCCTGCCCAGCCCTGCCTTCCCTTGCCCTGCCCTGCCTTGCCTCCCCTTGCCCTGCCCTGCCTTCCCTTGCCCTGACCTGCCTTCCCTTGCCCTACCCTGCATTCCCTTGCACTGCTCTGCCCTGCCTTCCCTTGCCCTGTCCTGCCCTGCCCTCCCTTGCTCTGCCCTGCCTTCCCTTGCCCTGCCCTGCCTTCCCTTGACCTGCCCTGCCCTGCCTTCCCTTGCCCTGCCCTGCCCTGCCCTTCCTTGCTCTGTCCTGCCTTCCCTTGCCTTGGCCTGCCTTCCCTTGACCTGCCCTTCCCTGCCTTCCCTTGCCCTGCCCTGCCCTGCCCTCCCTTGCCCTGCCCTGCCCTGCCCTGCCTTCTCTTGCCCTGCCCTGCCTTCCCTTGCCCTGCCCTGCCCTGCCTTCAATTGCCCTGCCTGCCCTGCCTTCCCTTGCCCTGCCCTGACCTTCCTTCCCTTGCCCTGCCTTGCCTTCCCTTGCCCTGCCCTGCCCTGCTTTCCCTTGCTCTCCCCTGCCTTCCCTTGCCCTGCCTTGCCTTTCCTTCCCCTGCCCTGCCTTCCCTTGCCCTGCCCTGCCTTCCCTTGCCCTGCCTTGCCTTCCCTTGCCCTTCCCTGCCTTCCCTTGCCCTGCCCTGCCCTGCCCATTCTTGCCCTGCCCTGCCCTGCCTTCCCTTGCCCTGCCCTGCCCTGCCTACTCTTCCCCTGCCCTGCCTTCCCTTGCCCTGCCCTGCCCTGCCTTCCCTTGCCCTGCCCTGCCTTCCCTTGCCCTGCCCTGCCCTGCCTTCCCTTGACCTGCCCGGCCTTACCTTGCCCTGCCCTTTCTTCCCTTGCCCTGCCTGCCGTGCCTTCCCTTGCCCTGCCCTACCCTGCTTTCCCTTGCTTTCCCCTGCCTTCCCTTTCCCTGCCTTGCCTTCCCTTCCCATGCCCTGCCTTCCCTTGCCCTGCCCTACCTTCCCTTGTAATGCCGTGCCCCGCCTTCCTTTGCCCTGCCCTGCCCTGCCTTCTCTTGCCCTGCCCTGCACTGCATTCCCTTTCCCTGCCCTTCACCGCCTTCCCTTCCCCTGCCCTGCCCTGCCTTCCCTTGCCCTGCCATGCCCTGCCTTCCCTTGCCCTGCCCTGCCTTCCCTTGCCCTGCCCAGCCCTGCCTTACCTTGCCCTGCCCTGCCCTGCCTTTCCCTGCCCTGCTCTGCTTTCCCTTGCCCTGCCCTGCACTGCCTTGACCTGCCCTGCCCTGCCTTCCCTTGCCCTGCCCTGCCCTGCCATCCCTTTCCCTGCCCTGCCCTGCCTTCCCTTGCCCTGCCCTGCCCTGCCCTCCCTTGCCCTGCCCTGCCCTGACTTGCCCTGCCCTGCCATGCCCTGCCATCCCTTTCCCTGCCCTGCCCTGCCTTCCCTTGCCATGCCGTGCCCTGCCTTCCTTTGCCCTGCCCTGCCCTGCCTTCTCTTGCCCTGCCCTGCACTGCATTCCCTTTCCCTGCCCTGCCCCGCCTTCCCTTCCCCTGCCCTGCTCTGCCTTCCCTTGCACTGCCATGCCCTGCCTTCCCTTGCCCTGCCCTGCCTTCCCTTGCCCTGCCCAGCCCTGCCTTCCCATGCCCTGCCCTGTCCTGCCTTGCCCTGCCCTGTCCTGCTTTCCCTTGACCTGCCCTGCCCTGCCTTGCCCTGCCCTGCCCTGCTTTCCCTTGCCCTGCCCTGCACTGCCTTGACCTGCCCTGCCCTGCCTTCCTTTGCCCTGCCCTGCCCTCCCTTGCCCTGCCCTGCCTTCCCTTGCCCTGCCCTGCCTTCCCTTGCCCTGCCCTGCCCTGCCATCCCTTGCCCTGCCTTGCCCTGTTTTCCCTTGCCCTGCCCTGCCCTCCCTTGCCCTGCCCTGCACTCCCTTGCCCTGCCCTGCCCTGCCTTCCCTTGCCCTGCCCTGCCCTGCCTTCCCTTGCCCTGCCCAGCCCTGCACTCCCTTGCCCTGCCCTGCCCTCCCTTGCCCTGCCCTGCCCTGCCTTCCCTTGCCCTGCCTGCCCTGCCTTCCCTTGCCCTGCCCTGCCCTGCCTTCCCTTGCCCTGCCCTGCCTTCCCTTGCCCTGCCCTGCCCTGCTTTCCCTTGCACTCCCCTGCCTTCCCTTGCCCTGCCTTGCCTTTCCTTCCCCTGCCCTGCCTTCCCTTTGCTCTGCCCTGCCTTCCCTTGCCCTGCCCTGCCTTCCCTTGCCCTGCCCTGACTTCCCTTTCCCTGCTCTGCCCTCCCTTGCCCTTCCCTGCCCTGCCCTATTTTGCCCTGCCCTGCCCTGCCTTCCCTTGCCCTGCACTGCCTTCCCTTGCCCTGCCCTGCCCTGCCCTTCCTTGCCCTTCCCTGCCCTGCCTTCCCTTTCCCTGCCCTGCCTTCCCTTGCCCTGCCCTGCCTTCCCTTGCCCTGCCCTGCCCTGTGTCAGGGGTTTGTGGGCCGGTTCGGCCCGGCCCCGCAACAATCGAGGAAGGAGACCCACAGGCCCACACCCCGGACAGGGGGAAGGGGGAAAGGAAAAAAAAATGGAAATAAGCCCCAAAACAAAACAGCGGCAACGATCTGAGGGGGAAAAGCTAATTTACTAAATAAGACATCAGGAATTAAATAACACAATATAATGCAATACAATTTGGAATTAAGCCTAATTAATCAAACAAAACGAGTCAGAGAGAGAGAGAGAGAGAGAGAGAGAGAGAGAGAGAGAGAGAGAGTGCCCGATAAACCGAAGGTCTTACGCTAACGCTGAAGGCGGATGGCAACGAGCACCCACTCCTAAGTGATCCTAGTGGAAAGAGAGAGGACGTCCCGTGACTGCAGAGGGTTTTTATCTGTTCCCTCTGAGCGGAAAACACGTGAAAAAAAACAAAGCATTGCAAAGTCCTCTGTGGAGTGTAGTTCTCCCTGACTCCCAATGCACTACATGATGCCATGATGTGGAATACCAGTACCAAAAAATCATAAAACCACGACAACCAGCCCTTCATTGCCCTGCCCTGCCCTGCCTTCCCTTGCCCTGCCCTGCCCTGCCCTTGCCCTGCCCTGCCTTCCCTTGCCCTACCCTGCCCTGCCTTCCCTTGCCCTGCCCTGCCCAGTCATCCCTTGCCCTGCCTGCCCTGCCTTCCCTTGCCCTGCCCTGCCCTGCCTTCCCTTGCCCTGCCCTGCCCTGCCTTCCCTTGCCCTGCCTGCCCTGCCTTCCCTTGCCCTTCCCTGCCCTTCCTTCCCTTGCCCTGCCCAGCCCTGCCTTCCCTTGCCCTGCCCTGCCTTCCCTTGCACTGCCCTGCCTTCCCTTGCCCTGGCGTGCCCTGCCCTCCCTTGCCCTGCCCTGCCCTGCCTTCCCTTGCCCTGCTATGCCCTCCCTTGCCCAGCCCAGCCTTCCCTTGCCCTGCCCTGCCTTCCCTTGACCTGCCCTGCCCTGCCTTCCCTTGCCCTGCCCTGCCCTGCCCTCCCTTGCCCTGCACTGCCCTGCCCTGCCTTCTCTTGCCCTGCCCTGCCTTCCCTTGCCCTGCCCTGCCCTACCTTGACTTGCCCTGCCCTGCCCTGCCTTCCCTTGCCCTGCCCTGCCTTCCCTTGACCTGCCCTGCCCTCCCTTGCGTAGCCCTGCCCTGCCCTCTCTTGCCCTGCCCTGCCCTGCCTTCCCTTGCCCTGTCCTGCCCTGCCTTCCCTTGCCCTGCCCTGCCTTACCTTGCCCTGCCCTGCCTTCCCTTGCCCTGCCTGCCCTGCCTTCCCTTGACCTGCCCTGCCCTGCTTTCCCTTGCCCTCCCCTGCCTTCCCCTGCCCTGCCTTCCCTTGTCATGCCCTGCCCTGCCTTCCCTAGCCATGCCCTGCCCTGCCTTCCCTTGCCATGCCCTGCCCTGCCTTCCTTTGCCCTGCACTGCCCTGCCTTCCCTTGCCCTGCCTGCCCTGCCTCCCCTTGCCCTGCCCTGCCCTGCTTTCCCTTGCCCTCCCCTGCCTTCCCCTGCCCTGCCTTCCCTTGCCATGCCCTGCCCTGCCTTCCCTTGCCATGCCCTGCCCTGCCTTCCTTTGCCCTGCACTGCCCTGCCTTCTCTTGCCCTGCCCTGCACTGCATTCCCTTTCCCTGCTCTGCTTTGCCTTCCCTTCCCCTGCCCTGCCCAGCCTTCCCTTGCCCTGCCCTGCCTTCCCTTGCCCTGCCATGCCCTGCCTTCCCTTGCCCTGACCTGCCTTCCATTGCCCTGCCCAGCCCTGCCTTCCCTTGCACTGCCCTGCCCTGCCTTGCCCTGCCCTGCCCTGCTTTCCCTTGCCCCGCCCTGCTTTCCCTTGCCCTGCCCTGACTTCCCTTGCCGTGCCCTGCCCTCCCTTGCCCTGCCCTGCCCTGCCCTCTCTTGCCCTGCCCTGCCCTGCCTTCCCTTGCCCTGCCCTGCCCTGCCTTCTCTTGCCCTGCCCTGCCTTCCCTTGCCCTGCCCTGACCTGCCTTCCCTTGCCCTGCCCTGCCTTCCCTTGCCCTGCCCTACCATGCCTTCCCTTGCCCTGCCCTGCCCTGCCTTCCCTTGCCCTGCCCTGCCTTCCCTTGCCCTGCCCTGCCCTGCCTTCCCTTGCCCTGCCCTGCCCTGCCTTCCCTTGCCCTGCCCTGCCTTCCCTTGCCCTGCCCTGCCCTGCCTTCCCTTGCCCTGACTTGCCCTGCCTTCCCTTGCCCTGCCCTGCCCTGCCTTCCCTTGCTCAGACCCGCCCTGCCTTGTCTTCCTTACCTTGCCTGCCCCACCCTGCTCTGCCTATCCTTGCCCTGCCCTGCCTATTTCTGCCTTACCTTGCCCTATCAAGCAACGACTTACCATGCCCTGCCCTGCATTGCCTTCCCTTCCCCTGCCAAGGCCCGCCATACCCTATCCTGCAAAGCCCCTCCTTGCCCTGCCCTGCCTTCCCTTGCCCTGCCCTGCCCTGCCTTCCCTTGCCCTGCCTGCCCTGCCTTCCCTTGCCCTGCCCTGCCCTGCCTTCCCTTGTTCTGCCCTGCCCTGCCTTCTTTTGCCCTGCCCTGCCCGTCCTTCCCTAGCCCTGCCCTGCCCTGCCTTCCGTTGCTTGCCATGCCTTCCCGTAAACTGCCCTGCCCTGCCTTCCCTTGCCCTGCCCTGCCCTGCCTTCCCTTGCCCTGCCCTGCCCTGCCTTCCCTTTCCCTGCCCTGCCCTGTTTTCCCTTGCCCTGCCCTGCCCTGCCTTCCCTTGTCCTGCCCTGCCCTTCCTTCCCTTGCTCTGGCCTGCCTTCCCTAGCCCTGCCCTGCCTTCCCTTGCCCTGCCCTGCCTTCCCTTGCCCTGCTCTGCCTTCCGTTGCCCTGCCCTGCCTTCCCTTGCCCTCCCCTGCCCTGCCTTCACTTGCCCTGCCCTGCCCTGTTTTCCCTTGCCCTGCCCTGCCCTGCCTTCCCTTGCACTGCCCTGCCTTCCCTTGCCCTGCCGTGCCCTGCCCTCCCTTGCCCTGCCCTGCCCTGTCTTCCCTTGCCCTGCTATGCCCTCCCTTGCCCAGCCCTGCCTTCCCTTGCCCTGCCCTGCCTTCCCTTGACTTGCCCTGCCCTGCCTTCCCTTGCCCTGCCCTGCCCTGCCCTCCCTTGCCCTGCACTGCCCTGCCCTGCCTTCTCTTGCCCTGCCCTGCCTTCCCTTGCCCTGCCCTGCCCTGCCTTGACTTGCCCTGCCCTGCCCTGCCTTCCCTTGCCCTGCCCTGCCTTCCCTTGACCTGCCCTGCCCTCCCTTGCGTAGCCCTGCCCTGCCCTCTCTTGCCCTGCCCCGCCCTGCCTTCCCTTGCCCTGTCCTGCCCTGCCTTCCCTTGCCCTGCCCTGCCTTACCTTGCCCTGCCCTGCCTTCCCTTGCCCTGCCTGCCCTGCCTTCCCTTGACCTGCCCTGCCTGCTTTCCCTTGCCCTCCCCTGCCTCCCCCTGCCCTGCCTTCCCTTGTCATGCCCTGCCCTGCCTTCCCTTGCCATGCCCTGCCCTGCCTTCCCTTCCCTTGCCCTGCCCTGCCTTCCCTTGCCCTGCTCTGCCTTCCGTTGCCCTGCCCTGCCTTCCCTTGCCCTCCCCTGCCCTGCCTTCACTTGCCCTGCCCTGCCCTTCCTTCCCTTCCCTTGCCCTGCCCTGCCTTCCCTTGCCCTGCCCTGCCTTCCCTTGCCCTGCCCTGCCCTCCCTTCCCTTGCCCTTCCCTGCCCTCCCTTCCCTTGCCCTGCAATGCCTTCCCTTGCCCTGCCCTGCCCTGCCTTCCCTTGCCCTGCCCTGCCCTGCCCTGCCTTCCCTTGCCTTGCCCTGCCCTGCCTTCCCTTGCCCTGCCCTGCCTTCCGTTGCCCTGCCCTGCCCTGCCTTCCCTTGCCCTTCCCTGCCCTGCCTTCCCTTGCCCTGCCCTGCTCTTCCTTGCCCTTCCCTGCCTTGCCTTCCCTTGCCATGCCCTGCCTTCCCTTGCCCTTCCATGCCTTCCCTTGCCCTGCCCTGCCCTGCCTTCCCTTGCCCTGCCCTGCCCTGCCTTCCCTTGCCCTGCCCTGCCCTGCCTTCCCTTGCCCTGCCCTGCCCTGCCTTCCCTTGCCCTGCACTGCCCTGCCTTTCCTAGCCCTGCCCTGCCTTCCCTAACCCTGCCCTGCCTTCCCTTGCCCTGCCCTGCCTTCCCTTGCCCTTCCCTGCCTTCCCTTGCCCTCCCCACCCCTGCCTTCCCTCGCCCTGCCCTGACCTTCCTTCCCTTGCCCTGCCCTGCCTTCTCTTGCCCTGCCCTGCCCTGCCCTGCCCTTCCTTGCCCTTCCCTGCCCTGCCTTCCCTTGCCCTGCCCTGCCTTCCCTTGCCCTGCCCTGCCTTCCCTTGCCCTGCCCTGCCCTGTCTTCCCTTGCCCTGCCCTGCCCTGCACTGCCTTCCCTTGCCCTGCCCTGCCTTCCCTTGCCCTGCCCTACCCTGCCTTCCTTGCCCTGCCCTGTCCTGCTTTCCCTTTCCCTGCCCTGCCCTGCCTTCCCTTGTACTGCCCTGCCCTGCCTTCCCTTGCCCTGTCCTGCCTTCCCTTGCCCTTCCCTGCCTTCCCTTGCCCTGCCCTGCCCTGCCTTTTCTTGCCCTCCCCTGCCCTGCCTTCTCTTGCCCTGCCCTGCCTTCCCTTGCCCTGCCCTGCCCTGCCTTCCCTTGCCCTGCCCTGCACTGACTTGCCCTGCCCTGCCCTGCCTTCCCTTGCCCTGCCATGCCTTCCCTTGCCCTGCCCTGCCCTGCCTTCACTTGCCCTGCCCTGTCCTGCCTTCCCTAGCCCTGCCCTGCCTTCCCTTGCCCTACCCTGCCTTCCCTTGCCCTGCCCTGCCTTCCCTTGCCCTCCACTGCCCTGCCTTCCCAAGCCCTGCCCTGACCTTCCTTCCTTTGCCCTGCCCTGCCCTGCCCTGCCATTCCTTGCCCTTCCCTGCCCTGCCTTCCCTTGCCCTGCCCTGCCTTCCCTTGCCCTGACCTGCCTTCCCTTGCCCTACCCTGCATTCCCTTGCCCTGCTCTGCCCTGCCTTCCCTTGCCCTGCCCTGCCCTGCCCTCCCTTGCTCTGCCCTGCCTTCCCTTGCCCTGCCCTGCCTTCCCTTGTCCTGCCCTGCCCTGCCTTCCCTTGCCCTGCCCTGCCCTGCCCTCCCTTGCTCTGCCCTGCCTTCCCTTGCCTTGGCCTGCCTTCCCTTGACCTGCCCTGCCCTGCCTTCCCTTGCCCTGCCCTGCCCTGCCCTCCCTTGCCCTGCCCTGCCCTGCCCTGCCTTCTCTTGCCCTGCCCTGCCTTCCCTTGCCCTGCCCTGCCCTGCCTTCCCATGCCCTGCCTGCCCTGCCTTCCCTTGCCCTGCCCTGCCCTGCCTTCCCTTGCCCTGCCCTGCCTTCCCTTGCCCTGCCCTGCCCTGCTTTCCCTTGCCCTCCCCTGCCTTCCCTTGCCCTGCCTTGCCTTTCCTTCCCCTGCCCTGCCTTCCCTTGCCCTGCCCTGCCTTCCCTTGCCCTGCCTTGCCTTCCCTTGCCCTTCCCTGCCTTCCCTTGCCCTGCCCTGCCCTCCCTTGCCCTGCCCTGCCCTGCCCATTCTTGCCCTGCCCTGCCCTGCCTTCCCTTGCCCTGCCCTGCCTTGCCTTCTCTTCCCCTGCCCTGCCCTCCCTTGCCCTGCCCTGCCCTGCCCATTCTTGCCCTGCCCTGCCCTGCCTTCCTTTGCCCTGCTCTGCCCTGCCTTCTCTTCCTTTGCCCTGCCTTCCCTTGCCCTGCCCTGCCCTGCCTTCCCTTGCCCTGCCCTGCCTTCCCTTGCCCTGCCCTGCCCTGCCTTCCCTTGACCTGCTAGGCCTTACCTTGCCCTGCCCTGCCTTCCCTTGCCCTGCCTGCCGTGCCTTCCCTTGCCCTGCCCTACCCTGCTTTCCCTTGCCCTCCCCTGCCTTCCCTTGCCCTGCCTTGCCTTCCCTTCCCATGCCCTGCCTTCCCTTGCCCTGCCCTACCTTCCCTTGTAATGCCGTGCCCCGCCTTCCTTTGCCCTGCTTTGCCCTGCCTTCTCTTGCACTGCCCTGCACTGCATTCCCTTTCCCTGCCCTGCACCGCCTTCCCTTCCCCTGCCCTGCCCTGCCTTCCCTTGCCCTGCCATGCCCAGCCTTCCCTTGCCCTGCCCTGCCTTCCCTTGCCCTGCCCAGCCCTGCCTTCCCTTGCCCTGCCCTGCCCTGCCTTGCCCTGCCCTGCCCTGCTTTCCCTTGCCCTGCCCTGCACTGCCTTGACCTGCTTTGCCTTCTCTTGCCCTGCCCTGCACTGCATTCCCTTTCCCTTCCCTGCACCGCCTTCCCTTCCCCTGCCCTGCCCTGCCTTCCCTTGCCCTGCCCTGCCCTGCCCTCCCTTGCCCTGCCCTGCCCTGACTTGTCTTGCCCTGCCATGCCCTGCCATCCCTTTCCCTGCCCTGCCCTGCCTTCCCTTGCCATGCCGTGCCCTGCCTTCCTTTGCCCTGCCCTGCCCTGCCTTCTCTTCCCCTGCCCTGCACTGCATTCCCTTTCCCTGCCCTGCCCCGCCTTCCCTTCCCCTGCCCTGCTCTGCCTTCCCTTGCACTGCCATGCCCTGCCTTCCCTTGCCCTGCCCTGCCTTCCCTTGCCCTGCCCTGCCCTGCCATCCCTTTCCCTGCCCTGCCCTGCCTTCCCTTGCCCTGCCCTGCCCTGACTTGCCCTGCCCTGCCATGCCCTGCCTTCTTTTTCCCTTCCCTGCCCTGCCTTCCCTTGCCATGCCGTGCCCTGCCTTCCTTTGCCCTGCCCTGCCCTGCCTTCTCTTGCCCTGCCCTGCACTGCATTCCCTTTCCCTGCCCTGCCCCGCCTTCCCTTCCCCTGCCCTGCCCTGCCTTCCCTTGCACTGCCATGCCCTGCCTTCCCTTGACCTGCCCTGCCCTGCCTTGCCCTGCCCTGTCCTGCTTTCCCTTGACCTGCCCTGCCCTGCCTTGCCCTGCCCTGCTCTGCCTTCCCTTGCCCTGCCCTGCCGTACCATCCCTTGCCCTGCCTTGCCCTGCCTTCCCTTGCCCTGCCCTGACCTCCCTTGCCCTGCCCTGCCTTCCCTTGCCCTGCCCTGCCTTCCCTTGCCCTACCCTGCCCTGCCATCCCTTGCCCTGCCTTGCCCTGCCTTCCCTTGTTCTGCCCTTCCCTCCCTTGCCCTGCCCTGCCTTCCCTTGCCCTGCCCTGCCCTGCCATCCCTTGCCCTGCCTTGCCCTGCCTTCCCTTGCCCTGCCCTGCCCTCCCTTGCCCTGCCCTGCCCTCCCTTGCCCTGCCCTGCCTTCCCTTGCCCTGCCCTGCCTTCCCTTGCCCTGCCCTGCCCTGCCATCCCTTGCCCTGCCTTGCCCTGCCTTCCCTTGCCCTGCCCTGCCCTCCCTTGCCCTGCCCTGCCTTCCCTTGCCCTGCCCTGCCCTGCCATCCCTTGCCCTGCCTTGCCCTGCCTTCCCTTGCCCTGCCCTGCCTTCCCTTGCCCTGCCCAGCCCTGCACTCCCTTGCCCTGCCCTGCCCTGACTTCCCTTGCTTTGCCCTGCCCTGCCTTCCCTTGCCCTGCCCAGCCCTGTACTCCCTTGCCCTGCATTGCCCTGCCTTCCCTTGCCCTGCCCTGCCCTGCTTTCCCTTGCCCTTCCCTGCCCTGCCTTCCCTTGCCCTGCCCAGCCCTGCCTTCCCTTGCCCTGCCCTGCCTTGCCTCCCCTTGCCCTGCCCTGCCTTCCCTTGCCCTGACCTGCCTTCCCTTGCCCTACCCTGCATTCCCTTGCCCTGCTCTGCCCTGCCTTCCCTTGCCCTGCCCTGCCCTGCGCTCCCTTGCTCTGCCCTGCCTTCCCTTGCCCTGCCCTGCCTTCCCTTGACCTGCCCTGCCCTGCCTTCCCTTGCCCTGCCCTGCCCTGCCCTCCCTTGCTCTGCCCTGCCTTCCCTTGCCTTGGCCTGCCTTCCCTTGACCTGCCCTGCCCTGCCTTCCCTTGCCCTGCCCTGCCCTGCCCTCCCTTGCAATGCCCTGCCCTGCCCTGCCTTCTCTTGCCCTGCCCTGCCTTCCCTTGCCCTGCCCTGCCCTGCCTTCAATTGCCCTGCCTGCCCTGCCTTCCCTTGCCCTGCCCTGCACTGCCTTCCCTTGCCCTGCCCTGCCTTCCCTTGCCCTGCCCTGCCCTGCTTTCCCTTGCCCTCCCCTGCCTTCCCTTGCCCTGCCTTGCCTTTCCTTCCCCTGCCCTGCCTTCCCTTGCCCTGCCCTGCCTTCCCTTGCCCTGCCTTGCCTTCCCTTGCCCTTCCCTGCCTTCCCTTGCCCTGCCCTGCCCTCCCTTGCCCTGCCCTGCCCTGCCCATTCTTGCCCTGCCCTGCCCTGCTTTCCCTTGCCCTCCCCTGCCTTCCCTTGCCCTGCCTTGCCTTTCCTTCCCCTGCCCTGCCTTCCCTTGCTTTGCCCTGCCCTCCCTTGCCCTGCCCTGCCCTGCCCATTCTTGCCCTGCCCTGCCCTGCCTTCCCTTGCCCTGCCCTGCCCTGCCTTCTCTTCCCCTGCCCTGCCCTCCCTTGCCCTGCCCTCCCTTGCCCTGCCCTGCCCTGCCCATTCTTGCCCTGCCCTGCCTTCCCTTGCCCTGCCCTGCCCTGCCTTCTCTTCCCCTACCCTGCCTTCCCTTGCCCTGCCCTGCCCTGCCTTCCCTTGCCCTGCCCTGCCTTCCCTTGCCCTGCCCTGCCCTGCCTTCCCTTGACCTGCTAGGCCTTACCTTGCCCTGCCCTGCCTTCCCTTGCCCTGCCTGCCGTGCCTTCCCTTGCCCTGCCCTACCCTGCTTTCCCTTGCCCTCCCCTGCCTTCCCTTGCCCTGCCTTGCCTTCCCTTCCCATGCCCTGCCTTCCCTTGCCCTGCCCTACCTTCCCTTGTAATGCCGTGCCCCGCCTTCCTTCGCCCTGCCCTGCCCTGCCTTCTCTTGCACTGCCCTGCACTGCATTCCCTTTCCCTGCCCTGCACCGGCTTCCCTTCCCCTGCCCTGCCCTGCCTTCCCTTGCCCTGCCATGCCCTGCCTTCCCTTGCCCTGCCCTGCCTTCCCTTGCCCTGCCCAGCCCTGCCTTCCCTTGCCCTGCCCTGCCCTGCCTTGCCCTGCCCTGCCCTGCTTTCCCTTGCCCTGCCCTGCACTGCCTTGACCTGCCCTGCCTTCTCTTGACCTGCCCTGCACTGCATTCCATTTCCCTGCCCTGCACCGCCTTCCCTTCCCCTGCCCTGCCCTGCCTTCCCTTGCCCTGCCCTGCCCTGCCCTCCCTTGCCCTGCCCTGCCCTGACTTGTCTTGCCCTGCCATGCCCTGCCATCCCTTTCCCTGCCCTGCCCTGCCTTCCCTTGCCATGCCGTGCCCTGCCTTCCTTTGCCCTGCCCTGCCCTGCCTTCTCTTGCCCTGCCCTGCACTGCATTCCCTTTCCCTGCCCTGCCCCGCCTTCCCTTCCCCTGCCCTGCTCTGCCTTCCCTTGCCCTGCCATGCCCTGCCTTCCCTTGCCCTGCCCTGCCTTCCCTTGCCCTGCCCTGCCCTGCCATGCCCTGCCATCTTTTTCCCTTCCCTGCCCTGCCTTCCCTTGCCATGCCGTGCCCTGCCTTCCTTTGCCCTGCCCTGCCCTGCCTTCTCTTGCCCTGCCCTGCACTGCATTCCCTTTCCCTGCCCTGCCCCGCCTTCCCTTCCCCTGCCCTGCCCTGCCTTCCCTTGCACTGCCATGCCCTGCCTTCCCTTGACCTGCCCTGCCCTGCCTTGCCCTGCCCTGTCCTGCTTTCCCTTGACCTGCCCTGCCCTGCCTTGCCCTGCCCTGCTCTGCCTTCCCTTGCCCTGCCCTGCCCTGCCATCCCTTGCCCTGCCTTGCCCTGCCTTCCCTTGCCCTGCCCTGACCTCCCTTGCCCTGCCCTGCCTTCCCTTGCCCTGCCCTGCCTTCCCTTTCCCTGCCCTGCCTTCCCTTGACCTGCCCTGCCCTGCCTTCCCTTGCCCTGCCCTGCCCTGCCCTCCCTTGCTCTGCCCTGCCTTCCCTTGCCTTGGCCTGCCTTCCCTTGACCTGCCCTGCCCTGCCTTCCCTTGCCCTGCCCTGCCCTGCCCTCCCTTGCCCTGCCCTGCCCTGCCCTGCCTTCTCTTGCCCTGCCCTGCCTTCCCTTGCCCTGCCCTGCCCTGCCTTCAATTGCCCTGCCTGCCCTGACTTCCCTTGCCCTGCCCTGCCCTGCCTTCCCTTGCCCTGCCCTGCCTTCCCTTGCCCTGCCCTGCCCTGCTTTCCCTTGCCCTCCCCTGCCTTCCCTTGCCCTGCCTTGCCTTTCCTTCCCCTGCCCTGCCTTCCCTTGCCCTGCCCTGCCTTCCCTTGCCCTGCCTTGCCTTCCCTTGCCCTTCCCTGCCTTCCCTTGCCCTGCCCTGCCCTCCCTTGCCCTGTCCTGCCCTGCCCATTCTTGCCCTGCCCTGCCCTGCCTTCCCTTGCCGTGCCCTGCCCTGCCTTCTCTTCCCCTGCCCTGCCTTCCCTTGCCCTGCCCTGCCCTGCCTTCCCTTGCCCTGCCCTGCCTTCCCTTGCTCTGCCCTGCCCTGCCTTCCCTTGACCTGCCCGGCCTTACCTTGCCCTGTCCTGCCTTCCCTTGCCCTGCCTGCCGTGCCTTCCCTTGCCCTGCCCTACCCTGCTTTCCCTTGCCCTCCCCTGCCTTCCCTTGCCCTGCCTTGCCTTCCCTTCCCATGCCCTGCCTTCCCTTGCCCTGCCCTACCTTCCCTTGTAATGCCTTGCCCCGCCTTCTTTGCCCTGCCCTGCCCTGCCTTCTCTTGCCCTGCCCTGCACTGCATTCCCTTTCCCTGCCCTGCACCGCCTTCCCTTCTCCTGCCCTGCCCTGCCTTCCCTTGCCCTGCCATGCCCTGCCTTCCCTTGCCCTGCCCTGCCTTCCCTTGCCCTGCCCAGCCCTGCCTTACCTTGCCCTGCCCTGCCCTGCTTTCCCTTGCCCTGCCCTGCACTGCCTTGACCTGCCCTGCCCTGCCTTCCTTTGCCCTGCCCTGCCCTGCCATCCCTTTCCCTGCCCTTCCCTGCCTTCCCTTGCCCTGCCCTGCCCTGCCCTCCCTTGCCCTGCCCTGCCCTGACTTGTCTTGCCCTGCCATGCCCTGCCATCCCTTTCCCTGCCCTGCCCTGCCTTCCCTTGCCATGCCGTACCCTGCCTTCCTTTGCCCTGCCCTGCCCTGCCTTCTCTTGCCCTGCCCTGCACTGCATTCCCTTTCCCTGCCCTGCCCCGCCTTCCCTTCCCCTGCCCTGTTCTGCCTTCCCTTGCACTGCCATGCCCTGCCTTCCCTTGCCCTGCCCTGCCTTCCCTTGCCCTACCCTGCCCTGCCATCCCTTTCCCTGCCCTGCCCTGCCTTCCCTTGCCCTGCCCTGCCCTGACTTGCCCTGCCCTGCCATGCCCTGCCATCTTTTTCCCTTCCCTGCCCTGCCTTCCCTTGCCATGCCGTGCCCTGCCTTCCTTTGTCCTGCCCTGCCCTGCCTTCTCTTGCCCTGCCCTGCACTGCATTCCCTTTCCCTGCCCTGCCCCGCCTTCCCTTCCCCTGCCCTGCTCTGCCTTCCCTTGCACTGCCATGCCCTGCCTTCCCTTGCCCTGCCCTGCCTTCCCTTGCCCTGCCCAGCCCTGCCTTCCCATGCCCTGCCCTGCCCTGCCTTGCCCTGCCCTGTACTGCTTTCCCTTGACCTGCCCTGCCCTGCCTTGCCCTGCCCTGCCCTGCTTTCCCTTGCCCTGCCCTGCACTGCCTTGACCTGCCCTGCCCTGCCTTCCTTTGCCCTGCCCTGCCCTGCCATCCCTTTCCCTGCCCTGCCCTGCCCTCCCTTGCCCTGCCCTGCCCTGACATGTCTTGCCCTGCCATGCCCTGCCATCCCTTTCCCTGCCCTGCCCTGCCTTCCCTTGCCATGCCGTACCCTGCCTTCCTTTGTCCTGCCCTGCCTTCCCTTGCCCTACCCTGCCCTGCCATCCCTTTCCCTGCCCTGCCCTGCCTTCCCTTGCCCTGCCCTGCCCTGACTTGCCCTGCCCTGCCATGCCCTGCCATCTTTTTCCCTTCCCTGACCTGCCTTCCCTTGCCATGCCGTGCCCTGCCTTCCTTTGTCCTGCCCTGCCCTGCCTTCTCTTGCCCTGCCCTGCACTGCATTCCCTTTCCCTGCCCTGCCCCGCCTTCCCTTCCCCTGCCCTGCTCTGCCTTCCCTTGCACTGCCATGCCCTGCCTTCCCTTGCCCTGCCCTGCCTTCCCTTGCCCTGCCCAGCCCTGCCTTCCCATGCCCTGCCCTGCCCTGCCTTGCCCTGCCCTGTACTGCTTTCCCTTGACCTGCCCTGCCCTGCCTTGCCCTGCCCTGCTCTGCCTTCCCTTGCCCTGCCCTGCCCTGCCATCCCTTGCCCTGCCTTGCCCTGCCTTCCCTTGCCCTGCCCTGACCTCCCTTGCCCTGCCCTGCCTTCCCTTGCCCTGCCCTGCCTTCCCTTGCCCTGCCCTGCATTGCCATCCCTTGCCCTGCCTTGCCCTGCCTTCCCTTGCCCTGCCCTGCCCTCCCTTGCCCTGCCCTGCCTTCCCATGCCCTGCCCTGCCCTGCCATCCCTTGCCCTGCCTTGCCCTGCCTTCCCTTAGCCTGCCCTGCCCTCCCTTGCCCTGCCCTGCCTTCCCTTGCCCTGCCCTGCCTTCCCTTGCCCTGCCCTGCCCTGCCATCCCTTGCCCTGCCTTGCCCTGCCTTCCCTTGCCCTGCCCTGCACTCCCTTGCCCTGCCCTGCCTTCCCTTGCCCTGCCCTGCCCTGCCATCCCTTGCCCTGCCTTGCCCTGCCTTCCCTTGCCCTGCCCTGCCTTCCCTTGCCCTGCCCAGCCCTGCACTCCCTTGCCCTGCCCTGCCCTGCCTTCCCTTGCCCTGCCCTGCCCTGCTTTCCCTTGCCCTGCCCTGCCCTGCCTTCCCTTGCCCTGCCCAGCCCTGCCTTCCCTTGCCCTGCCCTGCCTTGCCTCCCCTTGCCCTGCCCTGCCTTCCCTTGCCCTGACCTGCCTTCCCTTGCCCTACCCTGCATTCCCTTGCACTGCTCTGCCCTGCCTTCCCTTGCCCTGTCCTGCCCTGCCCTCCCTTGCTCTGCCCTGCCTTCCCTTGCCCTGCCCTGCCTTCCCTTGACCTGCCCTGCCCTGCCTTCCCTTGCCCTGCCCTGCCCTGCCCTTCCTTGCTCTGTCCTGCCTTCCCTTGCCTTGGCCTGCCTTCCCTTGACCTGCCCTTCCCTGCCTTCCCTTGCCCTGCCCTGCCCTGCCCTCCCTTGCCCTGCCCTGCCCTGCCCTGCCTTCTCTTGCCCTGCCCTGCCTTCCCTTGCCCTGCCCTGCCCTGCCTTCAATTGCCCTGCCTGCCCTGCCTTCCCTTGCCCTGCCCTGACCTTCCTTCCCTTGCCCTGCCTTGCCTTCCCTTGCCCTGCCCTGCCCTGCTTTCCCTTGCTCTCCCCTGCCTTCCCTTGCCCTGCCTTGCCTTTCCTTCCCCTGCCCTGCCTTCCCTTGCCCTGCCCTGCCTTCCCTTGCCCTGCCTTGCCTTCCCTTGCCCTTCCCTGCCTTCCCTTGCCCTGCCCTGCCCTGCCCATTCTTGCCCTGCCCTGCCCTGCCTTCCCTTGCCCTGCCCTGCCCTGCCTACTCTTCCCCTGCCCTGCCTTCCCTTGCCCTGCCCTGCCCTGCCTTCCCTTGCCCTGCCCTGCCTTCCCTTGCCCTGCCCTGCCCTGCCTTCCCTTGACCTGCCCGGCCTTACCTTGCCCTGCCCAGCCTTCCCTTGCCCTGCCTGCCGTGCCTTCCCTTGCCCTGCCCTACCCTGCTTTCCCTTGCTTTCCCCTGCCTTCCCTTTCCCTGCCTTGCCTTCCCTTCCCATGCCCTGCCTTCCCTTGCCCTGCCCTACCTTCCCTTGTAATGCCGTGCCCCGCCTTCCTTTGCCCTGCCCTGCCCTGCCTTCTCTTGCCCTGCCCTGCACTGCATTCCCTTTCCCTGCCCTGCACCGCCTTCCCTTCCCCTGCCCTGCCCTGCCTTCCCTTGCCCTGCCATGCCCTGCCTTCCCTTGCCCTGCCCTGCCTTCCCTTGCCCTGCCCAGCCCTGCCTTACCTTGCCCTGCCCTGCCCTGCCTTTCCCTGCCCTGCTCTGCTTTCCCTTGCCCTGCCCTGCACTGCCTTGACCTGCCCTGCCCTGCCTTCCCTTGCCCTGCCCTGCCCTGCCATCCCTTTCCCTGCCCTGCCCTGCCTTCCCTTGCCCTGCCCTGCCCTGCCCTCCCTTGCCCTGCCCTGCCCTGACTTGCCCTGCCCTGCCATGCCCTGCCATCCCTTTCCCTGCCCTGCCCTGCCTTCCCTTGCCATGCCGTGCCCTGCCTTCCTTTGCCCTGCCCTGCCCTGCCTTCTCTTGCCCTGCCCTGCACTGCATTCCCTTTCCCTGCCCTGCCCCGCCTTCCCTTCCCCTGCCCTGCTCTGCCTTCCCTTGCACTGCCATGCCCTGCCTTCCCTTGCCCTGCCCTGCCTTCCCTTGCCCTGCCCAGCCCTGCCTTCCCATGCCCTGCCCTGTCCTGCCTTGCCCTGCCCTGTCCTGCTTTCCCTTGACCTGCCCTGCCCTGCCTTGCCCTGCCCTGCCCTGCTTTCCCTTGCCCTGCCCTGCACTGCCTTGACCTGCCCTGCCCTGCCTTCCTTTGCCCTGCCCTGCCCTCCCTTGCCCTGCCCTGCCTTCCCTTGCCCTGCCCTGCCTTCCCTTGCCCTGCCCTGCCCTGCCATCCCTTGCCCTGCCTTGCCCTGTTTTCCCTTGCCCTGCCCTGCCCTCCCTTGCCCTGCCCTGCACTCCCTTGCCCTGCCCTGCCCTGCCTTCCCTTGCCCTGCCCTGCCCTGCCTTCCCTTGCCCTGCCCAGCCCTGCACTCCCTTGCCCTGCCCTGCCCTCCCTTGCCCTGCCCTGCCCTGCCTTCCCTTGCCCTGCCTGCCCTGCCTTCCCTTGCCCTGCCCTGCCCTGCCTTCCCTTGCCCTGCCCTGCCTTCCCTTGCCCTGCCCTGCCCTGCTTTCCCTTGCACTCCCCTGCCTTCCCTTGCCCTGCCTTGCCTTTCCTTCCCCTGCCCTGCCTTCCCTTTGCTCTGCCCTGCCTTCCCTTGCCCTGCCCTGCCTTCCCTTGCCCTGCCCTGACTTCCCTTTCCCTGCTCTGCCCTCCCTTGCCCTTCCCTGCCCTGCCCTATTTTGCCCTGCCCTGCCCTGCCTTCCCTTGCCCTGCACTGCCTTCCCTTGCCCTGCCCTGCCCTGCCCTTCCTTGCCCTTCCCTGCCCTGCCTTCCCTTTCCCTGCCCTGCCTTCCCTTGCCCTGCCCTGCCTTCCCTTGCCCTGCCCTGCCCTGTGTCAGGGGTTTGTGGGCCGGTTTGGCCCGGCCCCGCAACAATCGAGGAAGGAGACCCACAGGCCCACACCCCGGACAGGGGGAAGGGGGAAAGGAAAAAAAAATGGAAATAAGCCCCAAAACAAAACAGCGGCAACGATCTGAGGGGGAAAAGCTAATTTACTAAATAAGACATCAGGAATTAAATAACACAATATAATGCAATACAATTTGGAATTAAGCCTAATTAATCAAACAAAACGAGTCAGAGAGAGAGAGAGAGAGAGAGAGAGAGAGAGAGAGAGAGTGCCCGATAAACCGAAGGTCTTACGCTAACGCTGAAGGCGGATGGCAACGAGCACCCACTCCTAAGTGATCCTAGTGGAAAGAGAGAGGACGTCCCGTGACTGCAGAGGGTTTTTATCTGTTCCCTCTGAGCGGAAAACACGTGAAAAAAAACAAAGCATTGCAAAGTCCTCTGTGGAGTGTAGTTCTCCCTGACTCCCAATGCACTACATGATGCCATGATGTGGAATACCAGTACCAAAAAATCATAAAACCACGACAACCAGCCCTTCATTGCCCTGCCCTGCCCTGCCTTCCCTTGCCCTGCCCTGCCCTGCCCTTGCCCTGCCCTGCCTTCCCTTGCCCTACCCTGCCCTGCCTTCCCTTGCCCTGCCCTGCCCAGTCATCCCTTGCCCTGCCTGCCCTGCCTTCCCTTGCCCTGCCCTGCCCTGCCTTCCCTTGCCCTGCCCTGCCCTGCCTTCCCTTGCCCTGCCTGCCCTGCCTTCCCTTGCCCTTCCCTGCCCTTCCTTCCCTTGCCCTGCCCAGCCCTGCCTTCCCTTGCCCTGCCCTGCCTTCCCTTGCACTGCCCTGCCTTCCCTTGCCCTGGCGTGCCCTGCCCTCCCTTGCCCTGCCCTGCCCTGCCTTCCCTTGCCCTGCTATGCCCTCCCTTGCCCAGCCCAGCCTTCCCTTGCCCTGCCCTGCCTTCCCTTGACCTGCCCTGCCCTGCCTTCCCTTGCCCTGCCCTGCCCTGCCCTCCCTTGCCCTGCACTGCCCTGCCCTGCCTTCTCTTGCCCTGCCCTGCCTTCCCTTGCCCTGCCCTGCCCTACCTTGACTTGCCCTGCCCTGCCCTGCCTTCCCTTGCCCTGCCCTGCCTTCCCTTGACCTGCCCTGCCCTCCCTTGCGTAGCCCTGCCCTGCCCTCTCTTGCCCTGCCCTGCCCTGCCTTCCCTTGCCCTGTCCTGCCCTGCCTTCCCTTGCCCTGCCCTGCCTTACCTTGCCCTGCCCTGCCTTCCCTTGCCCTGCCTGCCCTGCCTTCCCTTGACCTGCCCTGCCCTGCTTTCCCTTGCCCTCCCCTGCCTTCCCCTGCCCTGCCTTCCCTTGTCATGCCCTGCCCTGCCTTCCCTAGCCATGCCCTGCCCTGCCTTCCCTTGCCATGCCCTGCCCTGCCTTCCTTTGCCCTGCACTGCCCTGCCTTCCCTTGCCCTGCCTGCCCTGCCTCCCCTTGCCCTGCCCTGCCCTGCTTTCCCTTGCCCTCCCCTGCCTTCCCCTGCCCTGCCTTCCCTTGCCATGCCCTGCCCTGCCTTCCCTTGCCATGCCCTGCCCTGCCTTCCTTTGCCCTGCACTGCCCTGCCTTCTCTTGCCCTGCCCTGCACTGCATTCCCTTTCCCTGCTCTGCTTTGCCTTCCCTTCCCCTGCCCTGCCCAGCCTTCCCTTGCCCTGCCCTGCCTTCCCTTGCCCTGCCATGCCCTGCCTTCCCTTGCCCTGACCTGCCTTCCATTGCCCTGCCCAGCCCTGCCTTCCCTTGCACTGCCCTGCCCTGCCTTGCCCTGCCCTGCCCTGCTTTCCCTTGCCCCGCCCTGCTTTCCCTTGCCCTGCCCTGACTTCCCTTGCCGTGCCCTGCCCTCCCTTGCCCTGCCCTGCCCTGCCCTCTCTTGCCCTGCCCTGCCCTGCCTTCCCTTGCCCTGCCCTGCCCTGCCTTCTCTTGCCCTGCCCTGCCTTCCCTTGCCCTGCCCTGACCTGCCTTCCCTTGCCCTGCCCTGCCTTCCCTTGCCCTGCCCTACCATGCCTTCCCTTGCCCTGCCCTGCCCTGCCTTCCCTTGCCCTGCCCTGCCTTCCCTTGCCCTGCCCTGCCCTGCCTTCCCTTGCCCTGCCCTGCCCTGCCTTCCCTTGCCCTGCCCTGCCTTCCCTTGCCCTGCCCTGCCCTGCCTTCCCTTGCCCTGACTTGCCCTGCCTTCCCTTGCCCTGCCCTGCCCTGCCTTCCCTTGCTCAGACCCGCCCTGCCTTGTCTTCCTTACCTTGCCTGCCCCACCCTGCTCTGCCTATCCTTGCCCTGCCCTGCCTATTTCTGCCTTACCTTGCCCTATCAAGCAACGACTTACCATGCCCTGCCCTGCATTGCCTTCCCTTCCCCTGCCAAGGCCCGCCATACCCTATCCTGCAAAGCCCCTCCTTGCCCTGCCCTGCCTTCCCTTGCCCTGCCCTGCCCTGCCTTCCCTTGCCCTGCCTGCCCTGCCTTCCCTTGCCCTGCCCTGCCCTGCCTTCCCTTGTTCTGCCCTGCCCTGCCTTCTTTTGCCCTGCCCTGCCCGTCCTTCCCTAGCCCTGCCCTGCCCTGCCTTCCGTTGCTTGCCATGCCTTCCCGTAAACTGCCCTGCCCTGCCTTCCCTTGCCCTGCCCTGCCCTGCCTTCCCTTGCCCTGCCCTGCCCTGCCTTCCCTTTCCCTGCCCTGCCCTGTTTTCCCTTGCCCTGCCCTGCCCTGCCTTCCCTTGTCCTGCCCTGCCCTTCCTTCCCTTGCTCTGGCCTGCCTTCCCTAGCCCTGCCCTGCCTTCCCTTGCCCTGCCCTGCCTTCCCTTGCCCTGCTCTGCCTTCCGTTGCCCGGCCCTGCCTTCCCTTGCCCTCCCCTGCCCTGCCTTCACTTGCCCTGCCCTGCCCTTCCTTCCCTTCCCTTGCCCTGCCCTGCCTTCCCTTGCACTGCCCTGCCTTCCCTTGCCCTGCCGTGCCCTGCCCTCCCTTGCCCTGCCCTGCCCTGTCTTCCCTTGCCCTGCTATGCCCTCCCTTGCCCAGCCCTGCCTTCCCTTGCCCTGCCCTGCCTTCCCTTGATTTGCCCTGCCCTGCCTTCCCTTGCCCTGCCCTGCCCTGCCCTCCCTTGCCCTGCACTGCCCTGCCCTGCCTTCTCTTGCCCTGCCCTGCCTTCCCTTGCCCTGCACTGCCCTGCCTTGACTTGCCCTGCCCTGCCCTGCCTTCCCTTGCCCTGCCCTGCCTTCCCTTGACCTGCCCTGCCCTCCCTTGCGTAGCCCTGCCCTGCCCTCTCTTGCCCTGCCCCGCCCTGCCTTCCCTTGCCCTGTCCTGCCCTGCCTTCCCTTGCCCTGCCCTGCCTTACCTTGCCCTGCCCTGCCTTCCCTTGCCCTGCCTGCCCTGCCTTCCCTTGACCTGCCCTGCCTGCTTTCCCTTGCCCTCCCCTGCCTCCCCCTGCCCTGCCTTCCCTTGTCATGCCCTGCCCTGCCTTCCCTTGCCATGCCCTGCCCTGCCTTCCCTTCCCTTGCCCTGCCCTGCCTTCCCTTGCCCTGCTCTGCCTTCCGTTGCCCTGCCCTGCCTTCCCTTGCCCTCCCCTGCCCTGCCTTCACTTGCCCTGCCCTGCCCTTCCTTCCCTTCCCTTGCCCTGCCCTGCCTTCCCTTGCACTGCCCTGCCTTCCCTTGCCCTGCCGTGCCCTGCCCTCCCTTGCCCTGCCCTGCCCTGTCTTCGCTTGCCCTGCTATGCCCTCGCTTGCCCAGCCCTGCCTTCCCTTGCCCTGCCCTGCCTTCCCTTGACTTGCCCTGCCCTGCCTTCCCTTGCCCTGCCCTGCCCTGCCCTCCCTTGCCCTGCACTGCCCTGCCCTGCCTTCTCTTGCCCTGCCCTGCCTTCCCTTGCCCTGCCCTGCCCTGCCTTGACTTGCCCTGCCCTGCCTTCCCTTGCCCTGCCCTGCCTTCCCTTGACCTGCCCTGCCCTCCCTTGCGTAGCCCTGCCCTGCCCTCTCTTGCCCTGCCCCGCCCTGCCTTCCCTTGCCCTGTCCTGCCCTGCCTTCCCTTGCCCTGCCCTGCCTTACCTTGCCCTGCCCTGCCTTCCCTTGCCCTGCCTGCCCTGCCTTCCCTTGACCTGCCCTGCCTGCTTTCCCTTGCCCTCCCCTGCCTCCCCCTGCCCTGCCTTCCCTTGTCATGCCCTGCCCTGCCTTCCCTTGCCATGCCCTGCCCTGCCTTCCCTTCCCTTGCCCTGCCCTGCCTTCCCTTGCCCTGCTCTGCCTTCCGTTGCCCTGCCCTGCCTTCCCTTGCCCTCCCCTGCCCTGCCTTCACTTGCCCTGCCCTGCCCTTCCTTCCCTTCCCTTGCCCTGCCCTGCCTTCCCTTGCCCTGCCCTGCCTTCCCTTGCCCTGCCCTGCCCTCCCTTCCCTTGCCCTTCCCTGCCCTCCCTTCCCTTGCCCTGCAATGCCTTCCCTTGCCCTGCCCTGCCCTGCCTTCCCTTGCCCTGCCCTGCCCTGCCCTGCCTTCCCTTGCCCTGCCCTGCCCTGCCTTCCCTTGCCCTGCCCTGCCTTCCGTTGCCCTGCCCTGCCCTGCCTTCCCTTGCCCTTCCCTGCCCTGCCTTCCCTTGCCCTGCCCTGCTCTTCCTTGCCCTTCCCTGCCTTGCCTTCCCTTGCCATGCCCTGCCTTCCCTTGCCCTTCCATGCCTTCCCTTGCCCTGCCCTGCCCTGCCTTCCCTTGCCCTGCCCTACCCTGCTTTCCCTTGCCCTGCCCTGCCCTGCCTTCCCTTGCCCTGCCCTGCCCTCCCGTTGCCCTGCCCTGCCTTCCCTTGCCCTGCCCTTCCTTCCCTTTACCAGCCCTGCCCTGCCTTCCCTTGCCCTGCCCTGCCTTCCCTTGCCCTGAATGCCCTGCCTTCCCTTGCCCCTGCCCTGCCTTCACTTGCCCTGCCCTACCCTGCTTTCCCTTGCCCTCCCCTGCCTTCCCTACCCCTGCCCTGCCTTCCCTTGCCCTGCCCTGCCTTCCCTTGCCCTTCCCTGCCTTCCCTTGCCCTCCCCTCCCCTGCCTTCCCTTGAACTGCCCTGACCTTCCTTCCCTTGCCCTGCCCTGCCTTCCCTTGCCCTGCCCTGCCCTGCCTTCCCTTGCCCTGCCATGTCTTCCCTTGCCCTCCCCTCCCCTGCCTTCCCTTGCCCTGCACTGTCCTGCCTTCCCTAGCCCTGCCCTGCCTTCCCTTGCCCTACCCTGCCTTCCCTTGCCCTGCCCTGCCTTCCCTTGCCCTCCACTGCCCTGCCTTCCCTTGCCCTGCCCTGACCTTCCTTCCTTTGCCCTGCCCTGCCCTGCCCTTCCTTGCCCTTCCCTGCCCTGCCTTCCCTTACACTGCCCTGCCTTCCCTTGCCCTGCCCTGCCCTGCCTTCCCTTGCCCTACCCTGCCCTGCCTTCCCTTGCCCTGCCCTACCCTGCCTTCCCTTGCCCTGCCCTGCCTTCCCTTACCCTGCCCTGCCCTGCCTTCCCTTGCCCTGCCCTGCCTTCCCTTGCCCTGCCCTGCCTTCCCTTGCCCTGCCCTGCCCTGTTTTCCCTTGCCCTGCCCTGCCTTGCCTTCCCTTGCCCTACCCTGCCCTGCCTTCCCTTGCCCTGCCCTGCCTTCCCTAGCCCTGCCCTGCTTTCCCTTGCCCTGCCCTGCCCTGCCTTCCCTTGCCCTGCCCTGCCTTCCCTTGCCCTGCCTTGCCTTCCCTTGCCCTCCCATGTCCCGCCTTCCCTTGCCCTGCCCTTACCTTCCTTCCCTTGCCCTGCCCTGCCCTGCCTTCCCTTGCCCTGCACTGCCTTCCCTTGCCCTACCCTGCCCTGCCCTTCCTTGCCCTTCCCTGCCCTGCCTTCCCTTTCCCTGCCCTGCCTTCCCTTGCCCTGCCCTGCCTTCCCTTGCACTGCCCTGCCCTGTCTTCCCTTGCCCTGCCCTGCCCTTGCTTCCCTTGCCCTGCCCTGCCTTCCCTTGCCCTGCCCTGACCTTCCTTCCCTTGCCCTGCCCTGCCCTGCCTTCCCTTGCCCTGCCCTGCCTTACCTTGCCCTGCCCTGCCCTGCCTTCCCTTGCCCTGCCTTGTCTTCCTTCCCTTTCCCTGCCCTGCCCTGCTTTCCCTTGCCCTCCCCTGCCTTGCCTTGCCCTGCCCTGCACTGACTTGCCCTGCCCTGCCCTGCCTTCCCTTGCCCTGCCCTGCCTTCCCTTGCCCTGCCCTGCCCTCCAGTTGCCCTGCCCTGCCTTCCCTCCCCTGCCCTTCCTTCCCTTGACCAGCCCTGCCCTGCCTTCCCTTGCACTGCCCTGCCCTGCCTTCCCTTGCCCTCCCCTGCCTTCACTTGCCCTGCCCTACCCTGCTTTCCCTTTCCCTCCCCTGCCTTCCCTTGCCCTGCCTTGCCTTTCCCTCCCCAGCCCTGCCTTCCCTTGCCCTGCCCCTGCCTTCCCTTCCCCTGCCCTGCCTTCCCTTCCATGCCCTGCCCTCCCATGCCCTGCCCTGTCCTGCCCTCCCTTGCCCTGCCCTGCCCTGCCTTCCCTTGCCCTGCCCTGCCCTGCCTTCTCTTGCCCTGCCCTGCCCTCCCTTGCCCTGCCCTGCCCTGCCTTCCCTTGCCCTGCCATGCCTTCCATTGCCCTGCCCTGCCCTGCCTTCACTTGCCCTGCCCTGCCCTGCCTTCCCTTGCCCTGCCCTGCCCTGCCTTCCCTTGCCCTGCCCTACCCTGCCTTCCCTTTCCCTGCCCTGCCCTGTTTTCCCTTGCCCTGCCCTGCCCTGCCTTCCCTTGCCCTGCCCTGCCTTCCCTTGCCCTGCCCTGCCCTGCTCTTCCTTGCCCTGCCCTGCCGTGCCTTCCCTTGCCCTGTCCTGCCTTCCCTTGCCCTGCCCTGCCCTGCCTTCCCTTGCCCTGCCCTGCCCTGCCTTCCCTTGCCCTGCCCTGCCTTCCCTTGCCCTGCCCTGCCCTGCCTTCCTTTGCCCTGCCTTGCCCTGCCTTCCCTTGCCCTGCCCTGCCCTGCCTTCCCTTGCTCTGACCCGCCCTGCCTTGTCTTCCTTACCTTGCTTGCCCCACCCTGCTCTGCCTATCCTTGCCCTGCCCTGCCTTTTTCTGTCTTACCTTGCCCTATCAAGCAACGACTTACAATGCCCTGCCCTGCCTTGCCTTCCCTTGCCCTGCCAAGGCCCCGCCTTACCCTATCCTGCAAAGCCCCTCCTTGCCCTGCCCTGCCTTCCCTTGCCCTGCCCTGCCCTGCCTTCCCTTGCCCTGCCTGCCCTGCCTTCCTTTGCACTGCCCTGCCCTGCCTTCCCTTGTTCTGCCCTGCCCTGCCTTTTTTTGCCCTGCCCTGCCCGTCCTTCCCTAGCCCTGCCCTGCCTTCCCTAGCCCTGCCCTGTCTTCCCTTGCCCTGCCCTACCTTCCCTTGCCCTCCCCTGCCCTGCCTTCCCTTGCCCTGCCCTGACCTTCCTTACCTTGCCCTGCCCTGCCCTGCATTCCCTTGCCCTGCCCTGCCTTCCCTAGCCCTGCCCTGCC
Source organism: Callipepla californica brunnescens (assembly GCA_023055505.1). Taxonomy (NCBI): domain Eukaryota; kingdom Metazoa; phylum Chordata; class Aves; order Galliformes; family Odontophoridae; genus Callipepla; species Callipepla californica. The sequence goes on along the minus strand of JALIRH010000027.1, from coordinate 10,542,567 downwards.
TTCACTTGTTCTGCCCTGCCTTCCCTTGTCCTCCCCTGCCCTGCCTTCCCTTGCCCTGCCCTGACCTTCCTTTTACCTTGCCCTGCCCTGCCCTGCCTTCCCTTGCCCTGCTCTGCCCTGCATTCCCTTGCCCTGCCCTACCTTCCCTTGCCCTGCCCTGCCTTCCCTTGCCCTGCCTACCCTGCCTTCCCTTGCCCTTCCGTGCCCTGCCCTCCCTTGCCCTGCCCTGCCCTGTCTTCCCTTGCCCTGCCCTGCCCTCCCTTGCCCTGCCCTGCCTTTCTTTGCCCTGCCCTGCCTTACCTTGCCCTGCCCTGCCTTCCCTTGCCCTGCCTTGTCTTCCTTCCCTTTCCCTGCCCTACCCTGCTTTCCCTTGCCCTCCCCTGCCTTCCCTTGCCCTGCCTTGCCTTCCCTTGCCCTGCCCTGCCTTCCCTTGCCCTGCCCTTCTTTCCCTTGCCCTGCTCTGCCCTGCCTTCCCTTGCCCTGCCCTGCCCTCCCGATCCCCTGCCCTGCCTTCCCTTGCCCTGCCCTTCCTTCCCTTGACCAGCCCTGCCCGCCTTCCCTTGTTCTGTCTGCCCTGCCTTCCCTTGCCCTGCCCTGCCCTGCCTTCCCTTGCCCTGCCCTGCCTTCCCTTGCCAAGCCCTGCCTTCCCTTGCCCTGCCCTGCCTTCCCTTGCCCTGCCCTGCCTTCCCTTGCCATGCCCTGCCCTCCCATGCCCTGTCCTGTCCTGCCCTCTCTTGCCCTGCCCTGCCCTGCCTTCCCTTGCCCTGCCCTGTCCTGCCTTCCCTAGCCCTGCCCTGCCATCCCTTACCCTACCCTGCCTTCCCTTGCCCTGCCCTGCCTTCCCTTGTCCTCCACTGCCCTGCCTTCCCTTGCCCTGCCCTGACCTCCCTTCCTTTGCCCTGCCCTGCCCTGCCCTTCCTTGCCCTTCCCTGCCCTGCCTTCCCTTGCCCTGCCCCTGCCTTCCCTTGCCCTGCCCTGCCCTGCCTTCCCTTGCCCTACCCTGCCCTGCCTTCCCTTGCCCTGCCCTGCCTTCCCTTGCCCTGCCCTGCCTTCCCTTGCCCTGCTCTGCCTTCCCTTGCCCTTCCCTGCCTTCCCTTGCCCTCCCCTCCCCTGCCTTCCCTTGCCCTGCCCTGCCTTCCCTTGCCCTTCCCTGCCTTCCCTTGCCCTCCCCTCCCCTGCCTTCCCTTGCCCTGCCCTGACCTTCCTTCCCTTGCCCTCTCCTGCCTTCCCTAGCCCTGCCCTGCCTTCCCTTGCCCTACCCTGCCTTCCCTTGCCCTGCCCTGCCTTAAATTGTCCTCCACTGCCCTGCCTTCCCTTGCCCTGCCCTGACCTTCCTTCCCTTGCCCTGCCCTGCCCTGCCTTCCCTTGCCCTACCCTGCCCTGCCTTCCCTTGCCCTGCCCTGCCCTGCCTACCCTTGCCCTGCCCTGCCTTCCCTTGCCCTACCCTGCCCTGCCTTCCCTTGCCCTGCCCTGCCCTGCCTTCCCTTGCCCTGCCCTGCCTTCCCTTGCCCTGCCCTGCCCTGCCTTCCCTTGCCCTGCCCTGCCCTGTTTTCCCTTGCCCTACCCTGCCCTGCCTTCCCTTGCCCTGCCCTGCCCTGCCTTACCTAGCCCTGCCCTGCCTTCCCTTGCCCTGCCCTGCCCTGCCTTCCCTTGCCCTGCCCTTACCTTCCTTCCCTTGCCCTGCCCTGCCCTGCCTTCCCTTGCCCTGCACTGCCTTCCCTTGCCCTGCCCTGCCCTGCCCTTCCTTGCCCTTCCCTGCCCTGCCTTCCCTTTCCCTGCCCTGCCTTCCCTTGCCCTGCCCTGCCTTCCCTTGCCCTGCTCTGCCCTGTGTCAGGGGTTTGTGTGCCGGTTCGGCCCGGCCCCGCAACAATCGAGGAAGGAGACCCACAGGCCCACACCCCGGACAGGGGGAAGGGGGGAAAGGAAAAAAAAATGGAAATAAGCCCCAAAACAAAACAGCGGCAACGATCTGAGGGGGAAAAGCTAATTTACTAAATAAGACATCAGGAATTAAATAACACAATATAATGCAATACAATTTGGAATTAAGCCTAATTAATCAAACAAAACGAGTCAGAGAGAGAGAGAGAGAGAGAGAGAGAGAGAGAGAGTGAGTGCCCGATAAACCGAAGGCCTTACGCTAACGCTGAAGGCGGACGGCAGCGAGCACCCACTCCTAAGTGATCCTAGTGGAAAGAGAGAGAACGTCCCGTGACTGCAGTAGGTTTTTATCTGGTCCCTCTGAGCGGAAAACACGTGAAAAAAAACAAAGCACTGCAAAGTCCTCTGGGGAATGTAGTTCTCCCTGACTCCCAATGCACTACATGATGCCATGATGTGGAATACCAGTACCAAAAAATCATAAAACCACGACACCCTGCCCTTCCTTGCCCTGCCCTGCCCTGCCTTCCCTTGCCCTGCCCTGCCTTCCCTTTCCCTGCCCTGCCTTCCCTTGCCCTGCCCTGCCTTCCCTTTCCCTGCCCTGCCTTCCCTTGCCCTGCCCTGCCCTGCCTTCCCTTGCACTGCCCTGCCCTGTCTTCCCTTGCCCTGCCCTGCCCTGCCTTCCCTTGCCCTGCCCTGCCTTCCCTTGCCCTGCCCTGACCTTCCTTCCCTTGCCCTGCCCTGCCCTGCCTTCCCTTGCCCTGCCCTGCCTTACCTTGCCCTGCCCTGCCTTCCCTTGACCTGCCCTGCTCTGCCTTCCCTTGCCCTGCCATGCCCTGCCTTCCCTTGCCCTGCCCTGCCCTGCCTTGCCTTCCCTTGCCCTGCCCTGCCTTCCTTGCCCTGCCCTTCTTTCCCTTGCCCTGCTCTGCCCTGCCTTCCCTTGCCCTGCCCTGCCCTCCCTTTGCCCTGCCCTTCCTTCCCTTGCCCTGCCCTTCCTTCCCTTTACCAGCCCTGCCCTGCCTTCCCTTGCCCTGCCCTGCCTTCCCTTGCCTTGCCTGCCCTGCCTTCCCTTGCCCTGCCCTGCCCTGCCTTCCCTTGCCCTGCCCTGCCTTCACTTGCCCTGCCTTACCCTGCCTTCCCTTGCCCTGCCCTGCCCTGCCTTCCCTTGCCCTGCCCTGCCCTGCCTTCCCTTGCCCTGCACTGCCCTGCCTTTCCTAGCCCTGCCCTGCCTTCCCTAGCCCTGCCCTGCCTTCCCTAGCCCTGCCCTGCCTTCCCTTGCCCTTTCCTGCCTTCCCTTGCCCTCCCCTCCCCTGCCTTCCCTTGAACTGCCCTGCCCTGCCTTACCTTGCCCTGCCTTGCCTTCCCTTGCCCTGCCCTGCCTTCCCTTGCCCTGCCCTGCTCTGCCTTCCAATGCCCTGCCCTGCCCTGCCCTGCCTTCCCTTGCCCTGCCCTGCCTTCCCTTGCCCTGCCCTACCCTGCCTTCCCTTGCCCTGCCCTGTCCTGCTTTCCCTTTCTCTGCCCGGCCCTGCCTTCCCTTGTACTGCCCTGCCCTGCCTTCCCTTGCCCTGCCCTGCCTTCCCTTGCCCTGCCCTGCCTTCCCTTGCCCTGCCCTGCCCTGCCTTCCCTTGCCCTGCCCTGCCCTGCCTTCCCTTGCCCTGCCCTGCCCTGCCTTCCCTTGCCCTCCCCTGCCCTGCCTTCTCTTGCCCTGCCCTGCCTTCCCTTGCCCTGCCCTGCCCTGCCTTCCCTTGCCCTGCCCTGCACTGACTTGCCCTGCCCTGCCCTGCCTTCCCTTGCCCTGCCATGCCTTCCCTTGCCCTGCCCTGCCCTGCCTTCACTTGCCCTGCCCTGTCCTGCCTTCCCTAGCCCTGCCCTGCCTTCCCTTGCCCTACCCTGCCTTCCCTAGCCCTGCCCTGCCTTCCCTTGCCCTCCACTGTTCTGCCTTCCCTTGCCCTGCCCTTACCTTCCTTCCTTTGCCCTGCCCTGCCTTGCCCTTCCTTGCCCTTCCCTGCCCTGCCTTCCCTTGCACTGCCCTGCCTTCCCTTGCCCTGCCCTGCCCTGCCTTCCCTTGCCCTACCCTGCCCTGCCTTCCCTTGCCCTGCCCTGCCCTGCCTTCCCTTTCCCTGCACTGCCTTCCCTTGCCCTGCCCTGCCCTGCCTTCCCTTGCCCTGCCCTGCCTTCCCTTGCTTTGCCCTGCCTTCCCTTGCCCTGCCCTGCCTTCCCTTGCCCTGCCCTGCCCTGTTTTCCCTTGCCCTGCCCTGCCCTGACTTCCCTTGCCCTACCCTGCCCTTCCTTCCCTTGCCCTGCCCTGCCCTGCCTTCCCGTGCCCTGCCCTGCCTTTCCTTGCCCTGCCTTGCCTTCCCTTGCCCTCCCCTGCCCTGCCTTCCCTTGCCCTGCCCTTACCTTCCTTCCCTTGCCCTGCCCTGCCCTGCCTTCCCTTGCCCTGCACTGCCTTCCCTTGCCCTGCCCTGCCCTGCCCTTCCTTGCCCTTCCCTGCCCTGCCTTCCCTTGCCCTCCCCTGCCCTGCCTTCCCTTGCCCTGCCCTGACCTTCCTTACCTTGCCCTGCCCTGCCCTGCATTCCCTTGTCTTGCCCTGCCTTCCCTAGCCCTGCCCTGCCTTCCCTTGCCCTGCCCTGCCTTCCCTTGCCCTGCCCTGACCTGCCTTCCCTTGCCCTGCCCTGACCTTCCTTACCTTGCCCTGCCCTGCCCTGCCTTCCCTTGCCCTGCTCTGCCCTGCATTCCCTTGCCCTGCCCTGCCTTCCCTTGCCCTGCCATGCCTTCCCTTGCCCTGCCTACCCTGCCTTCCCTTGCCCTTCCGTGCCCTGCCCTCCCTTGCCCTGCCCTGCCCTGTCTTCCCTTGCCCTGCCCTGCCCTCCCTTGCCCTGCCCTGCCTTTCTTTGCCGTGCCCTGCCTTACCTTGCCCTGCCCTGCCTTCCCTTGCCCTGCCTTGTCTTCCTTCCCTTTCCCTGCCCTACCCTGCTTTCCCTTGCCCTCCCCTGCCTTCCCTTGCCCTGCCTTGCCTTCCCTTGCCCTGCCCTGCCTTCCCTTGCCCTACCCTTCTTTCCCTTGCCCTGCTCTGCCCTGCCTTCCCTTGCCCTGCCCTGCCCTCCCGTTCCCCTGCCCTGCCTTCCCTTGCCCTGCCCTTCCTTCCCTTGACCAGCCCTGCCCTGCCTTCCCTTGTTCTGTCTGCCCTGCCTTCCCTTGCCCTGCCCTGCCCTGCCTTCCCTTGCCCTGCCCTGCCTTGCCCTTGCCAAGCCCTGCCTTCCCTTGCCCTTCCCTGCCTTCCCTTGCCCTGCCCTGCCTTCCCTTGCCATGCTCTGCCCTCCCATGCCCTGTCCTGTCCTGCCCTCTCTTGCCCTGCCCTGCCCTGCCTTCCCTTGCCCTGCCCTGCCCTGCCTTCCCTTGCCCTGCCCTGCCTTCCCTTGCCCTGCCCTGCCCTGCCTTCCCTTGCCCTGCCCTGCCCGGCCTTCCCTTTCCCTGCCCTGCCCTGTTTTCCCTTGCCCTGCCCTGCCCTGTTTTCCCTTGCCCTGCCCTGCCCTGCCTTCCCTTGCCCTGCCCTGCCCTTCCTTTCCTTGCTTTGCCCTGCCATCCCTAGCCCTGCCCTGCCTTCCCTTGCCCTGCCCTGCCTTCCCTTGCCCTGCCCTGCCTTCCCTTACCCTGCCCTGCCTTCCCTTGCCATGCCCTGCCTGTCTTCCCTTGCCCTGCCCTGCCTTCCCTTGCCCTCCCCTGCCCTGCATTCCCTTGCCCTGCCCTGACCTTCCTTACCTTGCCCTGCCCTGCCCTGCATTCCCTTGCCTTGCCCTGCCTTCCCTAGCCCTGCCCTGCCTTCCCTTGCCCTGCCCTGCCTTCCCTTGCCCTGCCCTGACCTGCCTTCCTTGCCCTGCCCTGACCTACCTTACCTTGCCCTGCCCTGCCCTGCCTTCCCTTGCCCTGCCCTGCCCTGCATTCCCTTGCCCTGCCCTGCCTTCCCTTGCCCTGCCATGCCTTCCCTTGCCCTGCCTACCCTGCCTTCCCTTGCCCTTCCGTGCCCTGCCCTCCCTTGCCCTGCCCTGCCCTGTCTTCCCTTGCCCTGCCCTGCCCTCCCTTGCCCTGCCCTGCCTTTCTTTGCCGTGCCCTGCCTTACCTTGCCCTGCCCTGCCTTCCCTTGCCCTGCCTTGTCTTCCTTCCCTTTCCCTGCCCTACCCTGCTTTCCCTTGCCCTCCCCTGCCTTCCCTTGCCCTGCCTTGCCTTCCCTTGCCCTGCCCTGCCTTCCCTTGCCCTGCCCTTCTTTCCCTTGCCCTGCTCTGCCCTGCCTTCCCTTGCCCTGCCCTGCCCTCCCGTTCCCCTGCCCTGCCTTCCCTTGCCCTGCCCTTCCTTCCCTTGACCAGCCCTGCCCTGCCTTCCCTTGTTCTGTCTGCCCTGCCTTCCCTTGCCCTGCCCTGCCCTGCCTTCCCTTGCCCTGCCCTGCCTTGCCCTTGCCAAGCCCTGCCTTCCCTTGCCCTTCCCTGCCTTCCCTTGCCCTGCCCTGCCTTCCCTTGCCATGCCCTGCCCTCCCATGCCCTGTCCTGTCCTGCCCTCTCTTGCCCTGCCCTGCCTTGCCTTCCCTTGCCCTGCCCTGCCCTGCCTTCCCTTGCCCTGCCCTGCCTTCCCTTGCCCTGCCCTGCCCTGCCTTCCCTTGCCCTGCCCTGCCCGGCCTTCCCTTTCCCTGCCCTGCCCTGTTTTCCCTTGCCCTGCCCTGCCCTGTTTTCCCTTGCCCTGCCCTGCCCTGCCTTCCCTTGCCCTGCCCTGCCCTTCCTTTCCTTGCTTTGCCCTGCCATCCCTAGCCCTGCCCTGCCTTCCCTTGCCCTGCCCTGCCTTCCCTTGCCCTGCCCTGCCTTCCCTTACCCTGCCCTGCCTTCCCTTGCCATGCCCTGCCCTATCTTCCCTTGCCCTGCCCTGCCTTCCCTTGCCCTCCCCTGCCCTGCCTTCCCTTGCCCTGCCCTGACCTTCCTTACCTTGCCCTGCCCTGCCCTGCGTTCCCTTGCCCTGCCCTGCCTTCCCTAGCCCTGCCCTGCCTTCCCTTGCCCTGCCCTGCCTTCCCGTGTCCTCCCCTGCCCTGCCTTCCCTTGCCCTGCCCTGACCTTCCTTACCTTGCCCTGCCCTGCCCTGCCTTCCCTTGCCCTGCTCTGCCCTGCATTCCCTTGCCCTGCCCTGCCTTCCCTTGCCCTGCCATGCCTTCCCTTGCCCTGCCTACCCTGCCTTCCCTTGCCCTTTCGTGCCCTGCCCTCCCTTGCCCTGCCCTGCCCTGTCTTCCCTTGCCCTGCCCTGCCCTCCCTTGCCCTGCCCTGCCTTTCTTTGCCCTGCCCTGCCTTACCTTGCCCTGCCCTGCCTTCCCTTGCCCTGCCTTGTCTTCCTTCCCTTTCCCTGCCCTACCCTGCTTTCCCTTGCCCTCCCCTGCCTTCCCTTGCCCTGCCTTGCCTTCCCTTGCCCTGCCCTGCCTTCCCTTGCCCTGCCCTTCTTTCCCTTGCCCTGCTCTGCCCTGCCTTCCCTTGCCCTGCCCTGCCCTCCGTTCCCCTGCCCTGCCTTCCCTTGCCCTGCCCTTCCTTCCCTTGACCAGCCCTGCCCTGCCTTCCCTTGTTCTGTCTGCCCTGCCTTCCCTTGCCCTGCCCTGCCCTGCCTTCCCTTGCCCTGCCCTGCCTTGCCCTTGCCAAGCCCTGCCTTCCCTTGCCCTTCCCTGCCTTCCCTTGCCCTGCCCTGCCTTCCCTTGCCATGCCCTGCCCTTCCATGCCCTGTCCTGTCCTGCCCTCTCTTGACCTGCCCTGCCCTGCCTTCCCTAGCCCTGCCCTGCCCTGCCTTCCCTTGCCCTGCCATGCCTTCCCGTACACTGCCCTGCCCTGCCTTCCCTTGCCCTGCCCTGCCCTGCCTTCCCTTGCCCTGCCCTGCCCGGCCTTCCCTTTCCCTGCCCTGCCCTGTTTTCCCTTGCCCTGCCCTGCCCTGCCTTCCCTTGCCCTGCCCTGCCCTTCCTTTCCTTGCTTTGCCCTGCCTTCCCTAGCCCTGCCCTGCCTTCCCTTGCCCTGCCCTGCCTTCCCTTGCCCTGCCCTGCCTTCCCTTACCCTGCCCTGCCTTCCCTTGCCATGCCCTGCCCTGCCTTCCCTTGCCCTGCCCTGCCCTGCCCTGCCTTCCCTTGCCCTGCCCTGCCCTGCCTTCCCTTGCCCTGCCCTGCCCTGCCTTCCCTTGCCCTGCACTGCCTTCCGTTGTCCTGCCCTGCCCTGCCTTCCCTTGCCCTACCCTGCCTTCCCTTGCCCTGCCCTGCCTTCCCTTGCCCTCCACTACCTTGCCTTCCCTTGCCCTGCCCTGCCCTGCCTTCACTTGCCCTGCCCTGTCCTGCCTTCCCTAGCCCTGCCCTGCCTTCCCTTGCCCTACCCTGCCTTCCCTTGCCCTGCCCTGCCTTCCCTTGCCCTCCACTGCCCTGCCTTCCCTTGCCCTGCCCTGACCTTCCTTCCCTAGCCCTGCCCTGCCCTGCCCTTCCTTGCCCTTCCCTGCCCTGCCTTCCCTTGCCCTGCCCTGCCTTCCCTTGCCCTGCCCTGCCCTGCCTTCCCTTGCACTACCCTGCCCTGCCTTCCCTTGCCCTGCCCTGCCCTGCCTTCCCCTGCCCTGCCCTGCCTTCCCTAGCCCTGCCCTGTTTTCCCTTGCCCTGCCCTGCCCTGCCTTCCCTTGCCCTGCCCTGCCTTCCCTTGCCCTGCCTTGCCTTCCCTTGCCCTCCCATGCCCTGCCTTCCCTTGCCCTGCCCTGCCTTCCCTTCCCTTGCCCTGCCCTGCCCTGCCTTCCCTTGCCCTGCACTGCCCTGCCTTCCCTAGCCCTGCCCTGCCTTCCCTAGCCCTGCCCTGCCTTCCCTTGCCCTGCCCTGCCTTCCCTAGCCCTGCCCTGCCTTCCCTTGTCCTCCACTGCCCTGCCTTCCCTTGCCCTGCCCTGACCTTCCTTCCTTTGCCCTGCCCTGCCCTGCCCTTCCTTGCCCTTCCCTGCCCTGCCTTCCCGTGCCCTGCCCTGCCTTCCCTTGCCCTGCCCTGCCCTGCCTTCCCTTGCCCTGCCCTGCCCTGCCTTCCCTTGCCCTGCCCTGCCTTCCCTTGCCCTGCCCTGCCCTGCCTTCCCTTGCCCTGCCCTATCTTCCCTTGCCCTGCCCTGCCTTCACTTGCCCTGCCCTGCCCTGCCTTCCCTTGCCCTGCCCTGCCCTGTTTTCCCTTTGACTGCCCTGCCCTGCCTTCCCTTGCCCTACCCTGCCCTGCCTTCCCTTGCCCTGCCCTGCCCTGCCTTCCCTAGCCCTGCCCTGCCTTCCCTTGCCCTGCCCTGCCCTGCCTTCCCTTGCCCTGCCCTGCCTTCCTTTGCCCTGCCCTGCCCTGCCTTCACTTGCCCTACCCTGCCCTGCCTTCCCTTGCCCTGCCCTGCCCTGCCTTCCCTTGCCCTGCCCTGCCTTCCCTTGCCCTGCCCTGCCCTGCCTTCCCTTGCCCTGCCCTGCCTTCCCTTGCCCTGCCCTGCCTTCACTTGCCCTGCCCTGCCCTGCCTTCCCTTGCCCTGCCCTGCCCTGTTTTCCCTTGCCCTGCCCTGCCCTGCCTTCCCTTGCCCTACCCTGCCCTGCCTTCCCTTGCCCTGCCCTGCCCTGCCTTCCCTAGCCCTGCCCTGCCTTCCCTTGCCCTGCCCTGCCCTGCCTTCCCTTGCCCTGCCCTGCCTTCCCTTGCCCTGCCTTGCCTTCCCTTGCCCTCCCCTGCCCTGCCTTCCCTTGCCCTGCCCTTACCCTCCTTCCCATGCCCTGCCCTGCCCTGCCTTCCCTTGCCCTGCACTGCCTTCCCTTGCCCTGCCCTGCCCTGCCCTTCCTTGCCCTTCCCTGCCCTGCCTTCCCTTTCCCTGCCCTGCCTTCCCTTGCCCTGCCCTGCCTTCCCTTGCCCTGCCCTGCCCTGTGTCAGGGGTTTGTGGGCCCGTTCGGCCCGGCCCCCGCAACAATCGAGGAAGGAGACCCACAGGCCCACACCCCGGACAGGGGGAAGGGGGAAAGGAAAAAAAAATGGAAATAAGCCCCAAAACAAAACAGCGGCAACGATCTGAGGGGGAAAAGCTAATTTACTAAATAAGACATCAGGAATTAAATAACACAATATAATGCAATGCAATTTGGAATTAAGCCTAATTAATCAAACAAAACGAGTCAGAGAGAGAGAGAGAGAGAGAGAGAGAGAGAGAGTGAGTGCCCGATAAACCGAAGGCCTTACGCTAACGCTGAAGGCGGACGGCAGCGAGCACCCACTCCTAAGTGATCCTAGTGGAAAGAGAGAGAACGTCCCGTGACTGCAGAGGGTTTTTATCTGTTCCGTCTGAGCGGAAAACACGTGAAAAAAAACAAAGCATTGCAAAGTCCTCAATGGAATGTAGTTCTCCCTGACTCCCAATGCACTACATGATGCCATGATGTGGAATACCAGTACCAAAAAATCATAAAACCACGACACCCTGCCCTTCCTTGCCCTGCCCTGCCCTGCCTTCCCTTGCCCTGCCCTGCCTTATTTTTCCCTGCCCTGCCTTCCCTTGCCCTGCCCTGCCCTGCCTTCCCTTGCACTGCCCTGCCCTGTCTTCCCTTGCCCTGCCCTGCCCTGCCTTCCCTTGCCCTGCCCTGCCTTCCCTTGCCCTGCCCTGACATTCCTTCCCTTGCCCTGCCCTGCCCTGCCTTCCCTTGCCCTCCCCTGCCTTCTCTTGCCCTGCCCTGCCCTTCCTTGCCCTGCCCTGCCCTGTTTTCCCTTGCCCTGCCCTGCATTCCCTTGCCCTGCCCTGCCTTCCCTTGACCTGCCCTGCTCTGCCTTCCCTTTCCCTGCCATGCCCTGCCCTCCCTTGCCCTCCCCTGCCCTGCCCTGCCTTCCCTTGCCCTCCCCTGCCTTCCCTTGCCCTGCCCTTCCTTGCCCTGCCCTGCCCTGTTTTCCCTTGCCCTGCCCTACATTCCCTTGCCCTGCCCTGCCTTCCCTTGACCTGCCCTGCTCTGCCTTCCCTTGCCCTGCCATGCCCTGCCCTCCCTTGCCCTGCCCTGCCCTGCCCTGCCTTCTGTTGCCCTGCCCTGCCTTCCCTTGCCCTGCTCTGCCTTCCCTTGCCCTGCCCTGCCTTCCCTTTCCCTGCCCTGCCCTTCCTTCCCTTGCCCTGACCTGCCCTGCCTTCCCTTGCCCTGCCCTGCCTTCCCTTGCCCTGCCCTGTCCTCCCTTCCCTTGCCCTTCCCTGTCCTGCCTTCCCTTGCCCTTCACTGCCCTGCCTTCCCTTGCCCTGCCCTGCCCTGCCTTCCCTTGCCCTGCCCTGCCTTCCGTTGTCCTGCCCTGCCCTGCCTTCCCTTGCCCTTCCCTGCCCTGCCTTCTCTTGCCCTGCCCTGCCTTCCCTTGCCCTGCCCTGCCTTCCCTTGCCCTGCCCTGCCCTGCCTTCCCTTGCCCTGCCCTGCCATGCCTTCCCTTGCCCTGCCCTGCCCTGCCCTGCCTTCCCTTCCCCTGCCCTCCCTTCCCTTGCCCTGCCCTGCCCTGCTTTCTTTTTCCCTGCCCTGCCTTGCCTTCCCTTGCCCTCCCCCTGCCCTGCCTTCCCTTGCCCTGCCCTGCCTTCCCTTCCCTTGCCCTGCCCTGCCTTCCCTTCCCTTGCCCTGCCCTGCCCTGCCTTCCCTTGTCCTGCCCTGCCCTGCCTTCCCTAGCCCTGCCCTGCCTTCCCTAGCACTGCCCTGCCTTCCCTTGCCCTGCCCTGCCTTCCCTTGCCCTTCCCTGCCTTCCCTTGACGTCCCCTCCCCTGCCTTCCCTTGCCCTGCCCTGACCTTCCTTCCCTTGCCCTGTCCTGACTTCCCTAGCCCTGCCCTGCCTTCCCTTGCCCTACCCTGCCTTCCCTTGCCCTGCCCTGCCTTCCCTTGTCCTCCACTGCCCTGCCTTCCCTTGCCCTGCCCTGCCCTGCCTTCCTTTGCCCTGCCTTGCCCTGCCTTCCCTTGCCCTGCCCTGCCCTGCCTTCCCTTGCTCTGACCCGCCCTGCCTTGTCTTCCTTACCTTGCCTGCCCCACCCTGCTCTGCCTATCCTTGCCCTGCCCTGCCTTTTTCTGTCTTACCTTGCCCTATCAAGCAACGACTTACATTGGCCTGCCCTGCCTTGCCTTCCCTTGCCCTGCAAAGGCCCGCCTTACCCTATCCTGCAAAGCCCCTCCTTGCCCTGCCCTGCCTTCCCTTGCCCTGCCCTGCCCTGCCTTCCCTTGCCCTGCCTGCCCTGCCTTCCCTTGTTCTGCCCTGCCCTGCCTTCTTTTGCCCTGCCCTGCCCGTCCTTCCCTAGCCCTGCCCTGCCTTCCCTAGCCCTGCAATGTCTTCCCTTGCCCTGCCCTTCTTTCCCTTGCCCTCCCCTTCCCTGCCTTCCCTTGCCCTGCCCTGACCTTCCTTACCTTGCCCTGCCCTGCCCTGCATTCCCTTGCCCTGCCCTGCCTTCCCTTGTCCTCCCCTGCCCTGCCTTCCCTTGCCCTGCCCTGACCTTCCTTACCTTGCCCTGCCCTGCCCTGCCTTCCCTTGCCCTGCTCTGCCCTGCATTCCCTTGCCCTGCCCTGCCTTCCCTTGCCCTGCCCTGCCTTCCCTTGCCCTGCCTACCCTGCCTTCCCTTGCCCTTCCGTGCCCTGCCCTCCCTTGCCCTGCCCTGCCCTGTCTTCCCTTGCCCTGCCCTGCCCTCCCTTGCCCTGCCCTGCATTTCTTTGCCCTGCCCTGCCTTACCTAGCCCTGCCCTGCCTTCCCTTGCCCTGCCTTGTCTTCCTTCCCTTTCCCTGCCCTACCCTGCTTTCCCTTGCCCTCCCCTGCCTTCCCTTGCCCTGCCTTGCCTTCCCTTGCCCTGCCCTGCCTTCCCTTGCCCTGCCCTTCTTTCCCTTGCCCTGCTCTGCCCTGCCTTCCCTTGCCCTGCCCTGCCCTCCCGTTCCCCTGCCCTGCCTTCCCTTGCCCTGCCCTTCCTTCCCTTGACCAGCCCTGCCCTGCCTTCCCTTGTTCTGTCTGCCCTGCCTTCCCTTGCCCTGCCCTGCCCTGCCTTCCCTTGCCCTGCCCTGCCTTGCCCTTGCCAAGCCCTGCCTTCCCTTGCCCTTCCCTGCCTTCCCTTGCCCTGCCCTGCCTTCCCTTGCCATGCTCTGCCCTTCCATGCCCTGTCCTGTCCTGCCCTCTCTTGCCCTGCCCTGCCCTGCCTTCCCTTGCCCTGCCCTGCCTTCCCTTGCCCTGCCATGCCTTCCCGTACACTGCCCTGCCCTGCCTTCCCTTGCCCTGCCCTGCCCTGCCTTCCCTTGCCCTGCCCTGCCCGGCCTTCCCTTTCCCTGCCCTGCCCTGTTTTCCCTTGCCCTGCCCTGCCCTGCCTTCCCTTGCCCTGCCCTGCCCTTCCTTTCCTTGCTTTGCCCTGCCTTCCCTAGCCCTGCCCTGCCTTCCCTTGCCCTGCCCTGCCTTCCCTTGCCATGCCCTGCCTTCCCTTACCCTGCCCTGCCTTCCCTTGCCCTGCCCTGCCCTGCCTTCCCTTGCCCTGCCCTGCCTTCCCTTACCCTGCCCTGCCTTCCCTTGCCATGCCCTGCCCTGCCTTCCCTTGCCCTGCCCTGCCCTGCCCTGCCTTCCCTTGCCCTGCCCTGCCCTGCCTTCCCTTGCCCTGCCCTGCCCTGCCTTCCCTTGCCCTGCACTGCCTTCCGTTGTCCTGCCCTGCCCTGCCTTCCCTTGCCCTTCCCTGCCCTGCCTTCCCTTGCCCTGCCCTGCCTTACTTTGCCCTGCCCTGCCTTCCGTTGTCCTGCCCTGCCCTGACTTCCCTTGCCCTTCCCTGCCCTGCCTTCTCTTGCCCTGCCCTGCCTTCCCTTGCCCTGCCCTGCCTTCCTTTGCCCTGCCCTGCCCTGCCTTCCTTTGCCCTGCCCTGCCCTGCCTTCCCTTGCCCTGCCCTGCCCTGCCCTGCCTTCTCTTGCCCTGCCTTGCCTTCCATTGCCCTGCCCTCCCTTTCCTTGCCCTGCCCTTCCCTGCTTTCTTTTACACTGCCCTGCCCTGTCTTCCCTTGCCCTGCCCTGCCCTGCCTTCCCTTGCCCTGCCCTGCCTTCCATTGCCCTGCCCTGCCCTGCCTTCACTTGCCCGGCCCTGCCCTGCCTTCCCTTGCCCTGCCCTGACGTGCCTTCCCTTGCCCTGCCCTGCCCTGCCTTCCCTTCCCTTCCCCTGCCCTGCCCTGCCTTCCCTTGCCCTGCCCTGCCCTGCCTACCCTTGCCCTGCCCTGCCCTGCCTTCCCTTGCCCTGCCCTGCCCTTTCTTGCCCTGCCCTGCCCTGCCTTCCCTTGCCCTTCCATGCCTTCCCTTGTCCTGCCCTGCCCTGCCTTCCTTTGCCCTGCCCTGCCCTGCCTTCCCTTGCCCTGCCCTGCCCTGCCTTCCCTTGCCCTGCACTGCCCTGCCTTCCCTAGCCCTGCCCTGACTTCCCTAGCTCTGCCCTGCCTTCCCTTGCCCTGCCCTGCCTTCCCTTGCCCTTCCCTGCCTTCCCTTGCCCTCCCCTCCCCTGCCTTCCCTTGCCCTGCCCTGCCTTCCCTTGCCCTGCCCTGCCTTCCCTTGCCCTGCCCTGCCCTGCCCTGCCCTTCCTTGCCCTTCCCTGCCCTGCCTTCCCTTGCCCTGCCCTGCCTTTTCTTGCCCTGCCCTGCCTTCCCTTGCCCTGACCTGCCCTGCCTTCCCTTGCCCTGCCGTGCCCTGCCCTGCCTTCCCTTGCCCTGCCTTGCCCTGCCTTCCCTTGCCCTGCCCTACCCTGCCTTCCCTTGCCCTGCCCTGTCCTGCTTTCCCTTTCCCTGCCCTGCCCTGCCTTCCCTTGTACTGCCCTGCCCTGCCTTCCCTTGCCCTGTCCTGCCTTCCCTTGCCCTGCCCTGCCTTCCCTTGCCCTGCCCTGCTCTGCCTTCCCTTGCCCTGCTTTGCCCTGCCTTCCCTTGCCCTGCCCTGTCCTGCTTTCCCTTTCCCTGCCCTGCCCTGCCTTCCCTTTTCCTGCCCTGCCCTGCCTTCCCTTGCCCTGTCCTGCCTTCCCTTGCCCTGCCCTGCCTTCTCTTGCCCTGCCCTGCCTTCCCTTGTCCTGCCCTGCCCTGCCTTCCCTTACCCTACCCTGCCTTCCCTTGCCCTGCCCTGCCTTCCCTTGCCCTGCCTTGCCTTCCCTTGCCCTGCCCTGCCCTGCCTTCACTTGCCCTGCCCTGTCCTGCCTTCCCTTGCCCTGCCCTGCCTTCCCTTGCCCTACCCTGCCTTCCCTTGCCCTGCCCTGCCTTCCCTTGCCCTCCACTGCCCTGCCTTCCCTTGCCCTGCCCTGACCTTCCTTCCCTAGCCCTGCCCTGCCCTGCCCTTCCCTGCCCTTCCCTGCCCTGCCTTCCCTTGCCCTGCCCTGCCTTCCCTTGCCCTGCCCTGCCCTGCCTTCCCTTGCACTACCCTGCCCTGCCTTCCCTTGCCCTGCCCTGCCCTGCCTTCCCCTGCCCTGCCCTGCCTTCCCTAGCCCTGCCCTGTTTTCCCTTGCCCTGCCCTGCCCTGCCTTCCCTTGCCCTGCCCTGCCTTCCCTTGCCCTGCCTTGCCTTCCCTTGCCCTCCCCTGCCCTGCCTTCCCTTGCCCTGCCCTGCCTTCCCTTCCCTTGCCCTGCCCTGCCCTGCCTTCCCTTGCCCTGCACTGCCCTGCCTTCCCTAGCCCTGCCCTGCCTTTCCTAGCCCTGCCCTGCCTTCCCTTGCCCTGCCCTGCCTTCCCTTGCCCTTCTTTGCTTTCCCTTGCCCTCCCCTCCCCTGCCTTCCCTTGCCCTGCCCTGGCCTTCCTTCCCTTGCCCTGTCCTGACTTCCCTAGCCCTGCCCTGCCTTCCCTTGCCCTGCCCTGCCTTCCCTTGCCCTGCCTTGCCTTCCCTTGCCCTGTCCTGCCCTGCCTTCACTTGCCCTGCCCTGTCCTGCCTTCCCTAGCCCTGCCCTGCCTTCCCTTGCCCTACCCTGCCTTCCCTTCCCTTGCCCTGCCCTGCCCTGCCTTCCCTTGCCCTGCCCTGCCTTCCCTTCCCTTGCCCTGCCCTGCCCTGCCTTCCCTTGTCCTGCCCTGCCCTGCCTTCCCTAGCACTGCCCTGCCTTCCCTAGCACTGCCCTGCCTTCCCTTGCCCTACCCTGCCTTCCCTTGCCCTGCCCTGCCTTCCCTTGCCCTCCACTGCCCTGCCTTCCCTTGCCCTGCCCTGACCTTCCTTCCCTAGCCCTGCCCTGCCCTGCCCTTCCTTGCCCTTCCCTGCCCTGCCTTCCCTTGCCCTGCCCTGCCTTCCCTTGCCCTGCCCTGCCCTGCCTTCCCTTGCACTACCCTGCCCTGCCTTCCCTTGCCCTGCCCTGCCCTGCCTTCCCCTGCCCTGCCCTGCCTTCCCTAGCCCTGCCCTGTTTTCCCTTGCCCTGCCCTGCCCTGCCTTCCCTTGCCCTGCCCTGCCTTCCCTTGCCCTGCCTTGCCTTCCCTTGCCCTCCCCTGCCCTGCCTTCCCTTGCCCTGCCCTGCCTTCCCTTCCCTTGCCCTGCCCTGCCCTGCCTTCCCTTGCCCTGCACTGCCCTGCCTTCCCTAGCCCTGCCCGGCCTTCCCTAGCCCTGCCCTGCCTTCCCTTGCCCTGCCCTGCCTTCCCTTGCCCTTCCCTGATTTCCCTTGCCCTCCCCTCCCCTGCCTTCCCTTGCCCTGCCCTGACCTTCCTTCCCTTGCCCTGTCCTGACTTCCCTAGCCCTGCCCTGCCTTCCCTTGCCCTACCCTGCTTTCCCTTGCCCTGCCCTGCCTTCCCTTGTCCTCCACTGCCCTGCCTTCCCTTGCCCTGCCCTGACCTTCCTTCCTTTGCCCTGCCCTGCCCTGCCCTTCCTTGCCCTTCCCTGCCCTGCCTTCCCGTGCCCTGCCCTGCCTTCCCTTGCCCTGCCCTGCCCTGCCTTCCCTTGCCCTACCCTGCCCTGCCTTCCCTTGCCCTGCCCTGCCCTGCCTTCCCTTGCCCTGCCCTGCCATCCCTTGCCCTGCCCTGCCCTGCCTTCCCTTGCCCTGCCCTGCCTTCCCTTGCCTTGCCCTGCCTTCACTTGCCCTGCCCTGCCCTGTCTTCCCTTGCCCTGCCCTGCCCTGTTTTCCCTTGCCCTGCCCTGCCCTGCCTTCCCTTGCCCTACCCTGCCCTGCCTTCCCTTGCCCTGCCCTGCCCTGCCTTCCCTAGCCCTGCCCTGCCTTCCTTTGCCCTGCCCTGCCCTGCCTTCCCTTGCCCTACCCTGCCCTGCCTTCCCTTGCCCTGCCCTGCCCTGCCTTCTTTTGCCCTGCCCTGCCTTCCCTTGCCCTGCCCTGCCCTGCGTTCCCTTGCCCTGCCCTGCCTTCCCTTGCCCTGCCCTGCCTTCACTTGCCCTGCCCTGCCCTGCCTTCCCTTGCCCTGCCCTGCCCTGTTTTCCCTTGCCCTGCCCTGCCCTGCCTTCCCTTGCCCTACCCTGCCCTGCCTTCCCTTGCCCTGCCCTGCCCTGCCTTCCCTAGCCCTGCCCTGCCTTCCCTTGCCCTGCCCTGCCCTGCCTTCCCTTGCCCTGCCCTGCCTTCCCTTGCCCTGCCTTGCCTTCCCTTGCCCTCCCCTGCCCTGCCTTCCCTTGCCCTGCCCTTACCCTCCTTCCCATGCCCTGCCCTGCCCTGCCTTCCCTTGCCCTGCACTGCCTTCCCTTGCCCTGCCCTGCCCTGCCCTTCCTTGCCCTTCCCTGCCCTGCCTTCCCTTTCCCTGCCCTGCCTTCCCTTGCCCTGCCCTGCCCTGTGTCAGGGGTTTGTGGGCCGGTTCGGCCCGGCCCCGCAACAATCGAGGAAGGAGACCCACAGGCCCACACCCCGGACAGGGGGAAGGGGGAAAGGAAAAAAAAATGGAAATAAGCCCCAAAACAAAACAGCGGCAACGATCTGAGGGGGAAAAGCTAATTTACTAAATAAGACATCAGGAATTAAATAACACAATATAATGCAATGCAATTTGGAATTAAGCCTAATTAATCAAACAAAACGAGTCAGAGAGAGAGAGAGAGAGAGAGAGAGAGAGAGAGTGAGTGCCCGATAAACCGAAGGCCTTACGCTAACGCTGAAGGCGGACGGCAGCGAGCACCCACTCCTAAGTGATCCTAGTGGAAAGAGAGAGAACGTCCCGTGACTGCAGAGGGTTTTTATCTGTTCCGTCTGAGCGGAAAACACGTGAAAAAAAACAAAGCATTGCAAAGTCCTCTATGGAATGTAGTTCTCCCTGACTCCCAATGCACTACATGATGCCATGATGTGGAATACCAGTACCAAAAAATCATAAAACCACGACACCCTGCCCTTCCTTGCCCTGCCCTGCCCTGCCTTCCCTTGCCCTGCCCTGCCTTATTTTTCCCTGCCCTGCCTTCCCTTGCCCTGCCCTGCCCTGCCTTCCCTTGCACTGCCCTGCCCTGTCTTCCCTTGCCCTGCCCTGCCCTGCCTTCCCTTGCCCTGCCCTGCCTTCCCTTGCCCTGCCCTGACATTCCTTCCCTTGCCCTGCCCTGCCCTGCCTTCCCTTGCCCTCCCCTGCCTTCTCTTGCCCTGCCCTTCCTTGCCCTGCCCTGCCCTGTTTTCCCTTGCCCTGCCCTGCATTCCCTTGCCCTGCCCTGCCTTCCCTTGACCTGCCCTGCTCTGCCTTCCCTTGCCCTGCCATGCCCTGCCCTCCCTTGCCCTGCCCTGCCCTGCCCTGCCTTCTGTTGCCCTGCCCTGCCTTCCCTTGCCCTGCTCTGCCTTCCCTTGCCCTGCCCTGCCTTCCCTTTCCCTGCCCTGCCCTTCCTTCCCTTGCCCTGACCTGCCCTGCCTTCCCTTGCCCTGCCCTGCCTTCCCTTGCCCTGCCCTGCCCTCCCTTCCCTTGCCCTTCCCTGTCCTGCCTTCCCTTGCCCTGCCCTGCCTTCCCTTGCCCTGCCCTGCCCTGCCTTCCCTTGCCCTGCCCTGCCTTCCGTTGTCCTGCCCTGCCCTGCCTTCCCTTGCCCTTCCCTGCCCTGCCTTCTCTTGCCCTGCCCTGCCTTCCCTTGCCCTGCCCTGCCTTCCCTTGCCCTGCCCTGCCCTGCCTTCCCTTGCCCTGCCCTGCCCTGCCTTCCCTTGCCCTGCCCTGCCCTGCCCTGACTTCTCTTGCCCTGCCCTGCCTTCCCTTCCCCTGCCCTCCCTTCCCTTGCCCTGCCCTGCCCTGCTTTCTTTTTCCCTGCCCTGCCTTGCCTTCCCTTGCCCTCCCCTGCCCTTCCTTCCCTTGCCCTGCCCTGCCTTCCCTTCCCTTGCCCTGCCCTGCCCTGCCTTCCCTTGTCCTGCCCTGCCCTGCCTTCCCTAGCCCTGCCCTGCCTTCCCTAGCACTGCCCTGCCTTCCCTTGCCCTGCCCTGCCTTCCCTTGCCCTTCCCTGCCTTCCCTAGACGTCCCCTCCCCTGCCTTCCCTTGCCCTGCCCTGACCTTCCTTCCCTTGCCCTGTCCTGACTTCCCTAGCCCTGCCCTGCCTTCCCTTGCCCTACCCTGCCTTCCCTTGCCCTGCCCTGCCTTCCCTTGTCCTCCACTGCCCTGCCTTCCCTTGCCCTGCCCTGCCCTGCCTTCCTTTGCCCTGCCTTGCCCTGCCTTCCCTTGCCCTGCCCTGCCCTGCCTTCCCTTGCTCTGACCCGCCCTGCCTTGTCTTCCTTACCTTGCCTGCCCCACCCTGCTCTGCCTATCCTTGCCCTGCCCTGCCTTTTTCTGTCTTACCTTGCCCTATCAAGCAACGACTTACCATGGCCTGCCCTGCCTTGCCTTCCCTTGCCCTGCAAAGGCCCGCCTTACCCTATCCTGCAAAGCCCCTCCTTGCCCTGCCCTGCCTTCCCTTGCCCTGCCCTGCCCTGCCTTCCCTTGCCCTGCCTGCCCTGCCTTCCCTTGTTCTGCCCTGCCCTGCCTTCTTTTGCCCTGCCCTGCCCGTCCTTCCCTAGCCCTGCCCTGCCTTCCCTAGCCCTGCCCTGTCTTCCCTTGCCCTGCCCTGCCTTCCCTTGCCCTCCCCTGCCCTGCCTTCCCTTGCCCTGCCCTGACCTTCCTTACCTTGCCCTGCCCTGCCCTGCATTCCCTTGCCCTGCACTGCCTTCCCTAGCCCTGCCCTGCCTTCCCTTGCCCTGCCCTGCCTTCCCTTGTCCTCCCCTGCCCTGCCTTCCCTTGCCCTGCCCTGACCTTCCTTACCTTGCCCTGCCCTGCCCTGCCTTCCCTTGCCCTGCTCTGCCCTGCATTCCCTTGCCCTGCCCTGCCTTCCCTTGCCCTGCACTGCCTTCCCTTGCCCTGCCTACCCTGCCTTCCCTTGCCCTTCCGTGCCCTGCCCTCCCTTGCCCTGCCCTGCCCTGTCTTCCCTTGCCTTGCCCTGCCCTCCCTTGCCCTGCCCTGCCTTTCTTTGCCCTGCCCTGCCTTACCTTGCCCTGCCCTGCCTTCCCTTGCCCTGCCTTGTCTTCCTTCCCTTTCCCTGCCCTACCCTGCTTTCCCTTGCCCTCCCCTGCCTTCCCTTGCCCTGCCTTGCCTTCCCTTGCCCTGCCCTGCCTTCCCTTGCCCTGCCCTTCTTTCCCTTGCCCTGCTCTGCCCTGCCTTCCCTTGCCCTGCCCTTCCTTCCCTAGACCAGCCCTGCCCTGCCTTCCCTTGTTCTGTCTGCCCTGCCTTCCCTTGCCCTGCCCTGCCCTGCCATCCCTTGCCCTTCCCTGCCTTCCCTTGCCAAGCCCTTCCTTCCCTTGCCCTGCCCTGCCTTCCCTTGCCCTGCCCTGCCCTGCCTTCCTTTGCCCTGCACTGCCTTCCGTTATCCTGCACTACCCTGCCTTCCCTTGCCCTTCCCTGCCCTGCCTTCTCTTGCCCTGCCCTGCCTTCCCTTGCCCTGCCCTGCCTTCCCTTGCCCTGCCCTGTCCTGCCTTCCCTTGCCCTGCCCTGCCCTGCCTTCCCTTGCCCTGCCCTGCCCTGCCCTGCCCTGCCCTGCCTTCTCTTGCCCTGCCTTGCCTTCCATTGCCCTGCCCTCCCTTCCCTTGCCCTGCCCTGCCCTGCTTTCTTTTTCCCTGCCCTGCCCTGCCTTCCCTTGCCCTGCCCTGCCCTGCCTTCCCTTGCCCTGCCCTGCCTTCCCTTGCCCTGCCCTGCCTTCCCTTGCCCTGACCTGCCCTGCCTTCCCTTGCCCTGCCCTGGCCTGCCTTCCCTTGCCCTGCCCTGCCCTGCCTTCCCTTGCCCTGCCCTGCCCTGCCTTCTCTTGCCCTGACCTGCCTACCCTTGCCCTGCCCTGCCCTGCCTTCCCTTGCCCTGCCCTGCCCTGCCTTCCCTTGCCCTTCCGTGCCCTGCCCTCCCTTGCCCTGCCCTGCCCTGTCTTCCCTTGCCTTGCCCTGCCCTCCCTTGCCCTGCCCTGCCTTTCTTTGCCCTGCCCTGCCTTACCTTGCCCTGCCCTGCCTTCCCTTGCCCTGCCTTGTCTTCCTTCCCTTTCCCTGCCCTACCCTGCTTTCCCTTGCCCTCCCCTGCCTTCCCTTGCCCTGCCTTGCCTTCCCTTGCCCTGCCCTGCCTTCCCTTGCCCTGCCCTTCTTTCCCTTGCCCTGCTCTGCCCTGCCTTCCCTTGCCCTGCCCTGCCCTCCCGTTCCCCTGCCCTGCCTTCCCTTGCCCTGCCCTTCCTTCCCTAGACCAGCCCTGCCCTGCCTTCCCTTGTTCTGTCTGCCCTGCCTTCCCTTGCCCTGCCCTGCCCTGCCATCCCTTGCCCTGCCCTGCCTTCCCTTGCCAAGCCCTTCCTTCCCTTGCCCTGCCCTGCCTTCCCTTGCCCTGCCCTGCCTTCCCTTGCCATGCCCTGCCGTGCCTTCCCTTGCCCTGCCCTGCCCTGCCTTCCTTTGCCCTGCACTGCCTTCCGTTATCCTGCACTACCCTGCCTTCCCTTGCCCTTCCCTGCCCTGCCTTCCCTTGCCCTGCCCTGCCTTCCCTTGCCCTGCCCTGCCTTCCGTTGTCCTGCCCTGCCCTGCCTTCCCTTGCCCTTCCCTGCCCTGCCTTCTCTTGCCCTGCCCTGCCTTCCCTTGCCCTGCCCTGCCTTCCCTTGCCCTGCCCTGCCCTGCCTTCCCTTGCCCTGCCCTGCCCTGCCTTCCCTTGCCCTGCCCTGCCCTGCCCTGCCCTGCCCTGCCCTGCCTTCTCATGCCCTGCCTTGCCTTCCATTGCCCTGCCCTCCCTTCCCTTGCCCTGCCCTGCCCTGCTTTCTTTTTCCCTGCCCTGCCCTGCCTTCCCTTGCCCTGCCCTGCCCTACCTTCCCTTGCCCTGCCCTGCCTTCCCTTGCCCTGCCCTGCCTTCCCTTGCCCTGACCTGCCCTGCCTTCCCTTGCCCTGCCCTGGCCTGCCTTCCCTTGCCCTGCCCTGCCCTGCCTTCCCTTGCCCTGCCCTGCCCTGCCTTCTCTTGCCCTGACCTGCCTACCCTTGCCCTGCCCTGCCCTGCCTTCCCTTGCCCTGCCCTTCCCTTTCTTGCCCTGCCCTGCCCTGCCTTCCCTTGCCCTTCCATGCCTTCCCTTGCCCTGCCCTGCCCTGCCTTCCTCTGCCCTGCCCTGCCCTGCCTTCCCTTGCCCTGCCCTGCCCTGCCTTCCCTTGCCCTGCACTGCCCTGCCTTCCCTAGCCCTGCCCTGACTTCCCTAGCTCTGCCCTGCCTTCCCTTGCCCTGCCCTGCCTTCCCTTGCCCTTCCCTGCCTTCCCTTGCCCTCCCCTCCCCTGCCTTCCCTTGCCCTGCCCAGACCTTCCTTCCCTTGCCCTGCCCTGCCTTCCCTTGCCCTGCCCTGCCTTGCCCTGCCCTCCCTTGCCCTGCCCTGCCTTTCTTTGCCCTGCCCTGCCTTACCTTGCCCTGCCCTGCCTTCCCTTGCCCTGCCTTGTCTTCCTTCCCTTTCCCTGCCCTACCCTGCTTTCCCTTGCCCTCCCCTGCCTTCCCTTGCCCTGCCTTGCCTTCCCTTGCCCTGCCCTGCCTTCCCTTGCCCTGCCCTTCTTTCCCTTGCCCTGCTCTGCCCTGCCTTCCCTTGCCCTGCCCTGCCCTCCCGTTCCCCTGCCCTGCCTTCCCTTGCCCTGCCCTTCCTTCCCTAGACCAGCCCTGCCCTGCCTTCCCTTGTTCTGTCTGCCCTGCCTTCCCTTGCCCTGCCCTGCCCTGCCATCCCTTGCCCTGCCCTGCCTTCCCTTGCCAAGCCCTTCCTTCCCTTGCCCTGCCCTGCCTTCCCTTGCCCTGCCCCTGCCTTCCCTTGCCATGCCCTGCCGTGCCTTCCCTTGCCCTGCCCTGCCCTGCCTTCCTTTGCCCTGCACTGCCTTCCGTTATCCTGCACTACCCTGCCTTCCCTTGCCCTTCCCTGCCCTGCCTTCCCTTGCCCTGCCCTGCCTTCCCTTGCCCTGCCCCTGCCTTCCGTTGTCCTGCCCTGCCCTGCCTTCCCTTGCCCTTCCCTGCCCTGCCTTCTCTTGCCCTGCCCTGCCTTCCCTTGCCCTGCCCTGCCTTCCCTTGCCCTGCCCTGCCCTGCCTTCCCTTGCCCTGCCCTGCCCTGCCTTCCCTTGCCCTGCCCTGCCCTGCCCTGCCCTGCCCTGCCTTCTCATGCCCTGCCTTGCCTTCCATTGCCCTGCCCTCCCTTCCCTTGCCCTGCCCTGCCCTGCTTTCTTTTTCCCTGCCCTGCCCTGCCTTCCCTTGCCCTGCCCTGCCCTACCTTCCCTTGCCCTGCCCTGCCTTCCCTTGCCCTGCCCTGCCTTCCCTTGCCCTGACCTGCCCTGCCTTCCCTTGCCCTGCCCTGGCCTGCCTTCCCTTGCCCTGCCCTGCCCTGCCTTCCCTTGCCCTGCCCTGCCCTGCCTTCTCTTGCCCTGACCTGCCTACCCTTGCCCTGCCCTGCCCTGCCTTCCCTTGCCCTGCCCTGCCCTTTCTTGCCCTGCCCTGCCCTGCCTTCCCTTGCCCTTCCATGCCTTCCCTTGCCCTGCCCTGCCCTGCCTTCCTCTGCCCTGCCCTGCCCTGCCTTCCCTTGCCCTGCCCTGCCCTGCCTTCCCTTGCCCTGCACTGCCCTGCCTTCCCTAGCCCTGCCCTGACTTCCCTAGCTCTGCCCTGCCTTCCCTTGCCCTGCCCTGCCTTCCCTTGCCCTTCCCTGCCTTCCCTTGCCCTCCCCTCCCCTGCCTTCCCTTGCCCTGCCCAGACCTTCCTTCCCTTGCCCTGCCCTGCCTTCCCTTGCCCTGCCCTGCCCTGCCCTGCCCTTCCTTGCCCTGCCCTGCCTTCCCTTGCCCTGCCCTGCCTTCCCTTGCTTTGACCTGCTCTGCCTTCCCTTGCCCTGCCGTGCCCTGCCCTGCCTTCCCTTGCCCTGCCTTGCCCTGCCTTCCCTTGCCCTGCCCTACCCTGACTTCCCTTGCCCTGCCCTGTCCTGCTTTCCCCTTTCCCTGCCCTGCCCTGCCTTCCCTTGTACTGCCCTGCCCTGCCTTCCCTTGCCCTGTCCTGCCTTCCCTTGCCCTGCCCTGCCTTCCCTTGCCCTGCCCTGCTCTGCCTTCCCTTGCCCTGCTTTGCCCTGCCTTCCCCTTGCCCTGCCCTGCCCTGCCTTCCCTTGCCCTCCCCTGCCCTGCCTTCTCTTGCCCTGCCCTGCCTTCCCTTGTCCTGCCCTGCCCTGCACTGACTTGCCCTGCCCTGCCCTGCCTTCCCTTGCCCTGCCATGCCTTCCCTTGCCCTGCCCTGCCCTGCCTTCACTTGCCCTGCCCTGTCCTGCCTTCCCTAGCCCTGCCCCGCCTTCCCTTGCCATACCCCTGCCTTCCCTTGCCCTGCCCTGCCTTCCCTTGCCCTCCACTGCCCTGCCTTCCCTTGCCCTGCCCTGACCTTCCTTCCCTAGCCCTGCCCTGCCCTGCCCTTCCTTGCCCTTCCCTGCCCTGCCTTCCCTTGCCCTGCCCTGCCTTCCCTTGCCCTGCCCTGCCCTGCCTTCCCTTGCCCTACCCTGCCCTGCCTTACCTTGCCCTGCCCTGCCCTGCCTTCCCCTGCCCTGCCCTGCCCTGACTTCCCTTGGACTGCCCTGCCTTCCCTTGCCCTGCCCTGCCTTCCCTTGCCCCTGCCCTGCCCTGCCTTCCCTTGCCCTGCCCTGCCCTGTTTTCCCTTGCCCTGCCCTGCCCTGCCTTCCCTTGCCCTACCCCTGCCCTGCCTTCCCTTGCCCTGCCCTGCCCTACCTTCCCTAGCCCTGCCCTGCCTTCCCTTGCCCTGCCCTGCCCTGCCTTCCCTTGCCCTGCCATGCCTTCCCTTGCCCTGCCTTGCCTTCCCTTGCCCTCCCCTCCCCTGCCTTCCCTTGCCCTGCCCTGACCTTCCTTCCCTTGCCCTGTCCTGCCTTCCCTAGCCCTGCCCTGCCTTCCCCTTGCCCTACCCTGCCTTCCCTTGCCCTACCCTGCCTTCCCTTGTCCTCCACTGCCCTGCCTTCCCTTGCCCTGCCCTGACCTTCCTTCCTTTGCCCTGCCCTGCCCTGCCCTTCCTTGCCCTTCCCTGCCCTGCCTTCCCTTGCCCTGCCCTGCCTTCCCTTGCCCTGCCCTGCCCTGCCTTCCCTTGCCCTACCCTGCCCTGCCTTCCCTTGCCCTGCCCTGCCCTGCCTTCCCTTGCCCTGCCCTGCCTTCCCTTGCCCTGCCCTGCCCCTGCCTTCCCATGCCCTGCCCTGCCCTGTTTTCCCTTGCCCTGCCCTGCCCTGCCTTCCCTTGCCCTACCCTGCCCTGCCTTCCCTTGCCCTGCCCTGCCCTGCCTTCCCTAGCCCTGCCCTGCCTTCCCTTGCCCTGCCCTGCCTTCCCTTGCCCTGCCTTGCCTTCCCTTGCCCTCCCCTGCCCTGCCTTCGCTTGCCCTGCCCTTACCCTCCTTCCCTTGCCCTGCCCTGCCCTGCCTTCCCTTGCCCTGCACTGCCTTCCCCTTGCCCTGCCCTGCCCTGCCCTTCCTTGCCCTTCCCTGCCCTGCCTTTCCTTGCCCTGCCCTGCCTTCCCTTGCCCTGCCCTGCCTTCCCTTGCCCAGCCCTGCCCCTGTTTTCCCTTACCCTGCCCTGCCTGCCTTCCCTTGCCCTACCCTGCTTTGCCCTTCCCTTGCCCTGCCCTGCCCTGCCTTCCCTAGCCCTACCCTGTCTTCCCTTGCCCTGCCCTGCCTTCCCTTGCCCTGCCTTGCCTTCCCTTGCCCTCCCCTGCCCTGCCTTCGCTTGCCCTGCCCTTACCCTCCTTCCCTTGCCCTGCCCCTGCCCTGCCTTCCCTTGCCCTGCACTGCCTTCCCTTGCCCTGCCCTGCCCTGCCCTTCCTTGCCCTCCCCTGCCCTGCCTTCCCTTGCCCTGCCCTGCCCTTCCCTTCCCTTGCCCTGCCCTGCCCTGCCTTCCCTTGTCCTGCCCTGCCCTGCCTTCCCTAGCACTGCCCTGCCTTCCCTAGCACTGCCCTGCCTTCCCTTGCCCTACCCTGCCTTCCCTTGCCCTGCCCTGCCTTCCCTTGTCCTCCACTGCCCTGCCTTCCCTTGCCCTGCCCTGCCCTGCCTTCCTTTGCCCTGCCTTGCCCTGCCTTCCCTTGCCCTGCCCTGCCCTGCCTTCCCTTGCTCTGACCCGCCCTGCCTTGTCTTCCTTACCTTGCCTGCCCCACCCTGCTCTGCCTATCCTTGCCCTGCCCTGCCTTTTTCTGTCTTACCTTGCCCTATCAAGCAACGACTTACCATGGCCTGCCCTGCCTTGCCTTCCCTTGCCCTGCAAAGGCCCGCCTTACCCTATCCTGCAAAGCCCCTCCTTGCCCTGCCCTGCCTTCCCTTGCCCTGCCCTGCCCTGCCTTCCCTTGCCCTGCCTGCCCTGCCTTCCTTGTTCTGCCCTACCCTGCCTTCTTTTGCCCTGCCCTGCCCGTCCTTCCCTAGCCCTGCCCTGCCTTCCCTAGCCCTGCCCTGTCTTCCCTTGCCCTGCCCTGCCTTCCCTTGCCCTCCCCTGCCCTGCCTTCCCTTGCCCTGCCCTGACCTTCCTTACCTTGCCCTGCCCTGCCCTGCATTCCCTTGCCCTGCCCTGCCTTCCCTAGCCCTGCCCTGCCTTCCCTTGCCCTGCCCTGCCTTCCCTTGTCCTCCCCTGCCCTGCCTTCCCTTGCCCTGCCCCTGACCTTCCTTACCTTGCCCTGCCCTGCCCTGCCTTCCCTTGCCCTGCTCTGCCCTGCATTCCCTTGCCCTGCCCTGCCTTCCCTTGCCCTGCCCTGCCTTCCCTTGCCCTGCCTACCCTGCCTTCCCTTGCCCTTCCGTGCCCTGCCCTGCCCTGTATTCCCTTGCCCTGCTCTGCCCTCCCCTTGCCCTGCCCTGCCTTTCTTTGCCCTGCCCTGCCTTACCTTGCCCTGCCCTGCCTTCCCTTGCCCTGCCTTGTCTTCCTTCCCTTTCCCTGCCCTACCCTGCTTTCCCTTGCCCTCCCCTGCCTTCCCTTGCCCTGCCTTGCCTTCCCTTGCCCTGCCCTGCCTTCCCTTGCCCTGCCCTTCTTTCCCTTGCCCTGCTCTGCCCTGCCTTCCCTTGCCCTGCCCTGCCCTCCCGTTCCCCTGCCCTGCCTTCCCTTGCCCTGCCCTTCCTTCCCTAGACCAGCCCTGCCCTGCCTTCCCTTGTTCTGTCTGCCCTGCCTTCCCCTTGCCCTGCCCTGCCCAGCCATCCCTTGCCCTGCCCTGCCTTCCATTGCCAAGCCCTGCCTTCCCTTGCCCTGCCTGCCTTCCCTTGCCCACCCCTGCCTTCCCTTGCCATGCCCTGCCCTGCCTTCCCTTGCCCTGCCCTGCCCTGCCTTCCCTTGCCCTGCACTGCCTTCCGTTGTCCTGCCCTGCCCTGCCTTCCCTTGCCCTGCCCTGCCTTCCCTTGCCCTGCCTTGCCCTGCCTTCCCTTGCCCTGCCCTGCCCTGCCTTCCCTTGCCCTGCCCTGCCCTGCCCTGCCTTCTCTTGCCCTGCCTTGCCTTCCATTGCCCTGCCCTCCCTTCCCTTGCCCTGCCCTGCCCTGCTTTCTTTTTCCCTGCCCTGCCCTGCCTTCCCTTGCCCTGCCCTGCCCTGCCTTCCCTTGCCCTGCCCTGCCTTCCCTTGCCCTGCCCTGCCTTCCCTTGCCCTGACCTGCCCTGCCTTCCCTTGCCCTGCCCTGGCCTGCCTTCCCTTGCCCTGCCCTGCCCTGCCTTCCCTTGCCCTGCCCTGCCCTGCCTTATTTTGCCCTGACCTGCCTACCCTTGCCCTGCCCTGCCCTGCCTTCCCTTGCCCTGCCCTGCCCTTTCTTGCCCTGCCCTGCCCTGCCTTCCCTTGCCCTTCCATGCCTTCCCTTGCCCTGCCCTGCCCTGCCTTATTTTGCCCTGACCTGCCTACCCTTGCCCTGCCCTGCCCTGCCTTCCCTTGCCCTGCCCTGCCCTTTCTTGCCCTGCCCTGCCCTGCCTTCCCTTGTCCTTCCATGCCTTCCCTTGCCCTGCCCTGCCCTGCCTTCCTTTGCCCTGCCCTGCCCTGCCTTCCCTTGACCTGCCCTACCCTGCCTTCCCTTGCCCTGCCCTGCCTTCCCTTGCCCTGCCCTG
The DNA here is from genome assembly GCA_023055505.1 of Callipepla californica brunnescens. Lineage (NCBI taxonomy): Eukaryota > Metazoa > Chordata > Aves > Galliformes > Odontophoridae > Callipepla > Callipepla californica. Next base: position 10,514,302 of record JALIRH010000027.1, on the reverse strand, counting down.
CCCTGCCTTCCCTTGCCCTGCACTGCCCTGCCTTCCCTAGCCCTGCCCTGACTTCCCTAGCTCTGCCCTGCCTTCCCTTGCCCTGCCCTGCCTTCCTTGCCCTTCCCTGCCTTCCCTTGCCCTCCCCTCCCCTGCCTTCCCTTGCCCTGCCCAGACCTTCCTTCCCTTGCCCTGCCCTGCCTTCCCTTGCCCTGCCCTGCCCTGCCCTGCCCTTCCTTGCCCTGCCCTGCCTTCCCTTGCCCTGCCCTGCCTTCCCTTGCCCTGACCTGCTCTGCCTTCCCTTGCCCTACCGTGCCCTGCCCTGCCTTCCCTTGCCCTGCCTTGCCCTGCCTTCCCTTGCCCTGCCCTACCCTGACTTCCCTTGCCCTGCCCTGTCCTGCTTTCCCTTGCCCTGCCCTGCCCTTCCTTCGCTTGCCCTACCCTGCCCTCCCTTCCCTTGCCCTGCCCTGCCCTGCCTTCCCTTGCCCTGCCCTGCCTTCCCTTGCCCTGCCCTGCCCTGCCTTCCCTTGCCCTGCCCTGCCTTCCCTTGCCCTCCCCTGCCTTCACTTGCCCTGCCCTGCCCTGCCTTCCCTTGCCCTGCCCTGCCCTGTTTTCCCTTGCCCTGCATTGCCCTGCCTTCCCTTGCCCTACCCTGCCCTGCCTTCCCTTGCCCTGCCCTGCCCTGCCTTCCCTAGCCCTGCCCTGCCTTCCCTTGCCCTGCCCTGCCTTCCCTTGCCCTGCCTTGCCTTCCCTTGCCCTCCCCTGCCCTGCCTTCGCTTGCCCTGCCCTTACCCTCCTTCCCTTGCCCTGCCCTGCCCTGCCTTCCCTTGCCCTGCACTGCCTTCCCTTGCCCTGCCCTGCCCTGCCCTTCCTTGCCCTTCCCTGCCCTGCCTTCCCTTTCCCTGTCCTGCCTTCCCTTGCCCTGTCCTGCCTTCCCTAGCCCTGCCCTGCCTTCCCTTGCCCTACCCTGCCTTCCCTTGCCCTGCCCTGCCTTCCCTTGTCCTCCACTGCCCTGTCTTCCCTTGCCCTGCCCTGACCTTCCTTCCTTTGCCCTGCCCTGCCCTGCCCTTCCTTGCCCTTCCCTGCCCTGCCTTCCCTTGCCCTGCCCTGCCTTCCCTTGCCCTGCCCTGCCCTGCCTTCCCTTGCTCTACCCTGCCCTGCCTTCCCTTGCCCTGCCCTGCCTTCCCTTGCTCTGCCCTGCCTTCCCTTGCCCTGCCCTGCCTTCCCTTGCCCTGCCCAGCCCTGCCTTCCCTTTCCCTGCCCTGCCCTGCTTTCCCTTGCCCTCCCCTGCCTTGCCTTGCCCTGCCTTGCCTTCCCTTGCCCTGCCCTGCCTTCCCTTGCTCTGCCCTTCTTTCCCTTGCCCTGCCCTGCCCTGCCTTCCTTTGCCCTGCCCTGCCCTCCCGTTGCCCTGCCCTGCCTTCCCTTGCCCTGCCCTTCCTTCCCTTGCCCTGCCCTGCCCTGCCTTCCCTTGCCCTGCCCTGCCTTCACTTGCCCTGCCCTACCCTGCTTTCCCTTGCCCTCCCCTGCCTTCCCTTGCCCTGCCTTGCCTTTCCTTCCCCAGCCCTGCCTTCCCTTGCCCTGCCCTGCCTTCCCTTGCCATGCCCTGCCCTCCCATGCCCTGCCCTGTCCTGCCCTCCCTTGCCCTGCCCTGCCCTGCCTTCCGTTGCCCTGCCCTGCCCTGCCTTTTCTTGCCCTGCCCTGCCCTGCCTTCCCTTGCCCTGCACTGCCCTGCCTTCCCTAGCCCTGCCATGCCTTCCCTAGCCCTGCCCTGCCTTCCCTTGCCCTGCCCTGCCTTCCCTTGCCCTTCCCTGCCTTCCCTTGCCCTCCCCTCCCCTGCCTTCCCTTGAACTGCCCTGACCTTCCTTCACTTTCCCTGCCCTGCCTTCCCTTGCCCTGCCCTGCCCTGCCCTGCCATTCCTTGCCCTTCCCTGCCCTGCCTTCCCTTGCCCTGCCCTGCCCTCCCCTGCCTTCCCTTGTCCTGCCCTGCCTTCCCTTGCCCTGCCCTACCCTGCCTTACCTTGCCCTGCCCTGTCCTGCTTTCCCTTTCTCTACCCTGCCCTGCCTTCCCTTGTACTGCCCTGCCCTGCCTTCCCTTGCCCTGTCCTGCCTTCCCTTGCCCTGCCCTGCCTTCCCTTGCCCTGCCCTGCCCTGCCTTCCCTTGCTCTACCCTGCCCTGCCTTCCCTTGCCCTGCCCTGCCTTCCCTTGCTCTGCCCTGCCTTCCCTTGCCCTGCCCTGCCTTCCCTTGCCCTGCCCAGCCCTGCCTTCCCTTTCCCTGCCCTGCCCTGCTTTCCCTTGCCCTCCCCTGCCTTGCCTTGCCCTGCCTTGCCTTCCCTTGCCCTGCCCTGCCTTCCCTTGCCCTGCCCTGCCCTCCCGTTGCCCTGCCCTGCCTTCCCTTGCCCTGCCCTTCCTTCCCTTTACCAGCCCTGCCCTGCCTTCCCTTGCCCTGCCCTGCCTTCCCTTGCCCTGCCTGCCCTGCCTTCCCTTGCCCTGCCCTGCCCTGCCTTCCCTTGCCCTGCCCTGCCTTCACTTGCCCTGCCCTACCCTGCTTTCCCTTGCCCTCCCCTGCCTTCCCTTGCCCTGCCTTGCCTTTCCTTCCCCAGCCCTGCCTTCCCTTGCCCTGCCCTGCCTTCCCTTGCCATGCCCTGCCCTCCCATGCCCTGCCCTGTCCTGCCCTCCCTTGCCCTGCCCTGCCCTGCCTTCCGTTGCCCTGCCCTGCCCTGCCTTTTCTTTCCCTAGCCCTGCCCTGCCTTCCCTAGCCCTGCCCTGCCTTCCCTTGCCCTGCCCTGCCTTCCCTTGCCCTGCCCTGACATTCCTTCCCTTGCCCTGCCCTGCCCTGCCTTCCCTTGCCCTCCCCTGCCTTCTCTTGCCCTGCCCTGCCCTTCCTTGCCCTGCCCTGCCCTGTTTTCCCTTGCCCTGCCCTGCATTCCCTTGCCCTGCCCTGCCTTCCCTTGACCTGCCCTGCTCTGCCTTCCCTTGCCCTGCCATGCCCTGCCCTCCCTTGCCCTCCCCTGCCCTGCCCTGCCTTCCCTTGCCCTCCCCTGCCTTCCCTTGCCCTGCCCTTCCTTGCCCTGCCCTGCCCTGTTTTCCCTTGCCCTGCCCTACATTCCCTTGCCCTGCCCTGCCTTCCCTTGACCTGCCCTGCTCTGCCTTCCCTTGCCCTGCCATGCCCTGCCCTCCCTTGCCCTGCCCTGCCCTGCCCTGCCTTCTGTTGCCCTGCCCTGCCTTCCCTTGCCCTGCTCTGCCTTCCCTTGCCCTGCCCTGCCTTCCCTTTCCCTGCCCTGCCCTTCCTTCCCTTGCCCTGACCTGCCCTGCCTTCCCTTGCCCTGCCCTGCCTTCCCTTGCCCTGCCCTGCCCTCCCTTCCCTTGCCCTTCCCTGTCCTGCCTTCCCTTGCCCTTCACTGCCCTGCCTTCCCTTGCCCTGCCCTGCCCTGCCTTCCCTTGCCCTGCCCTGCCTTCCGTTGTCCTGCCCTGCCCTGCCTTCCCTTGCCCTTCCCTGCCCTGCCTTCTCTTGCCCTGCCCTGCCTTCCCTTGCCCTGCCCTGCCTTCCCTTGCCCTGCCCTGCCTTCCCTTGCCCTGCCCTGCCCTGCCTTCCCTTGCCCTGCCCTGCCATGCCTTCCCTTGCCCTGCCCTGCCCTGCCCTGCCTTCCCTTCCCCTGCCCTCCCTTCCCTTGCCCTGCCCTGCCCTGCTTTCTTTTTCCCTGCCCTGCCTTGCCTTCCCTTGCCCTCCCCTGCCCTGCCTTCCCTTGCCCTGCCCTGCCTTCCCTTCCCTTGCCCTGCCCTGCCTTCCCTTCCCTTGCCCTGCCCTGCCCTGCCTTCCCTTGTCCTGCCCTGCCCTGCCTTCCCTAGCCCTGCCCTGCCTTCCCTAGCACTGCCCTGCCTTCCCTTGCCCTGCCCTGCCTTCCCTTGCCCTTCCCTGCCTTCCCTTGACGTCCCCTCCCCTGCCTTCCCTTGCCCTGCCCTGACCTTCCTTCCCTTGCCCTGTCCTGACTTCCCTAGCCCTGCCCTGCCTTCCCTTGCCCTACCCTGCCTTCCCTTGCCCTGCCCTGCCTTCCCTTGTCCTCCACTGCCCTGCCTTCCCTTGCCCTGCCCTGCCCTGCCTTCCTTTGCCCTGCCTTGCCCTGCCTTCCCTTGCCCTGCCCTGCCCTGCCTTCCCTTGCTCTGACCCGCCCTGCCTTGTCTTCCTTACCTTGCCTGCCCCACCCTGCTCTGCCTATCCTTGCCCTGCCCTGCCTTTTTCTGTCTTACCTTGCCCTATCAAGCAACGACTTATATTGGCCTGCCCTGCCTTGCCTTCCCTTGCCCTGCAAAGGCCCGCCTTACCCTATCCTGCAAAGCCCCTCCTTGCCCTGCCCTGCCTTCCCTTGCCCTGCCCTGCCCTGCCTTCCCTTGCCCTGCCTGCCCTGCCTTCCCTTGTTCTGCCCTGCCCTGCCTTCTTTTGCCCTGCCCTGCCCTCCCTTCCCTTGCCCTGCCCTGCCCTGCTTTCTTTTTCCCTGCCCTGCCTTGCCTTCCCTTGCCCTCCCCTGCCCTGCCTTCCCTTGCCCTGCCCTGCCTTCCCTTCCCTTGCCCTGCCCTGCCCTGCCTTCCCTTGTCCTGCCCTGCCCTGCCTTCCCTAGCCCTGCCCTGCCTTCCCTAGCACTGCCCTGCCTTCCCTTGCCCTGCCCTGCCTTCCCTTGCCCTTCCCTGCCTTCCCTTGACGTCCCCTCCCCTGCCTTCCCTTGCCCTGCCCTGACCTTCCTTCCCTTGCCCTGTCCTGACTTCCCTAGCCCTGCCCTGCCTTCCCTTGCCCTACCCTGCCTTCCCTTGCCCTGCCCTGCCTTCCCTTGTCCTCCACTGCCCTGCCTTCCCTTGCCCTGCCCTGCCCTGCCTTCCTTTGCCCTGCCTTGCCCTGCCTTCCCTTGCCCTGCCCTGCCCTGCCTTCCCTTGCTCTGACCCGCCCTGCCTTGTCTTCCTTACCTTGCCTGCCCCACCCTGCTCTGCCTATCCTTGCCCTGCCCTGCCTTTTTCTGTCTTACCTTGCCCTATCAAGCAACGACTTACATTGGCCTGCCCTGCCTTGCCTTCCCTTGCCCTGCAAAGGCCCGCCTTACCCTATCCTGCAAAGCCCCTCCTTGCCCTGCCCTGCCTTCCCTTGCCCTGCCCTGCCCTGCCTTCCCTTGCCCTGCCTGCCCTGCCTTCCCTTGTTCTGCCCTGCCCTGCCTTCTTTTGCCCTGCCCTGCCCGTCCTTCCCTAGCCCTGCCCTGCCTTCCCTAGCCCTGCAATGTCTTCCCTTGCCCTGCCCTTCTTTCCCTTGCCCTCCCCTTCCCTGCCTTCCCTTGCCCTGCCCTGACCTTCCTTACCTTGCCCTGCCCTGCCCTGCATTCCCTTGCCCTGCCCTGCCTTCCCTTGTCCTCCCCTGCCCTGCCTTCCCTTGCCCTGCCCTGACCTTCCTTACCTTGCCCTGCCCTGCCCTGCCTTCCCTTGCCCTGCTCTGCCCTGCATTCCCTTGCCCTGCCCTGCCTTCCCTTGCCCTGCCCTGCCTTCCCTTGCCCTGCCTACCCTGCCTTCCCTTGCCCTTCCGTGCCCTGCCCTCCCTTGCCCTGCCCTGCCCTGTCTTCCCTTGCCCTGCCCTGCCCTCCCTTGCCCTGCCCTGCATTTCTTTGCCCTGCCCTGCCTTACCTAGCCCTGCCCTGCCTTCCCTTGCCCTGCCTTGTCTTCCTTCCCTTTCCCTGCCCTACCCTGCTTTCCCTTGCCCTCCCCTGCCTTCCCTTGCCCTGCCTTGCCTTCCCTTGCCCTGCCCTGCCTTCCCTTGCCCTGCCCTTCTTTCCCTTGCCCTGCTCTGCCCTGCCTTCCCTTGCCCTGCCCTGCCCTCCCGTTCCCCTGCCCTGCCTTCCCTTGCCCTGCCCTTCCTTCCCTTGACCAGCCCTGCCCTGCCTTCCCTTGTTCTGTCTGCCCTGCCTTCCCTTGCCCTGCCCTGCCCTGCCTTCCCTTGCCCTGCCCTGCCTTGCCCTTGCCAAGCCCTGCCTTCCCTTGCCCTTCCCTGCCTTCCCTTGCCCTGCCCTGCCTTCCCTTGCCATGCCCTGCCCTTCCATGCCCTGTCCTGTCCTGCCCTCTCTTGCCCTGCCCTGCCCTGCCTTCCCTTGCCCTGCCCTGCCCTGCCTTCCCTTGCCCTGCCATGCCTTCCCGTACACTGCCCTGCCCTGCCTTCCCTTGCCCTGCCCTGCCCTGCCTTCCCTTGCCCTGCCCTGCCCGGCCTTCCCTTTCCCTGCCCTGCCCTGTTTTCCCTTGCCCTGCCCTGCCCTGCCTTCCCTTGCCCTGCCCTGCCCTTCCTTTCCTTGCTTTGCCCTGCCTTCCCTAGCCCTGCCCTGCCTTCCCTTGCCCTGCCCTGCCTTCCCTTGCCCTGCCCTGCCTTCCCTTACCCTGCCCTGCCTTCCCTTGCCCTGCCCTGCCCTGCCTTCCCTTGCCCTGCCCTGCCTTCCCTTACCCTGCCCTGCCTTCCCTTGCCATGCCCTGCCCTGCCTTCCCTTGCCCTGCCCTGCCCTGCCCTGCCTTCCCTTGCCCTGCCCTGCCCTGCCTTCCCTTGCCCTGCCCTGCCCTGCCTTCCCTTGCCCTGCACTGCCTTCCGTTGTCCTGCCCTGCCCTGCCTTCCCTTGCCCTTCCCTGCCCTGCCTTCCCTTGCCCTGCCCTGCCTTACTTTGCCCTGCCCTGCCTTCCGTTGTCCTGCCCTGCCCTGACTTCCCTTGCCCTTCCCTGCCCTGCCTTCTCTTGCCCTGCCCTGCCTTCCCTTGCCCTGCCCTGCCTTCCTTTGCCCTGCCCTGCCCTGCCTTCCTTTGCCCTGCCCTGCCCTGCCTTCCCTTGCCCTGCCCTGCCCTGCCCTGCCTTCTCTTGCCCTGCCTTGCCTTCCATTGCCCTGCCCTCCCTTTCCTTGCCCTGCCCTTCCCTGCTTTCTTTTACACTGCCCTGCCCTGTCTTCCCTTGCCCTGCCCTGCCCTGCCTTCCCTTGCCCTGCCCTGCCTTCCATTGCCCTGCCCTGCCCTGCCTTCACTTGCCCGGCCCTGCCCTGCCTTCCCTTGCCCTGCCCTGACGTGCCTTCCCTTGCCCTGCCCTGCCCTGCCTTCCCTTCCCTTCCCCTGCCCTGCCCTGCCTTCCCTTGCCCTGCCCTGCCCTGCCTACCCTTGCCCTGCCCTGCCCTGCCTTCCCTTGCCCTGCCCTGCCCTTTCTTGCCCTGCCCTGCCCTGCCTTCCCTTGCCCTTCCATGCCTTCCCTTGTCCTGCCCTGCCCTGCCTTCCTTTGCCCTGCCCTGCCCTGCCTTCCCTTGCCCTGCCCTGCCCTGCCTTCCCTTGCCCTGCACTGCCCTGCCTTCCCTAGCCCTGCCCTGACTTCCCTAGCTCTGCCCTGCCTTCCCTTGCCCTGCCCTGCCTTCCCTTGCCCTTCCCTGCCTTCCCTTGCCCTCCCCTCCCCTGCCTTCCCTTGCCCTGCCCTGCCTTCCCTTGCCCTGCCCTGCCTTCCCTTGCCCTGCCCTGCCCTGCCCTGCCCTTCCTTGCCCTTCCCTGCCCTGCCTTCCCTTGCCCTGCCCTGCCTTTTCTTGCCCTGCCCTGCCTTCCCTTGCCCTGACCTGCCCTGCCTTCCCTTGCCCTGCCGTGCCCTGCCCTGCCTTCCCTTGCCCTGCCTTGCCCTGCCTTCCCTTGCCCTGCCCTACCCTGCCTTCCCTTGTACTGCCCTGCCCTGCCTTCCCTTGCCCTGTCCTGCCTTCCCTTGCCCTGCCCTGCCTTCCCTTGCCCTGCCCTGCTCTGCCTTCCCTTGCCCTGCTTTGCCCTGCCTTCCCTTGCCCTGCCCTGTCCTGCTTTCCCTTTCCCTGCCCTGCCCTGCCTTCCCTTTTTCTGCCCTGCCCTGCCTTCCCTTGCCCTGTCCTGCCTTCCCTTGCCCTGCCCTGCCTTCTCTTGCCCTGCCCTGCCTTCCCTTGTCCTGCCCTGCCCTGCCTTCCCTTACCCTACCCTGCCTTCCCTTGCCCTGCCCTGCCTTCCCTTGCCCTGCCTTGCCTTCCCTTGCCCTGCCTTGCCCTGCCTTCACTTGCCCTGCCCTGTCCTGCCTTCCCTTGCCCTGCCCTGCCTTCCCTTGCCCTACCCTGCCTTCCCTTGCCCTGCCCTGCCTTCCCTTGCCCTCCACTGCCCTGCCTTCCCTTGCCCTGCCCTGACCTTCCTTCCCTAGCCCTGCCCTGCCCTGCCCTTCCCTGCCCTTCCCTGCCCTGCCTTCCCTTGCCCTGCCCTGCCTTCCCTTGCCCTGCCCTGCCCTGCCTTCCCTTGCACTACCCTGCCCTGCCTTCCCTTGCCCTGCCCTGCCCTGCCTTCCCCTGCCCTGCCCTGCCTTCCCTAGCCCTGCCCTGTTTTCCCTTGCCCTGCCCTGCCCTGCCTTCCCTTGCCCTGCCCTGCCTTCCCTTGCCCTGCCTTGCCTTCCCTTGCCCTCCCCTGCCCTGCCTTCCCTTGCCCTGCCCTGCCTTCCCTTCCCTTGCCCTGCCCTGCCCTGCCTTCCCTTGCCCTGCACTGCCCTGCCTTCCCTAGCCCTGCCCTGCCTTTCCTAGCCCTGCCCTGCCTTCCCTTGCCCTGCCCTGCCTTCCCTTGCCCTTCTTTGCTTTCCCTTGCCCTCCCCTCCCCTGCCTTCCCTTGCCCTGCCCTGGCCTTCCTTCCCTTGCCCTGTCCTGACTTCCCTAGCCCTGCCCTGCCTTCCCTTGCCCTGCCCTGCCTTCCCTTGCCCTGCCTTGCCTTCCCTTGCCCTGTCCTGCCCTGCCTTCACTTGCCCTGCCCTGTCCTGCCTTCCCTAGCCCTGCCCTGCCTTCCCTTGCCCTACCCTGCCTTCCCTTCCCTTGCCCTGCCCTGCCCTGCCTTCCCTTGCCCTGCCCTGCCTTCCCTTCCCTTGCCCTGCCCTGCCCTGCCTTCCCTTGTCCTGCCCTGCCCTGCCTTCCCTAGCACTGCCCTGCCTTCCCTAGCCCTGCCCTGTTTTCCCTTGCCCTGCCCTGCCCTGCCTTCCCTTGCCCTGCCCTGCCTTCCCTTGCCTTGCCTTGCCTTCCCTTGCCCTCCCCTGCCCTGCCTTCCCTTGCCCTGCCCTGCCTTCCCTTCCCTTGCCCTGCCCTGCCCTGCCTTCCCTTGCCCTGCACTGCCCTGCCTTCCCTAGCCCTGCCCGGCCTTCCCTAGCCCTGCCCTGCCTTCCCTTGCCCTGCCCTGCCTTCCCTTGCCCTTCCCTGATTTCCCTTGCCCTCCCCTCCCCTGCCTTCCCTTGCCCTGCCCTGACCTTCCTTCCCTTGCCCTGTCCTGACTTCCCTAGCCCTGCCCTGCCTTCCCTTGCCCTACCCTGCTTTCCCTTGCCCTGCCCTGCCTTCCCTTGTCCTCCACTGCCCTGCCTTCCCTTGCCCTGCCCTGACCTTCCTTCCTTTGCCCTGCCCTGCCCTGCCCTTCCTTGCCCTTCCCTGCCCTGCCTTCCCGTGCCCTGCCCTGCCTTCCCTTGCCCTGCCCTGCCCTGCCTTCCCTTGCCCTACCCTGCCCTGCCTTCCCTTGCCCTGCCCTGCCCTGCCTTCCCTTGCCCTGCCCTGCCTTCCCTTGCCCTGCCCTGCCCTGCCTTCCCTTGCCCTGCCCTGCCTTCCCTTGCCCTGCCCTGCCTTCACTTGCCCTGCCCTGCCCTGCCTTCCCTTGCCCTGCCCTGCCCTGTTTTCCCTTGCCCTGCCCTGCCCTGCCTTCCCTTGCCCTACCCTGCCCTGCCTTCCCTTGCCCTGCCCTGCCCTGCCTTCCCTAGCCCTGCCCTGCCTTCCTTTGCCCTGCCCTGCCCTGCCTTCCCTTGCCCTACCCTGCCCTGCCTTCCCTTGCCCTGCCCTGCCCTGCCTTCTTTTGCCCTGCCCTGCCTTCCCTTGCCCTGCCCTGCCCTGCGTTCCCTTGCCCTGCCCTGCCTTCCCTTGCCCTGCCCTGCCTTCACTTGCCCTGCCCTGCCCTGCCTTCCCTTGCCCTGCCCTGCCCTGTTTTCCCTTGCCCTGCCCTGCCCTGCCTTCCCTTGCCCTACCCTGCCCTGCCTTCCCTTGCCCTGCCCTGCCCTGCCTTCCCTAGCCCTGCCCTGCCTTCCCTTGCCCTGCCCTGCCCTGCCTTCCCTTGCCCTGCCCTGCCTTCCCTTGCCCTGCCTTGCCTTCCCTTGCCCTCCCCTGCCCTGCCTTCCCTTGCCCTGCCCTTACCCTCCTTCCCATGCCCTGCCCTGCCCTGCCTTCCCTTGCCCTGCACTGCCTTCCCTTGCCCTGCCCTGCCCTGCCCTTCCTTGCCCTTCCCTGCCCTGCCTTCCCTTTCCCTGCCCTGCCTTCCCTTGCCCTGCCCTGCCCTGTGTCAGGGGTTTGTGGGCCGGTTCGGCCCGGCCCCGCAACAATCGAGGAAGGAGACCCACAGGCCCACACCCCGGACAGGGGGAAGGGGGAAAGGAAAAAAAAATGGAAATAAGCCCCAAAACAAAACAGCGGCAACGATCTGAGGGGGAAAAGCTAATTTACTAAATAAGACATCAGGAATTAAATAACACAATATAATGCAATGCAATTTGGAATTAAGCCTAATTAATCAAACAAAACGAGTCAGAGAGAGAGAGAGAGAGAGAGAGAGAGAGAGAGTGAGTGCCCGATAAACCGAAGGCCTTACGCTAACGCTGAAGGCGGACGGCAGCGAGCACCCACTCCTAAGTGATCCTAGTGGAAAGAGAGAGAACGTCCCGTGACTGCAGAGGGTTTTTATCTGTTCCGTCTGAGCGGAAAACACGTGAAAAAAAACAAAGCATTGCAAAGTCCTCTATGGAATGTAGTTCTCCCTGACTCCCAATGCACTACATGATGCCATGATGTGGAATACCAGTACCAAAAAATCATAAAACCACGACACCCTGCCCTTCCTTGCCCTGCCCTGCCCTGCCTTCCCTTGCCCTGCCCTGCCTTATTTTTCCCTGCCCTGCCTTCCCTTGCCCTGCCCTGCCCTGCCTTCCCTTGCACTGCCCTGCCCTGTCTTCCCTTGCCCTGCCCTGCCCTGCCTTCCCTTGCCCTGCCCTGCCTTCCCTTGCCCTGCCCTGACATTCCTTCCCTTGCCCTGCCCTGCCCTGCCTTCCCTTGCCCTCCCCTGCCTTCTCTTGCCCTGCCCTTCCTTGCCCTGCCCTGCCCTGTTTTCCCTTGCCCTGCCCTGCATTCCCTTGCCCTGCCCTGCCTTCCCTTGACCTGCCCTGCTCTGCCTTCCCTTGCCCTGCCATGCCCTGCCCTCCCTTGCCCTGCCCTGCCCTGCCCTGCCTTCTGTTGCCCTGCCCTGCCTTCCCTTGCCCTGCTCTGCCTTCCCTTGCCCTGCCCTGCCTTCCCTTTCCCTGCCCTGCCCTTCCTTCCCTTGCCCTGACCTGCCCTGCCTTCCCTTGCCCTGCCCTGCCTTCCCTTGCCCTGCCCTGCCCTCCCTTCCCTTGCCCTTCCCTGTCCTGCCTTCCCTTGCCCTGCCCTGCCTTCCCTTGCCCTGCCCTGCCCTGCCTTCCCTTGCCCTGCCCTGCCTTCCGTTGTCCTGCCCTGCCCTGCCTTCCCTTGCCCTTCCCTGCCCTGCCTTCTCTTGCCCTGCCCTGCCTTCCCTTGCCCTGCCCTGCCTTCCCTTGCCCTGCCCTGCCCTGCCTTCCCTTGCCCTGCCCTGCCCTGCCTTCCCTTGCCCTGCCCTGCCCTGCCCTGACTTCTCTTGCCCTGCCCTGCCTTCCCTTCCCCTGCCCTCCCTTCCCTTGCCCTGCCCTGCCCTGCTTTCTTTTTCCCTGCCCTGCCTTGCCTTCCCTTGCCCTCCCCTGCCCTTCCTTCCCTTGCCCTGCCCTGCCTTCCCTTCCCTTGCCCTGCCCTGCCCTGCCTTCCCTTGTCCTGCCCTGCCCTGCCTTCCCTAGCCCTGCCCTGCCTTCCCTAGCACTGCCCTGCCTTCCCTTGCCCTGCCCTGCCTTCCCTTGCCCTTCCCTGCCTTCCCTTGACGTCCCCTCCCCTGCCTTCCCTTGCCCTGCCCTGACCTTCCTTCCCTTGCCCTGTCCTGACTTCCCTAGCCCTGCCCTGCCTTCCCTTGCCCTACCCTGCCTTCCCTTGCCCTGCCCTGCCTTCCCTTGTCCTCCACTGCCCTGCCTTCCCTTGCCCTGCCCTGCCCTGCCTTCCTTTGCCCTGCCTTGCCCTGCCTTCCCTTGCCCTGCCCTGCCCTGCCTTCCCTTGCTCTGACCCGCCCTGCCTTGTCTTCCTTACCTTGCCTGCCCCACCCTGCTCTGCCTATCCTTGCCCTGCCCTGCCTTTTTCTGTCTTACCTTGCCCTATCAAGCAACGACTTACCATGGCCTGCCCTGCCTTGCCTTCCCTTGCCCTGCAAAGGCCCGCCTTACCCTATCCTGCAAAGCCCCTCCTTGCCCTGCCCTGCCTTCCCTTGCCCTGCCCTGCCCTGCCTTCCCTTGCCCTGCCTGCCCTGCCTTCCCTTGTTCTGCCCTGCCCTGCCTTCTTTTGCCCTGCCCTGCCCGTCCTTCCCTAGCCCTGCCCTGCCTTCCCTAGCCCTGCCCTGTCTTCCCTTGCCCTGCCCTGCCTTCCCTTGCCCTCCCCTGCCCTGCCTTCCCTTGCCCTGCCCTGACCTTCCTTACCTTGCCCTGCCCTGCCCTGCATTCCCTTGCCCTGCACTGCCTTCCCTAGCCCTGCCCTGCCTTCCCTTGCCCTGCCCTGCCTTCCCTTGTCCTCCCCTGCCCTGCCTTCCCTTGCCCTGCCCTGACCTTCCTTACCTTGCCCTGCCCTGCCCTGCCTTCCCTTGCCCTGCTCTGCCCTGCATTCCCTTGCCCTGCCCTGCCTTCCCTTGCCCTGCACTGCCTTCCCTTGCCCTGCCTACCCTGCCTTCCCTTGCCCTTCCGTGCCCTGCCCTCCCTTGCCCTGCCCTGCCCTGTCTTCCCTTGCCTTGCCCTGCCCTCCCTTGCCCTGCCCTGCCTTTCTTTGCCCTGCCCTGCCTTACCTTGCCCTGCCCTGCCTTCCCTTGCCCTGCCTTGTCTTCCTTCCCTTTCCCTGCCCTACCCTGCTTTCCCTTGCCCTCCCCTGCCTTCCCTTGCCCTGCCTTGCCTTCCCTTGCCCTGCCCTGCCTTCCCTTGCCCTGCCCTTCTTTCCCTTGCCCTGCTCTGCCCTGCCTTCCCTTGCCCTGCCCTTCCTTCCCTAGACCAGCCCTGCCCTGCCTTCCCTTGTTCTGTCTGCCCTGCCTTCCCTTGCCCTGCCCTGCCCTGCCATCCCTTGCCCTTCCCTGCCTTCCCTTGCCAAGCCCTTCCTTCCCTTGCCCTGCCCTGCCTTCCCTTGCCCTGCCCTGCCCTGCCTTCCTTTGCCCTGCACTGCCTTCCGTTATCCTGCACTACCCTGCCTTCCCTTGCCCTTCCCTGCCCTGCCTTCTCTTGCCCTGCCCTCCCTTGCCCTGCCCTGCCCTGTCTTCCCTTGCCTTGCCCTGCCCTCCCTTGCCCTGCCCTGCCTTTCTTTGCCCTGCCCTGCCTTACCTTGCCCTGCCCTGCCTTCCCTTGCCCTGCCTTGTCTTCCTTCCCTTTCCCTGCCCTACCCTGCTTTCCCTTGCCCTCCCCTGCCTTCCCTTGCCCTGCCTTGCCTTCCCTTGCCCTGCCCTGCCTTCCCTTGCCCTGCCCTTCTTTCCCTTGCCCTGCTCTGCCCTGCCTTCCCTTGCCCTGCCCTGCCCTCCCGTTCCCCTGCCCTGCCTTCCCTTGCCCTGCCCTTCCTTCCCTAGACCAGCCCTGCCCTGCCTTCCCTTGTTCTGTCTGCCCTGCCTTCCCTTGCCCTGCCCTGCCCTGCCATCCCTTGCCCTGCCCTGCCTTCCCTTGCCAAGCCCTTCCTTCCCTTGCCCTGCCCTGCCTTCCCTTGCCCTGCCCTGCCTTCCCTTGCCATGCCCTGCCGTGCCTTCCCTTGCCCTGCCCTGCCCTGCCTTCCTTTGCCCTGCACTGCCTTCCGTTATCCTGCACTACCCTGCCTTCCCTTGCCCTTCCCTGCCCTGCCTTCCCTTGCCCTGCCCTGCCTTCCCTTGCCCTGCCCTGCCTTCCGTTGTCCTGCCCTGCCCTGCCTTCCCTTGCCCTTCCCTGCCCTGCCTTCTCTTGCCCTGCCCTGCCTTCCCTTGCCCTGCCCTGCCTTCCCTTGCCCTGCCCTGCCCTGCCTTCCCTTGCCCTGCCCTGCCCTGCCTTCCCTTGCCCTGCCCTGCCCTGCCCTGCCCTGCCCTGCCTTCTCATGCCCTGCCTTGCCTTCCATTGCCCTGCCCTCCCTTCCCTTGCCCTGCCCTGCCCTGCTTTCTTTTTCCCTGCCCTGCCCTGCCTTCCCTTGCCCTGCCCTGCCCTACCTTCCCTTGCCCTGCCCTGCCTTCCCTTGCCCTGCCCTGCCTTCCCTTGCCCTGACCTGCCCTGCCTTCCCTTGCCCTGCCCTGGCCTGCCTTCCCTTGCCCTGCCCTGCCCTGCCTTCCCTTGCCCTGCCCTGCCCTGCCTTCTCTTGCCCTGACCTGCCTACCCTTGCCCTGCCCTGCCCTGCCTTCCCTTGCCCTGCCCTGCCCTTTCTTGCCCTGCCCTGCCCTGCCTTCCCTTGCCCTTCCATGCCTTCCCTTGCCCTGCCCTGCCCTGCCTTCCTCTGCCCTGCCCTGCCCTGCCTTCCCTTGCCCTGCCCTGCCCTGCCTTCCCTTGCCCTGCACTGCCCTGCCTTCCCTAGCCCTGCCCTGACTTCCCTAGCTCTGCCCTGCCTTCCCTTGCCCTGCCCTGCCTTCCCTTGCCCTTCCCTGCCTTCCCTTGCCCTCCCCTCCCCTGCCTTCCCTTGCCCTGCCCAGACCTTCCTTCCCTTGCCCTGCCCTGCCTTCCCTTGCCCTGCCCTGCCCTGCCCTGCCCTTCCTTGCCCTGCCCTGCCTTCCCTTGCCCTGCCCTGCCTTCCCTTGCTTTGACCTGCTCTGCCTTCCCTTGCCCTGCCGTGCCCTGCCCTGCCTTCCCTTGCCCTGCCTTGCCCTGCCTTCCCTTGCCCTGCCCTACCCTGACTTCCCTTGCCCTGCCCTGTCCTGCTTTCCCTTTCCCTGCCCTGCCCTGCCTTCCCTTGTACTGCCCTGCCCTGCCTTCCCTTGCCCTGTCCTGCCTTCCCTTGCCCTGCCCTGCCTTCCCTTGCCCTGCCCTGCTCTGCCTTCCCTTGCCCTGCTTTGCCCTGCCTTCCCTTGCCCTGCCCTGCCCTGCCTTCCCTTGCCCTCCCCTGCCCTGCCTTCTCTTGCCCTGCCCTGCCTTCCCTTGTCCTGCCCTGCCCTGCACTGACTTGCCCTGCCCTGCCCTGCCTTCCCTTGCCCTGCCATGCCTTCCCTTGCCCTGCCCTGCCCTGCCTTCACTTGCCCTGCCCTGTCCTGCCTTCCCTAGCCCTGCCCCGCCTTCCCTTGCCATACCCTGCCTTCCCTTGCCCTGCCCTGCCTTCCCTTGCCCTCCACTGCCCTGCCTTCCCTTGCCCTGCCCTGACCTTCCTTCCCTAGCCCTGCCCTGCCCTGCCCTTCCTTGCCCTTCCCTGCCCTGCCTTCCCTTGCCCTGCCCTGCCTTCCCTTGCCCTGCCCTGCCCTGCCTTCCCTTGCCCTACCCTGCCCTGCCTTACCTTGCCCTGCCCTGCCCTGCCTTCCCCTGCCCTGCCCTGCCCTGACTTCCCTTGGACTGCCCTGCCTTCCCTTGCCCTGCCCTGCCTTCCCTTGCCCTGCCCTGCCCTGCCTTCCCTTGCCCTGCCCTGCCCTGTTTTCCCTTGCCCTGCCCTGCCCTGCCTTCCCTTGCCCTACCCTGCCCTGCCTTCCCTTGCCCTGCCCTGCCCTACCTTCCCTAGCCCTGCCCTGCCTTCCCTTGCCCTGCCCTGCCCTGCCTTCCCTTGCCCTGCCATGCCTTCCCTTGCCCTGCCTTGCCTTCCCTTGCCCTCCCCTCCCCTGCCTTCCCTTGCCCTGCCCTGACCTTCCTTCCCTTGCCCTGTCCTGCCTTCCGTAGCCCTGCCCTGCCTTCCCTTGCCCTACCCTGCCTTCCCTTGCCCTACCCTGCCTTCCCTTGTCCTCCACTGCCCTGCCTTCCCTTGCCCTGCCCTGACCTTCCTTCCTTTGCCCTGCCCTGCCCTGCCCTTCCTTGCCCTTCCCTGCCCTGCCTTCCCTTGCCCTGCCCTGCCTTCCCTTGCCCTGCCCTGCCCTGCCTTCCCTTGCCCTACCCTGCCCTGCCTTCCCTTGCCCTGCCCTGCCCTGCCTTCCCTTGCCCTGCCCTGCCTTCCCTTGCCCTGCCCTGCCCTGCCTTCCCTTGCCCTGCCCTGCCCTGTTTTCCCTTGCCCTGCCCTGCCCTGCCTTCCCTTGCCCTACCCTGCCCTGCCTTCCCTTGCCCTGCCCTGCCCTGCCTTCCCTAGCCCTGCCCTGCCTTCCCTTGCCCTGCCCTGCCTTCCCTTGCCCTGCCTTGCCTTCCCTTGCCCTCCCCTGCCCTGCCTTCGCTTGCCCTGCCCTTACCCTCCTTCCCTTGCCCTGCCCTGCCCTGCCTTCCCTTGCCCTGCACTGCCTTCCCTTGCCCTGCCCTGCCCTGCCCTTCCTTGCCCTTCCCTGCCCTGCCTTTCCTTGCCCTGCCCTGCCTTCCCTTGCCCTGCCCTGCCTTCCCTTGCCCAGCCCTGCCCTGTTTTCCCTTACCCTGCCCTGCCCTGCCTTCCCTTGCCCTACCCTGCTTTGCCTTCCCTTGCCCTGCCCTGCCCTGCCTTCCCTAGCCCTACCCTGTCTTCCCTTGCCCTGCCCTGCCTTCCCTTGCCCTGCCTTGCCTTCCCTTGCCCTCCCCTGCCCTGCCTTCGCTTGCCCTGCCCTTACCCTCCTTCCCTTGCCCTGCCCTGCCCTGCCTTCCCTTGCCCTGCACTGCCTACCCTTGCCCTGCCCTGCCCTGCCCTTCCTTGCCCTCCCCTGCCCTGCCTTCCCTTGCCCTGCCCTGCCTTCCCTTCCCTTGCCCTGCCCTGCCCTGCCTTCCCTTGTCCTGCCCTGCCCTGCCTTCCCTAGCACTGCCCTGCCTTCCCTAGCACTGCCCTGCCTTCCCTTGCCCTACCCTGCCTTCCCTTGCCCTGCCCTGCCTTCCCTTGTCCTCCACTGCCCTGCCTTCCCTTGCCCTGCCCTGCCCTGCCTTCCTTTGCCCTGCCTTGCCCTGCCTTCCCTTGCCCTGCCCTGCCCTGCCTTCCCTTGCTCTGACCCGCCCTGCCTTGTCTTCCTTACCTTGCCTGCCCCACCCTGCTCTGCCTATCCTTGCCCTGCCCTGCCTTTTTCTGTCTTACCTTGCCCTATCAAGCAACGACTTACCATGGCCTGCCCTGCCTTGCCTTCCCTTGCCCTGCAAAGGCCCGCCTTACCCTATCCTGCAAAGCCCCTCCTTGCCCTGCCCTGCCTTCCCTTGCCCTGCCCTGCCCTGCCTTCCCTTGCCCTGCCTGCCCTGCCTTCCCTTGTTCTGCCCTACCCTGCCTTCTTTTGCCCTGCCCTGCCCGTCCTTCCCTAGCCCTGCCCTGCCTTCCCTAGCCCTGCCCTGTCTTCCCTTGCCCTGCCCTGCCTTCCCTTGCCCTCCCCTGCCCTGCCTTCCCTTGCCCTGCCCTGACCTTCCTTACCTTGCCCTGCCCTGCCCTGCATTCCCTTGCCCTGCCCTGCCTTCCCTAGCCCTGCCCTGCCTTCCCTTGCCCTGCCCTGCCTTCCCTTGTCCTCCCCTGCCCTGCCTTCCCTTGCCCTGCCCTGACCTTCCTTACCTTGCCCTGCCCTGCCCTGCCTTCCCTTGCCCTGCTCTGCCCTGCATTCCCTTGCCCTGCCCTGCCTTCCCTTGCCCTGCCCTGCCTTCCCTTGCCCTGCCTACCCTGCCTTCCCTTGCCCTTCCGTGCCCTGCCCTCCCTTGCCCTGCCCTGCCCTGTATTCCCTTGCCCTGCTCTGCCCTCCCTTGCCCTGCCCTGCCTTTCTTTGCCCTGCCCTGCCTTACCTTGCCCTGCCCTGCCTTCCCTTGCCCTGCCTTGTCTTCCTTCCCTTTCCCTGCCCTACCCTGCTTTCCCTTGCCCTCCCCTGCCTTCCCTTGCCCTGCCTTGCCTTCCCTTGCCCTGCCCTGCCTTCCCTTGCCCTGCCCTTCTTTCCCTTGCCCTGCTCTGCCCTGCCTTCCCTTGCCCTGCCCTGCCCTCCCGTTCCCCTGCCCTGCCTTCCCTTGCCCTGCCCTTCCTTCCCTAGACCAGCCCTGCCCTGCCTTCCCTTGTTCTGTCTGCCCTGCCTTCCCTTGCCCTGCCCTGCCCTGCCATCCCTTGCCCTGCCCTGCCTTCCATTGCCAAGCCCTGCCTTCCCTTGCCCTGCCCTGCCTTCCCTTGCCCACCCCTGCCTTCCCTTGCCATGCCCTGCCCTGCCTTCCCTTGCCCTGCCCTGCCCTGCCTTCCCTTGCCCTGCACTGCCTTCCGTTGTCCTGCCCTGCCCTGCCTTCCCTTGCCCTTCCCTGCCCTGCCTTCTCTTTCCCTGCCCTGCCTTCCCTTGCCCTGCCCTGCCTTCCCTTGCCCTGCCTTGCCCTGCCTTCCCTTGCCCTGCCCTGCCCTGCCTTCCCTTGCCCTGCCCTGCCCTGCCCTGCCTTCTCTTGCCCTGCCTTGCCTTCCATTGCCCTGCCCTCCCTTCCCTTGCCCTGCCCTGCCCTGCTTTCTTTTTCCCTGCCCTGCCCTGCCTTCCCTTGCCCTGCCCTGCCCTGCCTTCCCTTGCCCTGCCCTGCCTTCCCTTGCCCTGCCCTGCCTTCCCTTGCCCTGACCTGCCCTGCCTTCCCTTGCCCTGCCCTGGCCTGCCTTCCCTTGCCCTGCCCTGCCCTGCCTTCCCTTGCCCTGCCCTGCCCTGCCTTATTTTGCCCTGACCTGCCTACCCTTGCCCTGCCCTGCCCTGCCTTCCCTTGCCCTGCCCTGCCCTTTCTTGCCCTGCCCTGCCCTGCCTTCCCTTGCCCTTCCATGCCTTCCCTTGCCCTGCCCTGCCCTGCCTTATTTTGCCCTGACCTGCCTACCCTTGCCCTGCCCTGCCCTGCCTTCCCTTGCCCTGCCCTGCCCTTTCTTGCCCTGCCCTGCCCTGCCTTCCCTTGCCCTTCCATGCCTTCCCTTGCCCTGCCCTGCCCTGCCTTCCTTTGCCCTGCCCTGCCCTGCCTTCCCTTGACCTGCCCTACCCTGCCTTCCCTTGCCCTGCCCTGCCTTCCCTTGCCCTGCCCTGCCCTGCCTTCCCTTGCCCTGCACTGCCCTGCCTTCCCTAGCCCTGCCCTGACTTCCCTAGCTCTGCCCTGCCTTCCCTTGCCCTGCCCTGCCTTCCCTTGCCCTTCCCTGCCTTCCCTTGCCCTCCCCTCCCCTGCCTTCCCTTGCCCTGCCCAGACCTTCCTTCCCTTGCCCTGCCCTGCCTTCCCTTGCCCTGCCCTGCCCTGCCCTGCCCTTCCTTGCCCTGCCCTGCCTTCCCTTGCCCTGCCCTGCCTTCCCTTGCCCTGACCTGCTCTGCCTTCCCTTGCCCTACCGTGCCCTGCCCTGCCTTCCCTTGCCCTGCCTTGCCCTGCCTTCCCTTGCCCTGCCCTACCCTGACTTCCCTTGCCCTGCCCTGTCCTGCTTTCCCTTGCCCTGCCCTGCCCTTCCTTCGCTTGCCCTACCCTGCCCTCCCTTCCCTTGCCCTGCCCTGCCCTGCCTTCCCTTGCCCTGCCCTGCCTTCCCTTGCCCTGCCCTGCCCTGCCTTCCCTTGCCCTGCCCTGCCTTCCCTTGCCCTCCCCTGCCTTCACTTGCCCTGCCCTGCCCTGCCTTCCCTTGCCCTGCCCTGCCCTGTTTTCCCTTGCCCTGCATTGCCCTGCCTTCCCTTGCCCTACCCTGCCCTGCCTTCCCTTGCCCTGCCCTGCCCTGCCTTCCCTAGCCCTGCCCTGCCTTCCCTTGCCCTGCCCTGCCTTCCCTAGCCCTGCCTTGCCTTCCCTTGCCCTCCCCTGCCCTGCCTTCGCTTGCCCTGCCCTTACCCTCCTTCCCTTGCCCTGCCCTGCCCTGCCTTCCCTTGCCCTGCACTGCCTTCCCTTGCCCTGCCCTGCCCTGCCCTTCCTTGCCCTTCCCTGCCCTGCCTTCCCTTTCCCTGTCCTGCCTTCCCTTGCCCTGTCCTGCCTTCCCTAGCCCTGCCCTGCCTTCCCTTGCCCTACCCTGCCTTCCCTTGCCCTGCCCTGCCTTCCCTTGTCCTCCACTGCCCTGTCTTCCCTTGCCCCTGCCCTGACCTTCCTTCCTTTGCCCTGCCCTGCCCTGCCCTTCCTTGCCCTTCCCTGCCCTGCCTTCCCTTGCCCTGCCCTGCCTTCCCTTGCCCTGCCCTGCCCTGCCTTCCCTTGCTCTACCCTGCCCTGCCTTCCCTTGCCCTGCCCTGCCTTCCCTTGCTCTGCCCTGCCTTCCCTTGCCCTGCCCTGCCTTCCCTTGCCCTGCCCAGCCCTGCCTTCCCTTTCCCTGCCCTGCCCTGCTTTCCCTTGCCCTCCCCTGCCTTGCCTTGCCCTGCCTTGCCTTCCCTTGCCCTGCCCTGCCTTCCCTTGCTCTGCCCTTCTTTCCCTTGCCCTGCCCTGCCCTGCCTTCCTTTGCCCTGCCCTGCCCTCCCGTTGCCCTGCCCTGCCTTCCCTTGCCCTGCCCTTCCTTCCCTTTACCAGCCCTGCCCTGCCTTCCCTTGCCCTGCCCTGCCTTCCCTTGCCCTGCCTGCCCTGCCTTCCCTTGCCCTGCCCTGCCCTGCCTTCCCTTGCCCTGCCCTGCCTTCACTTGCCCTGCCCTACCCTGCTTTCCCTTGCCCTCCCCTGCCTTCCCTTGCCCTGCCTTGCCTTTCCTTCCCCAGCCCTGCCTTCCCTTGCCCTGCCCTGCCTTCCCTTGCCATGCCCTGCCCTCCCATGCCCTGCCCTGTCCTGCCCTCCCTTGCCCTGCCCTGCCCTGCCTTCCGTTGCCCTGCCCTGCCCTGCCTTTTCTTGCCCTGCCCTGCCCTGCCTTCCCTTGCCCTGCACTGCCCTGCCTTCCCTAGCCCTGCCATGCCTTCCCTAGCCCTGCCCTGCCTTCCCTTGCCCTGCCCTGCCTTCCCTTGCCCTTCCCTGCCTTCCCTTGCCCTCCCCTCCCCTGCCTTCCCTTGAACTGCCCTGACCTTCCTTCACTTTCCCTGCCCTGCCTTCCCTTGCCCTGCCCTGCCCTGCCCTGCCATTCCTTGCCCTTCCCTGCCCTGCCTTCCCTTGCCCTGCCCTGCCCTCCCCTGCCTTCCCTTGCCCTGCCCTGCCTTCCCTTGCCCTGCCCTACCCTGCCTTCCCTTGCCCTGCCCTGTCCTGCTTTCCCTTTCTCTACCCTGCCCTGCCTTCCCTTGTACTGCCCTGCCCTGCCTTCCCTTGCCCTGTCCTGCCTTCCCTTGCCCTGCCCTGCCTTCCCTTGCCCTGCCCTGCCCTGCCTTCCCTTGCTCTACCCTGCCCTGCCTTCCCTTGCCCTGCCCTGCCTTCCCTTGCTCTGCCCTGCCTTCCCTTGCCCTGCCCTGCCTTCCCTTGCCCTGCCCAGCCCTGCCTTCCCTTTCCCTGCCCTGCCCTGCTTTCCCTTGCCCTCCCCTGCCTTGCCTTGCCCTGCCTTGCCTTCCCTTGCCCTGCCCTGCCTTCCCTTGCCCTGCCCTGCCCTCCCGTTGCCCTGCCCTGCCTTCCCTTGCCCTGCCCTTCCTTCCCTTTACCAGCCCTGCCCTGCCTTCCCTTGCCCTGCCCTGCCTTCCCTTGCCCTGCCTGCCCTGCCTTCCCTTGCCCTGCCCTGCCCTGCCTTCCCTTGCCCTGCCCTGCCTTCACTTGCCCTGCCCTACCCTGCTTTCCCTTGCCCTCCCCTGCCTTCCCTTGCCCTGCCTTGCCTTTCCTTCCCCAGCCCTGCCTTCCCTTGCCCTGCCCTGCCTTCCCTTGCCATGCCCTGCCCTCCCATGCCCTGCCCTGTCCTGCCCTCCCTTGCCCTGCCCTGCCCTGCCTTCCGTTGCCCTGCCCTGCCCTGCCTTTTCTTTCCCTAGCCCTGCCCTGCCTTCCCTAGCCCTGCCCTGCCTTCCCTTGCCCTGCCCTGCCTTCCCTTGCCCTTCCCTGCCTTCCCTTGCCCTCCCCTCCCCTGCCTTCCCTTGAACTGCCCTGACCTTCCTTCACTTTCCCTGCCCTGCCTTCCCTTGCCCTGCCCTGCCCTGCCCTGCCATTCCTTGCCCTTCCCTGCCCTGCCTTCCCTTGCCCTGCCCTGCCTTACTTTGCCCTGCCCCGCCTTCCCTTGCCCTGCCCTGCCCTGCCTTCCCTTGCCCTGCCCTGCACTCCCCTGCCTTCCCTTGCCCTGCCCTGCCTTCCCTTGCCCTGCCCTGCCTTCCCTTGCCCTGCCCTACCCTGCCTTCCCTTGCCCTGCCCTGTCCTGCTTTCCCTTTCTCTACCCTGCCCTGCCTTCCCTTGTACTGCCCTGCCCTGCCTTCCCTTGCCCTGTCCTGCCTTCCCTTGCCCTGCCCTGCCTTCCCTTGCCCTGACCTGCCCTGCCTTCCCTTGCCCTGCCGTGCCCTGCCTTCCATTGCCCTGCCCTGCCTTCCCTTGCCCTCCCCTGCCCTGCCTTCTCTTGCCCTGCCCTGCCTTCCCTTGTCCTGCCCTGCCCTGCCTTCCCTTGCCCTGCCCTGCACTGACTTGCCCTGCCCTGCCCTGCCTTCCCTTGCCCTGCCATGCCTTCCATTGCCCTGCCCTGCCCTGCCTTCTCTTGCCCTGCCCTGTCCTGCCTTCCCTAGCCCTGCCCTGCCTTCCCTTGCCCTACCCTGCCTTCCCTTGCCCTGCCCTGCCTTCCCTTGCCCTGCCCTACCCTGCCTTCCCTTGCCCTGCCCTGCCTTCCCTTGCCCTCCACTGCCCTGCCTTCCCTTGCCCTGCCCTGACCTTCCTTCCTTTGCCCGGCCCTGCCCTGCCCTTCCTTGCCCTTCCCTGCCCTGCCTTCCCTTGCACTGCCCTGCCTTCCCTTGCCCTACCCTGCCCTGCCTTCCCTTGCCCTGCCCTGTCCTGCCTTCCCTTGCCCTGCCCTGCCTTCCCTTGCCCTGCCCTGCCCTGCCTTCCCTTGCCCTGCCCTGCCTTCCCTTGCCCTGCCCTGACTTCCCTTGCCCTGCCCTGCCCTGCCCTGCCTTCCCTTGCCCTGCCCTGCCCTGTTTTCCCTTGCCCTGCCCTGCCCTGCCTTCCCTTGCCCTACCCTGCCCTGCCTTCCCTTGCCCTGCCCTGCCCTGCCTTCCCTAGCCCTGCCCTGCCTTCCCTTGCCCTGCCCTGCCCTGCCTTCCCTTGCCCTGCCCTGCCTTCCCTTGCCCTGCCCTGCCTTCCCTTGCCCTGCCCTTACCTTCCTTCCCTTGCCCTGCCCTGCCCTGCCTTCCCTTGCCCTGCACTGCCTTCCCTTGCCCTGCCCTGCCCTGCCCTTCCTTGCCCTTCCCTGCCCTGCCTTCCCTTTCCCTGCCCTGCCTTCCCTTGCCCTGCCCTGCCTTCCCTTGCCCTGCCCTGCCCTGTGTTAGGGGTTTGTGGGCCGGTTCGGCCCGGCCCCGCAACAATCGAGGAAGGAGACCCACAGGCCCACACCCCGGACAGGGGGAAGGGGGAAAGGAAAAAAAAATGGAAATAAGCCTCAAAACAAAACAGCGGCAACGATCTGAGGGGGAAAATCTAATTTACTAAATAAGACATCAGGAATTAAATAACACAATATAATGCAATACAATTTGGAATTAAGCCTAATTAATCAAACAAAACGAGTCAGAGAGAGAGAGAGAGAGAGAGAGAGAGAGAGAGTGAGTGCCCGATAAACCGAAGGCCTTACGCTAACGCTGAAGGCGGACGGCAGCGAGCACCCACTCCTAAGTGATCCTAGTGGAAAGAGAGAGAACGTCCCGTGACTGCAGAGGGTTTTTATCTGTTCCCTCTGAGCGGAAAACACGTGAAAAAAAACAAAGCATTGCAAAGTCCTCTGGGGAATGTAGTTCTCCCTGACTCCCAATGCACTACATGATGCCATGATGTGGAATACCAGTACCAAAAAATCATAAAACCACGACACCCTGCCCTTCCTTGCCCTGCCCTGCCCTGCCTTCCCTTGCCCTGCCCTGCCTTCCCTTTTCCTGCCCTGCCTTCCCTTGCCCTGCCCTGCCCTGCCTTCCCTTGCACTGCCCTGCCCTGTCTTCCCTTGCCCTGCCCTGCCCTGCCTTCCCTTGCCCTGCCCTGCCTTCCCTTGCCCTGCCCTGCCCTGCCTTCCCTTGCGTTACCCTGCCCTCCCTTGCCCTGCCCTGCCCTGCCTTCCCTTGCCCTGCCTTCCCTTCCCTTGCCCTGCCCTGCCCTGCCTTCCCTTGCCCTGCACTGCCCTGCCTTCCCTAGCCCTGCCCTGCCTTCCCTAGCCCTGCCCTGCCTTCCCTTGCCCTGCCCTGCCTTCCCTTGCCCTTCCCTGCCTTCCCTTGCCCTCCCCTCCCCTGCCTTCCCTTGCCCTGCCCTGACCTTCCTTCCCTTGCCCTGCCCTACCTTCCCTTACCCTGCCCTGCCCTGCCCTGCCCTTCCTTGCCCTTCCCTGCCCTGCCTTCCCTTGCCCTGCCATGCCTTCCCTTGCCCTGCCCTGTTTTCCCTTGCCCTGCCCTGCCCTGCCTTCTCTTGTCCTGCCCTGCCCTGCCTTCCCTTGCCCTGCCCTGCCCTCCCTTGCCCTGCCCTGCCCTGCCTTCCCTTGCCCTGCCATGCCTTCCCTTTACCTGCCCTGCCCTGTTTTCCCTTGCCCTGCCCTGCCCTGCCTTCCCTTCCCCTGCCCTGCCTTCCCTTCCTCTGCCCTGCCTTCCCTTACCCTGCCCTGCCCTGCCTTCCCTTGCCCTGCCCTGCCCTGACTTCCCTTGCCCTGCCCTGCCTTTCCTTGCCCTGCCCTGCTCTGCCTTCCCTTGCCCTGCCTTGCCCTGCCTTCCCTTGCCCTTCCCTGCCCTGCCTTCCCTTGCCCTGCCCTTCCCTGCCTTCCCTTGCCCTGCCCTGCCTTCCCTTGCCCTGCCCTGCCTTCCCTTGCCCTCCACTCCCCTGCCTTCCCTTGATCTGCCCTGACCTTCCTTCCCTAGCCCTGCCCTGCCCTGCCCTTCCTTGCCCTTCCCTGCCCTGCCTTCCCTTGCCCTGCCCTGCCTTCCCTTGCCCTGCCCTGCCCTGCCTTCCCTTGCCCTGCCCTGCCCTACCTTGCCCTGCCCTGCCCTCCCTTGCCCTGCCCTGCCCTGCCTTCCCTTGCCCTGCCCTGCCCTGCCTTCCCTTGCCCTGCCTGCCCTTCCTTCCCTTGCCCTGCCCTGCCCTGCCTTCCCTTGCCCTGCCCTGCCTTCCCTTGCCCTGCCTTGCCCTACTTTCCCTTGCCCTCCCCTGCCTTCCCTTGACCTGCCTTGCCTTCCCTTTCCCTGCCCTCCCTTGCCCTGCCCTGCCCTGCCTTCCCTTGCCCTGCCCTGCCCTGCCTTCCCTTACCCTGCCCTGCCCTGCCTTCCCTTGCCCTTCCTGCCCTGCCTTCCCTTGCCCTGCCCTGCCCTGCCTTCCCTTGCCCTGCCCTGCCTTCCCTTGCCCTGCCTTGCCCTACTTTCCCCTGCCCTCCCCTGCATTCCCTTGACCTGCCTTGCCTTCCCTTCCCCTGCAATGCCTTCCCTTGCCCTGCCCTGCCTTCCCTTCCCTGCCCTGCCGTGCCTTCCCTTGCCCTGCCCTGCCCTGCCCTGCCTTCCCTTGCCCTGCCACGCCTTCCCTTCCCTTGGCATGCCCTGCCATCCCTTGCCCTGCCCTGCCTTCCCTTGCCCTGCCCTGCCCTGCCTTTTCTTGCCCTGCCCTGCCTTCCCTTGCCCTGCCCAGCCCTGCCTTCCCTTGCCCTGCCCTGCCCTGGCCTGCATTGCCCTGCACTGCCTTCCCTTGCCCTGCCCTGCCCTGCCTTGCCCTGCTTTCTCCGGCCCTCCCCTGCCTTCCCTTGCCCAGCCTTGCCTTCCCTTCCCCTGCCCTGCCTTCCCTTTCCCTGCCCTGCCCTGCCTTCCCTTGCCCTGCCCTGCCCTCCATTGCCCTCCCCTGCCCTGCCTTCTTTGCCCTGCCCTGCCCTGCCTTCCCTTGCCCTGCCCTGCCCTGCCTTCCCTTGCCCTGCCCTGCCTTACCTTGCCCTGCCCTGCCTTCCCTTGCCCTGCCTGCCCTGCCTTCCCTTGCCCTGCCCTGCCCTTCCCTGCTTTCTCTTGCCCTCCCCTGCCTTCCCTTGCCCTGCTTTGCCTTCCCTTCCCCTGCCCTATTTTCCCTTGCCCTGCCCTGCCTTCCCTTCGTCTGCCCTGCCCTGCCTTCCCTTGCCCTGCCCTGCCTTCCCTTGCCCTGCCATGCCCTGCCTTCCCTTGCCCTGCCCTGCCTTCCCTTGCCCTGCCCAGCCATGCCTTCCCTTGCCCTGCCCTGCCTTCCCTTACTTTGCCCTGCCCTGCCTTCCCTTGCCCTGCACTACCCTGCCCTCCCTTGCCCTGCCCTGCCCTGCCTTCTTTTGCCCTGCCCTGCCTTCCCTTGCCCTGCCCAACCCTGCCTTGTTATGCCCTGCCTGCCCTGCCTTCCCTTGCCCTGCCCTGCCCTGCCTTCCCTTGCCCTGCCCTGCCTTCCCTTGCCCTGCCCTGCCTTCCCTTGCCCTGCCTTGCCCTACTTTCCCTTCCCCTGCATTGCCTTCCCTTGCCCTCACCTGCCCTGCCTTCCTGTGCCCTGTAGTGCCCTGCCTTCTTTTGCCCTGCCACGCCTTCCCTTCCCTAGCCCTGCCCTGCCTTCCCTTGCCCTGCCTTGCCCTACTTTCCCTTCCCCTGCATTGCCTTCCCTTGACCTGCCCTGCCTTCCCTTGCCCTGCCCTGCCCTGCCTTCTCTTGCCCTGTCCTGCCTTCCCTTGCCCTGCCCTGCCCTGCCTTCCCTTGCCCTGTCCTGCCTTCCCTTGCCCTGACTGCCCTGCCTTCCCTCTCCCTTGCCCTGCCCTGCCCTGCCTTCCCTTGCCCTGCCGTGCCCTTCCATACCTTGCCCTGCCCTGCCTTGCCTTCCCTTACCCTCCCCTGCCCTCTCTTGCCCTGCCCTGCCTTCCCTTGCCCTGCCCTGCCTTCCCTTGACCTGCCCTGCCCTGCCTTCCCTTGCCCTGACATGCCCTGCCCTCCCTTGCCCTGCCCTGCCCTGCCCTGCCTTCTCTTGCCCTGCTCTGCCCTCCCTTGCCCTGCCCTGCCCTGCCCTCCTTTGCCCTGCCTTGCCCTGCCTTCCCTTGCCCTGCCCTGCCCTCCCTTGCCCTGCCCTGCCCTGCCCTTCCTTGCCCTTCCCAGCCTTTCCTTCCCTTGCACTGCCCTGCCCTGCCTTCTCTTGCCCTGTCCTTCCTTCCTTTGCCCTGCCCTGCGCTGCCTTCCCTTGCCCTGTCCTGCCCTGCCATCCCTTGCCCTGCCCTGCCCTGCCTTCCCTTGCCCTGCCCTGCCTTCCCTTGCTGCACTTCCTTGCCCTGCCCTGCCCTGCCCTCCCTTGCCCTGCCCTGCCCTGCCCTGCCTTCCCTTGCCCTGCCCTGCCTTCTCTTGCCCTGCCCTGCCTTCCCTTGACCTGCCCTGCTATGCCTTCCCTTGCCCTGTCCTGCCCTCCCTTTCCTTTCCCTACCCTGCCTTCCCTTGCCCTGCCTTGCCCTGCCTTCCCTCGCTGCACTCCCTTGCCCTGCCCTGCCCTGCCCACCCTTGCCCTGCCCTGCCCTGCCCTGCCTGCCTTCTCTTGCCCTGCCCTGCCTTCCCTTGCCCTGCCCTGCCCTGACTTCACTTGCCCTGCCCTGCCCTGCCTTCCCTTGCCCTGCCCTGCCCTGCCTTCCCTTGCCCTGCCCTTCCTTACCTTGCCCTGCCCTGCCTTCCCTTGCCCTGCCTGCCCTGCCTTCCCTTGCCCTGCCCTGCCCTGCCCTGCTTTCTCTTGCCCTCCCCTGCCTTCCCTTCCCCTGCCCTGCCTTCCCTTGCCCTGCCCTGCCTTCCCTTGCCATGCCCTGCCCTGCCTTGCTTTGCCCTGCACTGCCCTGACTTCTCTTCCCCTGCCCTGCACTGCATTCCCTTTCCCTGCCCTGCCCTGCCTTCCCTTGCCCTGCCCTGCCCTGCCTTCCCTTGCCCTGCCTCGCTTTCCCTTCCCTTGCCCTGCCCTGCCTTCCCTTGCCCTGCCCTGCCTTCCCTTGCCCTGCCCTACCCTGCCTTCCCTTGCCCTGCCCTGCCCTGCATTCCCTTGCCCTGCCCTGCCTTCCCTTGCTGCACTCCCTTGCCCTGCCCTGCCCTGCCCACCCTTGCCCTGCCCTGCCCTGCCTTCCCTTGCCCTGCCCTGCCCTTCCTTCACTTGCCCTGCCCTGCCCTGCCTTCCCTTGCACTGCCCTGCCTTACCTTGCCCTGCCCTGCCTTCCCTTGCCTTGCCTGCCCTGCCTTCCCTTGCCCTGCCCTGCTTTCTCTTGCCATCCCCTGCCTTCCCTTGCCCTGCTTTGCCTTCCCTTGCCCTGCCCTGCCTTCCCTTGCCCTGCCTTGCCTTCCCTTGCATTGCCCTGCCCTGCCTTCCTTTGCCCTGAACTGCCCTGCCTTCTCTTGCCCTGCCCTGCACTGCCTTCCCTTGCCCTGCCCTGCCTTGCCTTCCCTTGCCCTGCCCTGCCCTGCCTTTCCTTGCCCTCCCCTGCCTTCCCTTGCCCTGCCCTGCCCTGCCTTCCCTTGCCCTGCCCTGCCCTGCCCTGCCCTGCCTTGCCCTGCCCTGCCTTCCATTGTCCTGCCGTGCCCTGCCTTGCCCTGCCCTGCCCTGCCTTCCCTTGCCCTGCCCTACTCTGCCTTCCCTTGCCCTGCCCTGCCCTGCCTTCCCTTGCCCTGCCCAGCCCTCCCTTGCCCTGCCCTGCCCTGCCTTCCCTTGCCCTGCCCTGCTTTCCCTTGCTGCACTTCCTTGCCCTGCCCTGCCCTGCCTTCCCTTGCCCTGCCCTGTCCTCTGTTGCCCTGCCCTGCCTTCCCTTGACCTGCCCTGCCCTGCCTTCCCTTGCCCTGCCCTGACCTTCCTTCCCTTGCCCTGCCACGACCTGCCTTCCCTTGCTGCACTCCCTTGCCCTGCCCTGCCCTGCCCTCCCTGGCCCTGCCCTGCCTGCCTGCCTTCTCTTGCCCTGCCCTGCCTTCCCTTGCCCTGCCCTGCCCTGCCTTCACTTGCCCTGCCCTGCCCTACCTTCCCTTGCCCTGCCCTGCATTCCCTTGCCCTGCCCTGCCCTCTCTTGCCCTGCCCTGCCCGTCCCTTCCTTGCCCGGCCCTGCCCTTCCTTCCCTTGCCCTGCCCTGCCCTGCCTTCTCTTACCCTGTCCTTCCTTCCTTTACCCTGCAATGCCCTGCCTTCCCTTGCCCAGCCCTGACTTACCTTGCCCTGCCCTGCCTTACCTTGCCCTGCCTGCCCTGCCTTCCCTTGCCCTGCCCTGCCCTGCCCTGCTTTCTCTTGCCCTCCCCTGCCTTCCCTTGCCCTGCCTTGCCTTCTCTTCCCTTTCCCTGCCTTCCCTTGCCCTACCCTGATTTCCCTTGCCCTGCCCTGCCCTGCCTTCCCTTGCCCTGCCCTGCCCTGCCTTCCCTTGCCCTGCACTGCCCTGCCCTTGCTGCACTCCCTTGACTTGCCCTGCCCTGCCCTCCCTTGCCCTGCCCTGCCTTCCCTTCCCCTGCCCTGCCCTGCCTTAGCTTGCCCTGCCCTGCCTTCCCTTGCCCTGCCCTGCCTTCAGTTGCCCTGCCCAGCCCTGCCTTCCCTTGCCCTGCCCTGCCCTGCCCTGCTCTTCCTTGCCTTGCCCTGCCTTCCCTTGCCCTGTCCTGCCCTCTTTTGCCCTGCCCTGCCCTGCCTTCCCTTGCCCTGCCCAGCCCTGCCTACCCTTGCCCTGCCCTGCCCTGCCCTGCCCTGCCCTGCCTTGCCCTGCCCTGCCTTTCCTTGTCCTGCCGTGCCCTGCCTTGCCCTGCCCTGCCCTGCCTTCCCTTGCCCTGCCCTAAGCTGGCATCCCTTGCCCTGCCCTGCCCTGCCTTCCCTTGCCCTGCACTGCCCTCCCTTGCCCTGCCCTGCCCTGCCTTCCCTTGCTGCACTTCCTTGCCCTGCCCTGCCCTGCCCTCCCTTGCCCTGCCGTGCCCTGCCTTCCCTTGCCCTGCCCTGTTCTCCCTTGCCCTGCCCTGCCTTCCCTTGACCTGCCCTGCCCTGCCTTCCCTTGCTCTGCCCTGCCTTCCCTTGCCCTGCCCTGCCATGCCTTCCCTTGCTGCACTCCCTTGCCCTGCCCTGCCCTGCCCTCCCTTGCCCTGCCCTGCTCTGCCTGCCTTCTCTTGCCCTGCCCTGCCTTCCCTTGCCCTGCCCTGCCCTGCCTTCACTTACCCTGCCCTGCCCTACCTTCCCTTGCCCTGCCCTGCCATCCCTTGCCCTGCCCTGCCCTCCCTTGCCCTGCCCTGCCCTGCCCTTCCTTGCCCTGCCCTGCCCTTCTTTCCCTTGCCCTTCCCTGCCCTGCCTTCTCTTACCCTGCCCTGCCTTCCTTTGCCCTGCCCTGCCCTGCCTTCCCTTGCCCTGCCCTGCCCTGCCCTGCCTTTCCTTGCCCTGCCCTGCCTTCCCTTGCCCTGCCCAGCCCTGCCTTCCCTTGCCCAGCCCTGCCCTGCCCTGCCTTGCCCTGCCCTGCCTTCCCTTGTCCTGCCGTGCCCTGCATTGCCCTGCCCTGCCCTGCCTTCCCTTGCCCTGCCCTGCCCTGCCTTCCCTTGCCCTGCCCTGCCCTGCCTTCCCTTGCCCTTCCCAGCCCTCCCTTGCCTTGCCCTGCCCTGCCTTCCCTTGCCCTGCCCTGACTTCCCTTGCTGCACTTCCTTGCCCTGCCCTGCCCTGCCCTCCCTTGTCTTGCCCTGCCCTGCCTCCCCTTGCCCTGCCCTGCCCTCCCTTGCCCTGCCCTTCCCCTGCCCTTCCTTGCCCTGCCCTGCCCTGCCTTCCCTTGCCCTGCCCTGCCCTGCCTTCTCTTGCACTGCCCTGCCTTCCCTTGCCCTGCCCTGCCCTCCCTTGCCCTGCCCTGCCTTCCCTTGCCCTGCCCTGCCAAGCCTTCCCTTGCCCTGCCCTGCCTTCCCTTCCATTGCCCTGCCCTGCCTTACCTTCCCCTGCCCTGCCCTGCCATCCCTTGCCCTGCCCTGCCCTGCCTTCCCTTGCCCTGCCCTGACCTGCCCTGCCCTGCCTTGCTCTGCCCTTCCTTGCCTTGCCCTGCCTTCCCCTACCCATCCCTGCCTTTTCTTGCCCTGCCCTGCCCTGCCTACCCTTGCCCTGCCCTGCCTTCCCTTGCCCTGCCCTGCCTTCCCTTGCCCTGCCCTGCCCAGCTTTTCCTTGCCCTGCCCTGCCTTCCCTTGCTTTGCCCAGCCCAGCCTTCCCTTGCCCTGCCCTGCCCTGCCCTGCCTTGCCCTGCCCTGCCTTCCCTTGCCCTGCCGTGCCCTGCCTTGCCCTGCCCTGCCCTGCCTTCCCTTGCCCTGCCCTACCCTGCCTTCCCTTGCCCAGCCCTGCCCTCCCTTGCCCTGCACTGCCCTGCCCTCCGTTGCACTCCCCTGCCCTGCCCTGCCTTCCCTTGCTGCACATCCTTGACCTGCCCTGCCCTGTCATCCCTTGCCCTGCCCTGCCCTGCCTTCCCTTGCCCTGCCCTGTTATCCCTTGCCCTGCCCTGCCTTGTCTTGACCTCCCCTGCCCTGCCTTCCCTTGCCCTGCACTGCCCTGCCTTCCCTTGCCCTGCCCTGCCGTGCCTTCCCTTTCCCTGCCCTGCCTTCCCTTCCCCTGCCCTGCCCTCCCTTGCCCTGCCCTGCCCTGCCCTTCCTTGCCATGCCGTGCCCTGCCTTCCCTTCCCTTGCCCTGCCCTGCCTTCTCTTGCCCTGCCCTGCCTTCCCTTGCCCTGCCATGCCCTCCCTTGCCCTCCCCTGCCTTCCCTTCCCCTGCCCTGCCCTCCCTTGCCCTGCCCTGCCCTGCCCTTCCTTGCCCTGCCGTGCCCTCCCTTCCCTTCCCTTGCCCTGCCCTGCCTTCTCTTGCCCTGCCCTGCCTTCCCTTGCCCTGCCCTGCCCTGCCCTGCCTTGCCCTGCCCTGCCTTGCCTTGCCCTGTCCTGCCATCTTTTGCCCTGCCCTGCCCTACCTTCCCTTGCCATGCCCTGCCCTGCCAACCCTTGCCCTGCCCTGCCTACCCTTGCCCTGCCCTTCCTTCACTTAACCTGCCCTGCCCTGCCTTCACTTGCCCTGCCTGCCCTGCCCTCCCTTGCCCTGCCCTGCCTTCCCTTGCCCTGCCCTGCCCTACCTTCTTTTGCCCTGCCCTGCCTTCCCTTCCATTGCCCTGCCCTGCCTTCCCTTCCTTTGCCCTGCCGTGCCATCCCTTGCCCTGCCCAGCCCTGCCTTCCCTTGCCCTGCCATGCCCTGCCCTGCCTTGCCCTGCCCTGCCTTGCCTTGCCCTGTCCTGTTCTCTTTTGCCCTGCCCTGCCCTGCCTTCCCTTGCCCTGCCCTGCCCTCCCTTGCCCTGCCCTGCCCTGCCTACCCTTGCCCTGCCCTGCCTTCCCTTGCCCTGCCCTGCCTTCCCTTGCCCTGCCCTACCCTGCCTTCCCTTGCCCTGCCTGCCCTGCCCTCTCTTGCCCTGCCCTGCCCTGCCTTCCCTTGTCCTGCCCTGCCCTGACTTCCCTTGCCCTGCCCTGTCTTCCCTTGCCCTGCCCTGCCCTGCCTTCCCTTCCCCTGCCCTGCCTTCCCTTGCCCTTCCCTGACCGGCCTTCCCTTGCCCTGCAGTGCCCTTCCCTCCCTTGCCCTGCCCTGCCCTGCCTTCCCTTGTCCTGCCCTGCCCTGCCTTCCCTTGCCCTGCCATGCCCAGCCCTCCCTTGCCCTGCCCTGCCCTGCACTGCCTTCTCTTACCCTGCCCTGACTTCCCTTGCCCTGCCGTGCCCTGCCTTCTGTTGCCCTGCCCTGCCCTCCCTTGCCCTGCCCTGCCCTGCCTTCCCTTGCCCTGCCCTGCCCTGCCTTCCCTTGCCCTGCCTGCCCTGCCTTCCCTTGCCCGGCAATGCCCTGCCTTCCCTTGCCCTGCCCTGCCTTCCCTTGCCCTGCCTTGCCCTACTTTCCCTTGTTCTGCCCTGCCCTGCTTTCCCTTGCCCTCCCCTGCCTTCCCTTGCCCTGCCTTGCCTTCCCTTCCCTTGCCCTGCCTTCCCTTTCCCTGCCCTGCCATCCCTTTCCCTGCCCTGCCCTGCCCTCCGTTGCCCTCCCCTGCACTGACTTCTCTTGCCCTGATTTGCCCTGCCTTCCCTTGCCCTGCCCTGCCCTGCCTTCCCTTGCCCTGCCCTGCCTTCCCTTGCACTGCCCTGTCCTCCCTTGCCCTGCCTGCCTTCCCTTGCCCTGCCCTGCCCTCCCTTGCCCTGCCCTGCCCTGCCCTCTCTTGCCCTGCCCTGCCCTGCCTTTCCTTGCCCTGCACTGCCATGCCTTCTCTTGCCCTGCCCTGCCTTCCCTTGCCCTGCCCTGCCTTCCCTTGCCCTGCCCTGCCTTACCTTGCCCTGCCCTGCCTTCCATTGCCCTGCCCTGCCCTGCTTTCTCTTGCCCTCCCCTGCCTTCCCTTGCCCTGCCTTGCCTTCCCTTCCCCTGCCCTGCCTTCCCTTGCCCTGCCCTGCCTTCTTTTGCCATGCCCTGCCCTGCCTTCTTTTGCCCTGCCCTGCACTGCATTCCCTTTCCCTGCCCTGCCCTGCCTTCCCTTCGTCTGCCCTGCCCTGCCTTCCCTTGCCCTGCCCTGCCCTGCCTTCACTTGCCCTGCCCTGCCCTGCCTTCCCTTGCCCTGCCCTGCCCTGCCTTCTCTTGCCCTGCCCTGCCTTCCCTTGCCCTGCCCTGCCCTGCCTTCCCTTGCCCTGTCCTGCCTTACCTTGCCCTGCCCTGCCTTCCCTTGCCCTGCCTGCCCTGCCTTCCCTTGCCCTGCCCTGCCCTGCCCTGCTTTCTCTTGCCCTCCCCTGCCTTCCCTTGCCCTGCCCTGCCTTCCCTTGCCCTGCCCTGCCCTGCCTTCCCTTGCCCTGCCCTGCCTTCCCTTGCTGCACTTCCTTGCCCTGCCCTGCCCTGCCCTCCCTTGCCCTGCCCTGCCCTGCCCTGCCTTCCCTTTCCCTGCCCTGCCTTCCCTTGCCCTGCCCTGCCTTCCCTTGACCTGCCCTGCTATGCCTTTTCTTGCCCTGTCCTGCCCTCCCTTCCCTGGCCCTGCCCTGCCTTCCCTTGCCCTGCCCTGCCCTGCCTTCCCTTGCTGCACTCCCTTGCCCTGCCCTGCCCTGCCCACCCTTACCCTGCCATGCCCTGCCTGCCTTCTCTTGCCCTGCCCTGCCTTCCCTTGCCCTGCCCTGCCCTGCCTTCACTTGCCCTGCCCTGCCCTGCCTTCCTTTGCCCTGCCCTGCCTTCCCTTGCCCTGCCCTGCCCTCCCTTGCCCTAGCCTGCCCTGCCTTCTCTTGCCCTGCCCTGCCTTCCCTTTCCCTGCCCTGCCCTGCCTTCCCTTGCCCTGCCCTGCCTTAACTTTCCCTGCCCTGCCTTCCCTTGCCCTGCCTGCCCTGCCTTCCTTTTCCCTGCCCTGCCCTGCCCTGCTTTCTCTTGCCCTCCCCTGCCTTCCCTTGCCCTGCCCTGCTATCCCTTGCCATGCCCTGCCCTGCCTTCCTTTGCCCTGCACTGCCCTGACTTCTCTTGCCCTGCCCTGCACTGCATTCCCTTTCCCTGCCCTACCCTGACTTCCCTTGCCCGGCCACGCCTTCCTTTCCCTTGCCCTGCCCTGCCTTTCCTTGCCCTGCCCTGCCTTCCCTTGCCCTGCCCTGCCCTGCCTTCCCTTGCCCTGCCCTGCCTTCCCTTTGCCCTGCACTGCCCTGCCTTCCCTTGCCCTGCCCTGCCTTCCCTTGCTGCACTTCCTTGACCTGCCCTGCCCTGACCTCCCTTGCCCTGCCCTGCCCTGCCTTCCCTTGCCCTGCCCTGTTATCCCTTGCCCTGCCCTGCCTTGTCTTGACCTGCCCTGCTATGCCTTCCCTTGCCCTGCCCTGCCTTCCCTTGCCCTGCCCTGCCCTGCCTTCACTTGCTGCACTCCCTTGCCCTGTCCTGCCCTGCCCTCCCTTGCCCTGCCCTGCCCTGCCTGCCTTTTCTTGCCCTGCCCTGCCTTCCCTTGCCCTGCCCTGCCCTGCCTTCACTTGCCCTGCCCTGCCCTGCCTTCCCTTGCCCTGCCCTGCCTTCCCTTCCCCTGCCCTGCCCTCCCTTGCCCTGCCCTGCCCTGCCCTGCCCTTCCTTGCCCTGCCCTGCCCTGCCTTCCCATCCCTTGCCCTGCCCTGCCTCCTCTTGCCCTGCCCTGCCTTCCCTTGCCCTGCCCTGCCCTCCCTTGCCCTCCCCTGCCTTCCCTTGCCCTGCCCTGCCCTCCCTTGCCCTCCCCTGCCTTCCTTTGTTCTGCCCTGCCCTACATTCCCTTGCCCTGACCTGCCTTCCCTTCCATTGCCCTGCCCTGCCTTCCCTTCCTTTGCCCTGCCCTGCCCTCCCTTGCCCTGCCCAGCCCTGCCTTCCCATGCCCTGCCCTGCCCTGCCCTGCCTTGCCCTGCCCTGCCTTCCCTTGCCCTGTCCTGCCCTATTTTGATCTGCCCTGCCCTGCCTTCCCTTGCACTGACATGCCCTCCCTTGCCCTGCCCTGCCTTCCCTTGCCCTGCCCTGCCTTCCCCTACCCTGCCCTACCTTCCCTTGCCATGCCTTGCCCTGCCAACCCTTGCCCTGCCCTGCCTACCCTTGCCCTGCCCTGCCTTCCCTTGCCCTGCCCTGCCTTCCCTTGCCCTGCCCTGCCCTGCTTTCCCTTGCCCTGCCTGCCCTGCCCTCTCTTGCCCTGCCCTGCCCTGCCTTCCCTTGTCCTGCCCTGCCCTGCCTTCCCTTCCCCTGCCCTGCCTTCCCTTGCCCTGCCCTGACCGGCCTTCCCTTGCCCTGCAGTGCCCTTCCCTCCCTTGCCCTGCCCTGCCCTGCCTTCCCTTGTTTTGCCCTGCCCTGCCTTCCCTTGCCCTGCCATGCCCGGCACTCCCTTGCCCTGCCCTGCCCTGCACTGCCTTCTCTTGCCCTGCCCTGACTTCCCTTGCCCTGCCGTGCCCTGCCTTCTCTTGCCCTGCCATGACCTCCCTTGCCCTGCCCTGCCCTGCCTGCCTTTTCTTGCCCTGCCCTGCCTTAACTTGCCCTGCCCTGCCCTGCCTTCCCTTGCCCTGCCCTGCCTCCCCTTGCCCTGCCCTGCCCTCCCTTGCCCTGCCCTTCCCCTGCCCTTCCTTGCCCTGCCCTGCCCTGCCTTCCCTTGCCCTGCCCTGCCCTGCCTTCTCTTGCACTGCCCTGCCTTCCCTTGCCCTGCCCTGCCCTCCCTTGCCCTGCCCTGCCTTCCCTTGCCCTGCCCTGCCAAGCCTTCCCTTGCCCTGCCCTGCCTTCCCTTCCATTGCCCTGCCCTGCCTTACCTTCCCCTGCCCTGCCCTGCCATCCCTTGCCCTGCCCAGCCCTGCCTTCCCTTGCCCTGCCCTGACCTGCCCTGCCCTGCCTTGCTCTGCCCTTCCTTGCCTTGCCCTGCCTTCCCCTACCCATCCCTGCCTTCCCTTGCCCTGCCCTGCCCTGTCTACCCTTGCCCTGCCCTGCCTTCCCTTGCCCTGCCCTGCCTTCCCTTGCCCTGCCCTGCCCTGCCTTCCCTTGCCCTGCCTGCCCTGCCCTCTCTTGCCCTGCCCTGCCCTGCCTTCCCTTGTCCTGCCCTGCCCTGACTTCCCTTGCCCTGCCCTGTCTTCCCTTGCCCTGCCCTGCCCTGCCTTCCCTTCCCCTGCCCTGCCTTCCCTTGCCCTTCCCTGACCGGCCTTCCCTTGCCCTGCAGTGCCCTTCCCTCCCTTGCCCTGCCCTGCCCTGCCTTCCCTTGTCCTGCCCTGCCCTGCCTTCCCTTGCCCTGCCATGCCCAGCCCTCCCTTGCCCTGCCCTGCCCTGCACTGCCTTCTCTTGCCCTGCCCTGACTTCCCTTGCCCTGCCGTGCCCTGCCTTCTGTTGCCCTGCCCTGCCCTCCCTTGCCCTGCCCTGCCCTGCCTTCCCTTGCCCTGCCCTGCCCTGCCTTCCCTTGCCCTGCCTGCCCTGCCTTCCCTTGCCCTGCCCTGCCTTCCCTTGCCCTGCCTTGCCCTACTTTCCCTTGTTCTGCCCTGCCCTGCTTTCCCTTGCCCTCCCCTGCCTTCCCTTGCCCTGCCTTGCCTTCCCTTCCCTTGCCCTGCCTTCCCTTTCCCTGCCCTGCCATCCCTTTCCCTGCCCTGCCCTGCCCTCCGTTGCCCTCCCCTGCACTGACTTCTCTTGCCCTGATTTGCCCTGCCTTCCCTTGCCCTGCCCTGCCCTGCCTTCCCTTGCCCTGCCCTGCCTTCCCTTGCACTGCCCTGTCCTCCCTTGCCCTGCCCTGCCTTCCCTTGCCCTGCCCTGCCCTCCCTTGCCCTGCCCTGCCCTGCCCTCTCTTGCCCTGCCCTTCCCTGCCTTTCCTTGCCCTGCACTGCCATGCCTTCTCTTGCCCTGCCCTGCCTTCCCTTGCCCTGCCCTGCCTTCCCTTGCCCTGCCCTGCCTTACCTTGCCCTGCCCTGCCTTCCATTGCCCTGCCCTGCCCTGCTTTCTCTTGCCCTCCCCCTGCCTTCCCTTGCCCTGCCTTGCCTTCCCTTCCCCTGCCCTGCCCTTCCCTTGCCCTGCCCTGCCTTCTTTTGCCATGCCCTGCCCTGCCTTCTTTTGCCCTGCCCTGCACTGCATTCCCTTTCCCTGCCCTGCCCTGCCTTCCCTTGCCCTGCCCTGCCCTGCCTTCCCTTGCCCTGCCCTGCCCTGCCTTCACTTGCCCTGCCTGCCCTGCCTTCCCTTGCCCTGCCCTGCCCTGCCCTGCTTTCTCTTGCCCTCCCCTGCCTTCCCTTGCCCTGCCCTGCCTTCCCTTGCCCTGCCCTGCCCTGCCTTCCCTTGCCCTGCCCTGCCTTCCCTTGCTGCACTTCCTTGCCCTGCCCTGCCCTGCCCTCCCTTGCCCTGCCCTACCCTGCCCTGCCTTCCCTTTCCCTGCCCTGCCTTCCCTTGCCCTGCCCTGCCTTCCCTTGACCTGCCCTGCTATGCCTTTTCTTGCCCTGTCCTGCCCTCCCTTCCCTGGCCCTGCCCTGCCTTCCCTTGCCCTGCCCTGCCCTGCCTTCCCTTGCTGCACTCCCTTGCCCTGCCCTGCCCTGCCCACCCTTGCCCTGCCATGCCCTGCCTGCCTTCTCTTGCCCTGCCTTGCCTTCCCTTGCCCTGCCCTGCCCTGCCTTTACTTGCCCTGCCCTGCCCTGCCTTCCTTTGCCCTGCCCTGCCTTCCCTTGCCCTGCCCTGCCCTCCCTTGCCCTAGCCTGCCCTGCCTTCTCTTGCCCTGCCCTGCCTTCCCTTTCCCTGCCCTGCCCTGCCTTCCCTTGCCCTGCCCTGCCTTAACTTTCCCTGCCCTGCCTTCCCTTGCCCTGCCTGCCCTGCCTTCCCTTTCCCTGCCCTGCCCTGCCCTGCTTTCTCTTGCCCTCCCCTGCCTTCCCTTGCCCTGCCCTGCTATCCCTTGCCATGCCCTGCCCTGCCTTCCTTTGCCCTGCACTGCCCTGACTTCTCTTGCCCTGCCCTGCACTGCATTCCCTTTCCCTGCCCTACCCTGACTTCCCTTGCCCGGCCACGCCTTCCTTTCCCTTGCCCTGCCCTGCCTTTCCTTGCCCTGCCTTGCCTTCCCTTGCCCTGCCCTGCCCTGCCTTCCCTTGCCCTGCCCTGCCTTCCCTTTGCCCTGCACTGCCCTGCCTTCCCTTGGCCTTCCCTGCCTTCTCTTGCTGCACTTCCTTGCCCTGCCCTGCCCTGCCCTCACTTGCCCTGCCCTGCCCTGCCTTCCCTTACCCTGCCCTGTCCTCCCTTGCCCTGCCCTGCCTTCCCTTGACCTGCACTACCCTGCCCTCCCTTGCCCTGCCCTGCCCTGCCTTCTTTTGACCTGCCCAGACTTCCCTTGCCCTGCCCTGCCTTCCCTTACTGCACATCCTTGCCCTGCCCTGCCCTGCCCTCCCTTGCCCTGCCCTGCCCTGCCCTGCCTTCCCTTACCCTGCCCTGTCCTCCCTTGCCCTGCCATGCCCTGCCCTCCCTTGCCTTGCCCTGCCCTGCCTGCCTTATCTTGCCCTGCGTTGCCTTCACTTGCCCTTCCCTGCCCTGCCTTCCCTTGCCCTGCCCTGCCTCCCCTTGCCCTGCCCTGCCCTCCCTTGCCCTGCCCTTCCCTGCCCTTCCTTGCCCTGCCCTGCCCTGCCTTCCCTTGCCCTGACCTTCCCTGCCCTTCCTTGCACTGCCCTGCCCTGCCTTCCCTTGCCCTGCCCTGCCCTGCCTTCACTTGCCCTGCCCTGCCCTGCATTCCCTTGCCCTGCCCTGCCCTCCCTTGCCCTGCCCTGCCTTCCCTTGCCCTGCCCTGCCCTGCCTTCCCTTGCTCTGCCCTGCCTTCCCTTCCTTTGCCCTGCCCTGCCTTCCCTTCCTTTGCCCTGCCCTGCCATCCCTTGCCCTGCCCAGCCCTGCCTTCCCTTGCCCTGCCCTGCCCTGCCCTACCCTGCCTTGCCCTGCCCTTCCTTGCCTGGCCCTGTCCTGCCCTCTTTTGCCCTGCCCTGCCCTGCCTTCCCTTCCCCTGCCCTGCCTTCCCTTGCCCTTCCCTGACCGGCCTTCCCTTGCCCTGCAGTGCCCTTCCCTCCCTTGCCCTGCCCTGCCCTGCCTTCCCTTGTCCTGCCCTGCCCTGCCTGCCCTTGCCCTGCCATGCCCAGCCCTCCCTTGCCCTGCCCTGCCCTGCACTGCCTTCTCTTGCCCTGCCCTGACTTCCCTTGCCCTGCCGTGCCCTGCCTTCTGTTGCCCTGCCCTGCCCTCCCTTGCCCTGCCCTGCCCTGCCTTCCCTTGCCCTGCCCTGCCCTGCCTTCCCTTGCCCTGCCTGCCCTGCCTTCCCTTGCCCGGCAATGCCCTGCCTTCCCTTGCCCTGCCCTGCCTTCCCTTGCCCTGCCTTGCCCTACTTTCCCTTGTTCTGCCCTGCCCTGCTTTCCCTTGCCCTCCCCTGCCTTCCCTTGCCCTGCCTTGCCTTCCCTTCCCTTGCCCTGCCTTCCCTTTCCCTGCCCTGCCATCCCTTTCCCTGCCCTGCCCTGCCCTCCGTTGCCCTCCCCTGCACTGCCTTCTCTTGCCCTGATTTGCCCTGCCTTCCCTTGCCCTGCCCTGCCCTGCCTTCCCTTGCCCTGCCCTGCCTTCCCTTGCACTGCCCTGTCCTCCCTTGCCCTGCCCTGCCTTCCCTTGCCCTGCCCTGCCTTCCCTTGCCCTGCCCTGCCCTCCCTTGCCCTGCCCTGCCCTGCCCTCTCTTGCCCTGCCCTGCCCTGCCTTTCCTTGCCCTGCACTGCCATGCCTTCTCTTGCCCTGCCCTGCCTTCCCTTGCCCTGCCCTACCTTCCCTTGCCCTGCCCTGCCTTACCTTGCCCTGCCCTGCCTTCCATTGCCCTGCCCTGCCCTGCTTTCTCTTGCCCTCCCCTGCCTTCCCTTGCCCTGCCTTGCCTTCCCTTCCCCTGCCCTGCCTTCCCTTGCCCTGCCCTGCCTTCTTTTGCCATGCCCTGCCCTGCCTTCTTTTGCCCTGCCCTGCACTGCATTCCCTTTCCCTGCCCTGCCCTGCCTTCACTTGCCCTGCCCTGCCCTGCCTTCCCTTGCCCTGCCCTGCCCTGCCTTCTCTTGCCCTGCCCTGCCTTCCCTTGCCCTGCCCTGCCCTGCCTTCCCTTGCCCTGTCCTGCCTTACCTTGCCCTGCCCTGCCTTCCCTTGCCCTGCCTGCCCTGCCTTCCCTTGCCCTGCCCTGCCCTGCCCTGCTTTCTCTTGCCCTCCCCTGCCTTCCCTTGCCCTGCCCTGCCTTCCCTTGCCCTGCCCTGCCCTGCCTTCCCTTGCCCTGCCCTGCCTTCCCTTGCTGCACTTCCTTGCCCTGCCCTGCCCTGCCCTCCCTTGCCCTGCCCTGCCCTGCCCTGCCTTCCCTTTCCCTGCCCTGCCTTCCCTTGCCCTGCCCTGCCTTCCCTTGACCTGCCCTGCTATGCCTTTTCTTGCCCTGTCCTGCCCTCCCTTCCCTGGCCCTGCCCTGCCTTCCCTTGCCCTGCCCTGCCCTGCCTTCCCTTGCTGCACTCCCTTGCCCTGCCCTGCCCTGCCCACCCTTGCCCTGCCCTGCCCTGCCTTCACTTGCCCTGCCCTGCCCTGCCTTCCTTTGCCCTGCCCTGCCTTCCCTTGCCCTGCCCTGCCCTCCCTTGCCCTGCCCTGCCCTGCCCTTCCTTGCCTTGCCCTGCCCTGCCTTCCCTTGCCCTAGCCTGCCCTGCCTTCTCTTGCCCTGCCCTGCCTTCCCTTTCCCTGCCCTGCCCTGCCTTCCCTTGCCCTGCCCTGCCTTAAATTTCCCTGCTCTGCCTTCCCTTGCTATGCCTGCACTGCCTTCCCTTGCCCTGCCCTGCCCTGCCCTGCTTTCTCTTGCCCTCCCCTGCCTTCCCTTGCCCTGCCCTGCTATCCCTTGCCATGCCCTGCCCTGCCTTCCTTTGCCCTGCACTGCCCTGACTTCTCTTGCCCTGCCCTGCACTGCATTCCCTTTCCCTGCCCTACCCTGACTTCCCTTGCCCGGCCACGCCTTCCTTTCCCTTGCCCTGCCCTGCCTTTCCTTGCCCTGCCCTGCCTTCCCTTGCCCTGCCCTGCCCTGCCTTCCCTTGCCCTGCCCTGCCTTCCCTTTGCCCTGCACTGCCCTGCCTTCCCTTGGCCTTCCCTGCCTTCTCTTGCTGCACTTCCTTGCCCTGCCCTGCCCTACCCTCACTTGCCCTGCCCTGCCCTGCCTTCCCTTACCTTGCCCTGTCCTCCCTTGCCCTGCCCTGCCTTCCCTTCACCTGCACTACCCTGCCCTCCCTTGCCCTGCCCTGCCCTGCCTTCTTTTGACCTGCCCAGACTTCCCTTGCCCTGCCCTGCCTTCCCTTACTGCACATCCTTGCCCTGCCCTGCCCTGCCCTCCCTTGCCCTGCCCTGCCCTGCCCTGCCTTCCCTTACCCTGCCCTGTCCTCCCTTGCCCTGCCATGCCCTGCCCTCCCTTGCCTTGCCCTGCCCTGCCTGCCTTATCTTGCCCTGCGTTGCCTTCACTTGCCCTTCCCTGCCCTGCCTTCCCTTGCCCTGCCCTGCCTCCCCTTGCCCTGCCCTGCCCTCCCTTGCCCTGCCCTTCCCTGCCCTTCCTTGCCCTGCCCTGCCCTGCCTTCCCTTGCCCTGACCTTCCCTGCCCTTCCTTGCACTGCCCTGCCCTGCCTTCCCTTGCCCTGCCCTGCCCTGCCTTCACTTGCCCTGCCCTGCCCTGCATTCCCTTGCCCTGCCCTGCCCTCCCTTGCCCTGCCCTGCCTTCCCTTGCCCTGCCCTGCCCTGCCTTCCCTTGCTCTGCCCTGCCTTCCCTTCCTTTGCCCTGCCTGCCTTCCCTTCCTTTGCCCTGCCCTGCCATCCCTTGCCCTGCCCAGCCCTGCCTTCCCTTGCCCTGCCCTGCCCTGCCCTACCCTGCCTTGCCCTGCCCTTCCTTGCCTGGCCCTGTCCTGCCCTCTTTTGCCCTGCCCTGCCCTGCCTTCCCTTGCCCTGCCCTGCCCTCCCTTGCCCTGCCCTGCCTTCCCTTGCCCTGCCCTGCCTTCCCCTACCCTGCCCTGCCTTCCCTTGCCCTGCCCTGCCCTGCCTACCCTTGCCCTGCCCTGCCTTCCCTTGCCCTGCCCTGCCTTCCCTTCCCCTGCCCTGCCCTGCCTTCCCTTGCCCTGTCCTGCCCTGCCTTCCCTTGCCCTGCCCTGCCCTGCCCTGCCTTGCCCTGCCCTGCCTTCCCTTGCCCTGTTGTGCCCTGCCTTGCCCTGCCCTGCCCTGCCTTCCCTTGCCCTGCCTTACCCTGCCTTCCCTTGCCCTGCCCTGCCCTGCCTTCGCTTGCCCTGCCCTGCCTTCCCTTGCTGCACTTTCTTGACCTGCCCTGCCCTGCCCTCCCTTGCCCTGCCCTGCCCTGCCTTCCCTTGCCCTGCCCTGTTATCCCTTGCCCTGCCCTGCCTTGTCTTGACCTGCCCTGCTATGCCTTCTTTTGCCCTGCCCTGCCTTCCCTTGCCCTTCCCTGCCCTGCCTTCCCTTGCTGCACTCCCTTGCCCTGCCCTGCCCTGCTCTCCCTTGCCCTGCCCTGCCCTGCCTGCCTTTTCTTGCCCTGCCCTGCCTTCCCTTGCCCTGCCCTGCCCTGCCTTCCCTTGCCCTGCCCTGCCCTACATTCCCTTGCCCTGCCCTGCCTTCCCTTCAATTGCCCTGCCCTGCCTTCCCTTCCTTTGCCCTGCCCTGCCCTCCCTTGCCCTGCCCAGCCCTGCGTTCCCTTGCCCTGCAATGCCCTGCCCTGCCTTGCCCTGCCCTGCCTTGCCTTGCCCTGTCCTGCCCTCTTTTGCCCTGCCCTGCCCTGCCTTCCCTTGCCCTGCCCTGCCTTCCTTTGCCCTGCCCTGCCTTCCCTTGCCCTGCCCTGCCCTCCCTTGCCCTGCCCTGCCCTGCCCTTCCTTGCCTTGCCCTGCCCTGCCTTCCCTTGCCCTAGCCTGCCCTGCCTTCTCTTGCCCTGCCCTGCCTTCCCTTTCCCTGCCCTGCCCTGCCTTCCCTTGCCCTGCCCTGCCTTAAATTTCCCTGCTCTGCCTTCCCTTGCTATGCCTGCACTGCCTTCCCTTGCCCTGCCCTGCCCTGCCCTGCTTTCTCTTGCCCTCCCCTGCCTTCCCTTGCCCTGCCCTGCTATCCCTTGCCATGCCCTGCCCTGCCTTCCTTTGCCCTGCACTGCCCTGACTTCTCTTGCCCTGCCCTGCACTGCATTCCCTTTCCCTGCCCTACCCTGACTTCCCTTGCCCGGCCACGCCTTCCTTTCCCTTGCCCTGCCCTGCCTTTCCTTGCCCTGCCCTGCCTTCCCTTGCCCTGCCCTGCCCTGCCTTCCCTTGCCCTGCCCTGCCTTCCCTTTGCCCTGCACTGCCCTGCCTTCCCTTGGCCTTCCCTGCCTTCTCTTGCTGCACTTCCTTGCCCTGCCCTGCCCTACCCT
The DNA here is from genome assembly GCA_023055505.1 of Callipepla californica brunnescens. Lineage (NCBI taxonomy): Eukaryota > Metazoa > Chordata > Aves > Galliformes > Odontophoridae > Callipepla > Callipepla californica. Next base: position 10,470,378 of record JALIRH010000027.1, on the reverse strand, counting down.
CACTTGCCCTGCCCTGCCCTGCCTTCCCTTACCTTGCCCTGTCCTCCCTTGCCCTGCCCTGCCTTCCCTTCACCTGCACTACCCTGCCCTCCCTTGCCCTGCCCTGCCCTGCCTTCTTTTGACCTGCCCAGACTTCCCTTGCCCTGCCCTGCCTTCCCTTACTGCACATCCTTGCCCTGCCCTGCCCTGCCCTCCCTTGCCCTGCCCTGCCCTGCCCTGCCTTCCCTTACCCTGCCCTGTCCTCCCTTGCCCTGCCATGCCCTGCCCTCCCTTGCCTTGCCCTGCCCTGCCTGCCTTATCTTGCCCTGCGTTGCCTTCACTTGCCCTTCCCTGCCCTGCCTTCCCTTGCCCTGCCCTGCCTCCCCTTGCCCTGCCCTGCCCTCCCTTGCCCTGCCCTTCCCTGCCCTTCCTTGCCCTGCCCTGCCCTGCCTTCCCTTGCCCTGACCTTCCCTGCCCTTCCTTGCACTGCCCTGCCCTGCCTTCCCTTGCCCTGCCCTGCCCTGCCTTCACTTGCCCTGCCCTGCCCTGCATTCCCTTGCCCTGCCCTGCCCTCCCTTGCCCTGCCCTGCCTTCCCTTGCCCTGCCCTGCCCTGCCTTCCCTTGCTCTGCCCTGCCTTCCCTTCCTTTGCCCTGCCTGCCTTCCCTTCCTTTGCCCTGCCCTGCCATCCCTTGCCCTGCCCAGCCCTGCCTTCCCTTGCCCTGCCCTGCCCTGCCCTACCCTGCCTTGCCCTGCCCTTCCTTGCCTGGCCCTGTCCTGCCCTCTTTTGCCCTGCCCTGCCCTGCCTTCCCTTGCCCTGCCCTGCCCTCCCTTGCCCTGCCCTGCCTTCCCTTGCCCTGCCCTGCCTTCCCCTACCCTGCCCTGCCTTCCCTTGCCCTGCCCTGCCCTGCCTACCCTTGCCCTGCCCTGCCTTCCCTTGCCCTGCCCTGCCTTCCCTTCCCCTGCCCTGCCCTGCCTTCCCTTGCCCTGTCCTGCCCTGCCTTCCCTTGCCCTGCCCTGCCCTGCCCTGCCTTGCCCTGCCCTGCCTTCCCTTGCCCTGTTGTGCCCTGCCTTGCCCTGCCCTGCCCTGCCTTCCCTTGCCCTGCCTTACCCTGCCTTCCCTTGCCCTGCCCTGCCCTGCCTTCGCTTGCCCTGCCCTGCCTTCCCTTGCTGCACTTTCTTGACCTGCCCTGCCCTGCCCTCCCTTGCCCTGCCCTGCCCTGCCTTCCCTTGCCCTGCCCTGTTATCCCTTGCCCTGCCCTGCCTTGTCTTGACCTGCCCTGCTATGCCTTCTTTTGCCCTGCCCTGCCTTCCCTTGCCCTTCCCTGCCCTGCCTTCCCTTGCTGCACTCCCTTGCCCTGCCCTGCCCTGCTCTCCCTTGCCCTGCCCTGCCCTGCCTGCCTTTTCTTGCCCTGCCCTGCCTTCCCTTGCCCTGCCCTGCCCTGCCTTCCCTTGCCCTGCCCTGCCCTACATTCCCTTGCCCTGCCCTGCCTTCCCTTCAATTGCCCTGCCCTGCCTTCCCTTCCTTTGCCCTGCCCTGCCCTCCCTTGCCCTGCCCAGCCCTGCGTTCCCTTGCCCTGCAATGCCCTGCCCTGCCTTGCCCTGCCCTGCCTTGCCTTGCCCTGTCCTGCCCTCTTTTGCCCTGCCCTGCCCTGCCTTCCCTTGCCCTGCCCTGCCTTCCCCTACCCTGCCCTACCTTCCCTTGCCATGCCCTGCCCTGCCAAATCTTGCCCTGCCCTGCCTACACTTGCCCTGCCCTGCCTTCACTTGCCCTGCCCTGCCCTGCCTTCACTTGCCCTGCCTGCCCTGCCCTCCCTTGCCCTGCCCTGCCTTCCCTTGCCCTGCCCTGCCAAGCCTTCCCTTGCCCTGCCCTGCCTTCCCTTCCATTGCCCTGTCCTGCCTTCCCTTCCTTTGCCCTGCCCTGCCATCCCTTGCCCTGCCCAGCCCTGCCTTCCCTTGCCCTGCCATGCCATGCCCTGCCTTGCCCTGCCCTGCCTTGCCTTGCCCTGTCCTGTTCTCTTTTGCCCTGCCCTGCCCTGCCTTCCCTTGCCCTGCCCTGCCCTCCCTTGCCCTGCCCTGCCCTGCCTACCCTTGCACTGCCCTGCCTTCCCTTGCCCTGCCCTGCCGTCCCTTGCCCTGCCCTGCCTTCCCTTGCCCTGCCCTGCCCTGCCTTCCCTTGCCCTGCCTGCCCTGCCCTCTCTTGCCCTGCCCTGCCCTGCCTTCCCTTGTCGTGCCCTGCCCTGCCTTCCCTTCCCCTGCCCTGCACTGCATTCCCTTTCCCTGCCCTGCCCTGCCTTCCCTTCGTCTGCCCTGCCCTGCCTTCCCTTGCCCTGCCATGCCTTCCCTTCCCTGCCATGCCCTGCCTTCACTTTCCCTGCCCTGCACTGCATTCCCTTTCCCTGCCCTGCCCTGCCTTCCTTTCGTCTGCCCTGCCCTGCCTTCCCTTGCCCTGCCCTGCCTTCCCTTGCCCTGCCATGCCCTGCCTTCCCTTTCCCTGCCCTGCCTTCCCTTGCCCTGCCCAGCACTGCCTTCCTTTGCACTGCCCTGCCCTGCCTTGCCCTGCCCTGCCCTGCCTTCACTTGCCCTGCACTACCCTGCCCTCCCTTGCCATGCCCTCCCCTGCCTTCTTTTGCCCTGCCCTGCCCTCCTTTGCCCTGCCCTGCCCTGCCTTCCCTTGCCCTGCCCTGCCTTCCCTTGCCCTGCCCTGCCCTGCATTCCCTTGCTGCACTCCCTTGCCCTGCCGTACCCTGCCTACCTTCTCTTGCCCTGCCCTGCCTTCACTTGCCCTTCCCTGCCCTGCCTTCCCTTGCCCTGCCCTGCCTTCCCTTGACCTGCCCTGCCCTCCCTCGCCCTGCCCTGCCCTGCCCTTCCTTGCCTTGCCCTGCACTGCCTTCCCTTGCCCTGCCCTGCCCTGCCTTCTCTTGCCCTGCCCTGCCTTCCCTTTCCCTGCCCTGCCCTGCCTTCCCTTGCCCTGCCCTGCTATGACTTTCCCTCCCCTGCCTTCCTTTGCCCTGCACTGCCCTGCCTTCCCTTGCCCTGCCCTGTCTTCCCTTGCCCTGCCCTGCCTTCCCTTGCCCTGCCCTGCCCTCCCTTGCCCTGCCCTGCCCTGCCCTTCCTTGCCCTGCCCTGCCCTGCCTTCCCTTGCCATGCCCTGCCTTCTCTTGCCCTGCCCTGCCTTCCCTTTCCCTGCCCTGCCCTGCCTTCCCTTGCCCTGCCCTGCCATAACTTTCCCTGCCCTGCCCTGCCTTCCCTTGCCCTGCCCTGCCATAACTTTCCCTGCCCTGCATTCCCTTTCCCTGCCCTACCCTGCCTTCCCTTGCCCTGCCACGCCTTCCCTTCCCTTGCCCTGCCCTGCCTTTCCTTGCCCTGCCCTGCCTTCCCTTGCCCTGCCCTGCCCTGCCTTCCCTTGCCCTGCCCTGCCTTCCCTTGCCCTGCCCTACCCTGCCTTCCCTTGCCCTCCCCTGCCCTGCCTTCCCTTGGCCTTCCCTGCCTTCTCTTGCTGCACTTCCTTTCCCTGCCCTGCCCTGCCCTCACTTGCCCTGCCCTGCCCTGCCTTCCCTTACCCTGCCCTGTCCTCTCTTGCCCTGCCCTGCCTTCCCTTGACCTGCACTACCCTGCCCTCTCTTGCCCTGCCCTGCCCTGCCTTCTTTTGCCCTGCCCTGCCTTCCCTTGCCCTGCCCTGCCCTGCCCTGCCTTCTCTTGCCCTGCCCTGCCTTACCTTGCCCTGCCCTGCCTTCCCTTACCCTGCCTACCCTGCCTTCCCTTGCCCTGCCCTGCACTGCCCTGCCTTCTCTTGCCCTGCCCTGCACTGCATTCCCTTTCCCTGCCCTGCCCTGCCTTCCCTTGCCCTGACCTGCCTTCCCTTTCCTTGCCCTGCCCTGCCTTCCCTTGCCCTGCCCTGCCCTGCCTTCCCTTGCCCTGCCCTGCCTTCCCTTGCTGCACTTCCTTGCCCTGCCCTGCCCTGCCCTCCCTTGCCTTCCCCTGCCCTGTCCTCCCTTGCCCTGCCATGCCCTGCCCTCCCTTGCCTTGCCCTGCCCTGCCTGCCTTATCTTGCCCTGCTGTGCCTTCACTTGCCCTGCCCTGCCCTGCCTTCCCTTGCCCTGCCCTACCTCCCCTTGCCCTGCCCTGCCCTCCCTTGCCCTGCCCTTCCCTGCCCTTCCTTGCCCTGCCCTGCCCTGCCTTCCCTTGCCCTGCCCTGCCCTGCGTTCACTTGCCCTGCCCTGCCCTGCATTCCCTTGCCCTGCCCTGCCCTCCCTTGCACTGCCATGCCTTCCCTTGCCCTGCCCTGCCCTGCCTTCCCTTGCCCTGCCCTGCCTTCCCTTCCATTGCCCTGCCCTGCCTTCCCTTCCTTTGCCCTGCCCTGCCATCCCTTACCCTGCCCAGCCCTGCCTTCCCTTGCCCTGCCCTGCCCTGCCCTACCCTGCCTTGCCCTGCCCTTCCTTGCCTGGCCCTGTCCTGCCCTATTTTGCCCTGCCCTGCCCTGCCTTCCCTTGCCTTGCCCTGTCCTCCCTTGCCCTGCCCTGCCTTCCCTTGCCCTGCCCTGCCCTGCCTACCCTTGCCCTGCCCTGCCTTCCCTTGCCTTGCCCTGCCTTCCCTTGCCCTGCCCTGCCCTGCCTTTTCTTGCCCTGCCACGCCTTCCCTTCCCTTGCCCTGCCCTGCCTTCCCTTGCCCTGCCCTGCCCTGCTTTTCCTTGCCCTGCCCTGCCTTCCCTTGCCCTGCCCAGCCCAGCCTTCCCTTGCCCTGCCCAGCCCAGCCTTCCCTTGCCCTGCCCTGCCCTGCCCTGCCTTGCCCTGCCCTGCCTTCCCTTGTCCTGCCGTGCCCTGCCTTGCCCTGCCCTGCCCTGCCTTCCCTTGCCCTGCCCTACCCTGCCTTCCCTTGCCCTGCCCTGCCCTGCCTTCCCTTGCCCTGCACTGCCCTGCCCTCCGTTGCCCTCCCCTGCCCTGCCTTCCCTTGCCCTGCACTACCCTGCCTTCCCTTTCCCTGCCCTGCCCTGCCTTCCCTTGCCCTGCCCTGCCTTCCCTTGCCCTGCCCTGCCCTACCTTCCCTTCCCTTGCCCTGCCCTGCCTTCCCTTGCTGCACTTCCTTGACCTGCCCTGCCCTGCCCTCCCTTGCAATGCCCTGCCCTGCCTTCCCTTGCCCTGCCCTGTTATCCCTTGCCCTGCCCTGCTTTGTCTTGACCTGCCCTGCTATGCCTTCCCTTGCCCTGCCCTGCCTTCCCTTGCCCTGCCCTGCCCTGCCTTCACTTGCTGCACTCCCTTGCCCTGCCCTGCCCTGCCCTCCCTTGCCCTGCCCTGCCCTGCCTGCCTTTTCTTGCCCTGCCCTGCCTTCACTTGCCCTGCCCTGCCCTGCCTTCCCTTGCCCTGCCCTGCCTTCCCTTCCTCTGCCCTGCCCTCCCTTGCCCTGCCCTGCCCTGCCCTTCCTTGCCCTGCCCTGCCCTGCCTTCCCTTCCCTTGCCCTGCCCTGCCTTCTCTTGCCCTGCCCTGCCTTCTCTTGCCCTGCCCTGCCCTCCCTTGCCCTCCCCTGCCTTCCATTGCTCTGCCCTGCCTTCCCTTCCTTTGCCCTGCCCTGCCCTCCCTTGCCCTGCCCAGCCCTGCCTTCCCTTGCCCTGCCCTGCCCTGCCCTGCCTTGCCCTGCCCTGCCTTGCCTTGCCCTGTCCTGCCCTATTTTGCCCTGCCCTGCCCTGCCTTCCCTTGCACTGCCATGCCCTCCCTTGCCCTGCCCTGCCCTGCTTTCCCTTGCCATGCCTGCCCTGCCCTCTCTTGCCCTGCCCTGCCCTGCCTTCCCTTGTCCTGCCCTGCCCTGCCTTCCCTTCCCCTGCCCTGCCTTCCCTTGCCCTGCCCTGACCGGCCTTCCCTTGCCCTGCAGTGCCCTTCCCTCCCTTGCCCTGCCCTGCCCTGCCTTCCCTTGTTACGCCCTGCCCTGCCTTCCCTTGCCCTGCCATGCCCGGCCCTCCCTTGCCCTGCCCTGCCCTGCACTGCCTTCTCTTGCCCTGCCCTGACTTCCCTTGCCCTGCCGTGCCCTGCCTTCTCTTGCCCTGCCATGACCTCCCTTGCCCTGCCCTGCCCTGCCTGCCTTTTCTTGCCCTGCCCTGCCTTTACTTGCCCTGCCCTGCCCTGCCTTCCCTTGCCCTGCCCTGCCTCCCCTTGCCCTGCCCTGCTTGTCCTTGCCCTGCCCTTCCCCTGCCCTTCCTTGCCCTGCCCTGCCCTGCCTTCCCTTGCCCTGCCCTGCCCTGCCTTCCCTTGCCCTGCCCTGCCCTGCCTTCTCTTGCACTGCCCTGCCTTCCCTTGCCCTGCCCTGCCCTCCCTTGCCCTGCCCTGCCTTCCCTTGCCCTGCCCTGCCAAGCCTTCCCTTGCCCTGCCCTGCCTTCCCTTCCATTGCCCTGCCCTGCCTTACCTTCCCCTGCCCTGCCCTGCCATCCCTTGCCCTGCCCAGCCCTGCCTTCCCTTGCCCTGCCCTGACCTGCCCTGCCCTGCCTTGCCCTGCCCTTCCTTGCCTTGCCCTGCCTTCCCCTACCCATCCCTGCCTTCCCTTGCCCTGCCCTACCCTGCCTACCCTTGCCCTGCCCTGCCTTCCCTTGCCCTGCCCTGCCTTCCCTTGCCCTGCCCTGCCCTGCCTTTTCTTGCCCTGCCACGCCTTCCCTTCCCTTGCCCTGCCCTGCCTTCCCTTGCCCTGCCCTGCCTTCCCTTGCCCTGCCCTGCCCAGCTTTTCCTTGCCCTGCCCTGCCTTCCCTTGCTTTGCCCAGCCCAGCCTTCCCTTGCCCTGCCCTGCCCTGCCCTGCCTTGCCCTGCCCTGCCTTCCCTTGCCCTGCCGTGCCCTGCCTTGCCCTGCCCTGCCCTGCCTTCCCTTGCCCTGCCCTACCCTGCCTTCCCTTGCCCAGCCCTGCCCTCCCTTGCCCTGCACTGCCCTGCCCTCCGTTGCCCTCCCCTGCCCTGCCCTGCCTTCCCTTCCTGCACTTCCTTGACCTGCCCTGCCCTGTCCTCCCTTGCCCTGCCCTGCCCTGCCTTCCCTTGCCCTGCCCTGTTATCCCTTGCCCTGCCCTGCCTTGTCTTGACCTCCCCTGCCCTGCCTTCCCTTGCCCTGCACTGCCCTGCCTTCCCTTGCCCTGCCCTGCCCTGCCTTCCCTTGCCCTGCCCTGCCTTCCCTTCCCCTGCCCTGCCCTCCCTTGCCCTGCCCTGCCCTGCCCTTCCTTGCCCTGCCGTGCCCTGCCTTCCCTTCCCTTGCCCTGCCCTGCCTTCTCTTGCCCTGCCCTGCCTTCCCTTGCCCTGCCATGCCCTCCCTTGCCCTCCCCTGCCTTCCCTTCCCCTGCCCTGCCCTCCCTTGCCCTGCCCTGCTTTGCCCTTCCTTGCCCTGCCGTGCCCTGCCTTCCCTTCCCTTGCCCTGCCCTGCCTTCTCTTGCCCTGCCCTGCCTTCCCTTGCTGCACTTCCTTGACCTGCCCTGCCCTGCCCTCCCTTGCCCTGCCCTGCCCTGCCTTCCCTTGCCCTGCCCTGTTATCCCTTGCCCTGCCCTGCCTTGTCTTGACCTGCCCTGCTATGCCTTCTTTTGCCCTGCCCTGCCTTCCCTTGCCCTTCCCTGCCCTGCCTTCCCTTGCTGCACTCCCTTGCCCTGCCCTGCCCTGCTCTCCCTTGCCCTGCCCTGCCCTGCCTGCCTTTTCTTGCCCTGCCCTGCCTTCCCTTGCCCTGCCCTGCCCTGCCTTCCCTTGCCCTGCCCTGCCCTACATTCCCTTGCCCTGCCCTGCCTTCCCTTCAATTGCCCTGCCCTGCCTTCCCTTCCTTTGCCCTGACCTGCCCTCCCTTGCCCTGCCCAGCCCTGCGTTCCCTTGCCCTGCAATGCCCTGCCCTGCCTTGCCCTGCCCTGCCTTGCCTTGCCCTGTCCTGCCCTCTTTTGCCCTGCCCTGCCCTGCCTTCCCTTGCCCTGCCATGCCCTCCCTTGCCCTGCCCTGCCTTCCCTTGCCCTGCCCTGCCTTCCCCTACCCTGCCCTACCTTCCCTTGCCATGCCCTGCCCTGCCAACCCTTGCCCTGCCCTGCCTTCCCTTTCATTGCCCTGCCCTGCCCTCCCTTGCACTGCCCTGCCTTCCCTTGCCCTGCCCTGCCCTGCCTTCCCTTGCCCTGCCCTGCCTTCCCTTCCATTGCCCTGCCCTGCCTTCCCTTCCTTTGCCCTGCCCTGCCATCCCTTGCCCTGCCCAGCCCTGCCTTCCCTTGCCCTGCCATGCCATGCCCTGCCTTGCCCTGCCCTGCCTTGCCTTGCCCTGTCCTGTTCTCTTTTGCCCTGCCCTGCCCTGCCTTCCCTTGCCCTGCCCTGCCCTCCCTTGCCCTGCCCTGCCCTGCCTACCCTTGCACTGCCCTGCCTTCCCTTGCCCTGCCCTGCCTTCCCTTGCCCTGCCCTGCCTTCCCTTGCCCTGCCCTGCCCTGCCTTCCCTTGCCCTGCCTGCCCTGCCCTCTCTTGCCCTGCCCTGCCCTGCCTTCCCTTGTCGTGCCCTGCCCTGCCTTCCCTTCCCCTGCCCTGCACTGCATTCCCTTTCCCTGCCCTGCCCTGTCTTCCCTTCGTCTGCCCTGCCCTGCCTTCCCTTGCCCTGCCATGCCTTCCCTTCCCTGCCATGCCCTGCCTTCCCTTTCCCTGCCCTGCACTGCATTCCCTTTCCCTGCCCTGCCCTGCCTTCCTTTCGTCTGCCCTGCCCTGCCTTCCCTTGCCCTGCCCTGCCTTCCCTTGCCCTGCTATGCCCTGCCTTCCCTTTCCCTGCCCTGCCTTCCCTTGCCCTGCCCAGCACTGCCTTCCTTTGCACTGCCCTGCCCTGCCTTGCCCTGCCCTGCCCTGCCTTCCCTTGCCCTGCACTACCCTGCCCTCCCTTGCCATTCCCTCCCCTGCCTTCTTTTGCCCTGCCCTGCCCTCCTTTGCCCTGCCCTGCCCTGCCTTCCCTTGCCCTGCCCTGCCTTCCCTTGCCCTGCCCTGCCCTGCATTCCCTTGCTGCACTCCCTTGCCCTGCCTTCCCTGCCTGCCTTCTCTTGCCCTGCCCTGCCTTCCCTAGCCCTGCCCTGCCTTCCCTTGCCCTGCCCTGCCCTCCCTTGCCCTGCCCTGCCCTGCCCTTCCTTGCCCTGCCCTGCCCTGCCTTCCCTTGCCCTGCCCTGCCCTGCCTTCTCTTGCCCTGCCCTGCCTTCCCTTTCCCTGCCCTGCCCTGCCTTCCCTTGCCCTGCCCTGCTATGACTTTCCCTGCCCTGCCTTCCTTTGCCCTGCACTGCCCTGCCTTCCCTTGCCCTGCCCTGCCTTCCCTTGCCCTGCCCTGCCTTCCCTTGCCCTGCCCTGCCCTCCCTTGCCCTGCCCTGCCCTGCCCTTCCTTGCCCTGCCCTGCCCTGCCTTCCCTTGCCCTGCCCTGCCTTCTCTTGCCCTGCCCTGCCTTCCCTTTCCCTGCCCTGCCCTGCCTTCCCTTGCCCTGCCCTGCCATAACTTTCCCTGCCCTGCCCTGCCTTCCCTTGCCCTGCCCTGCCATAACTTTCCCTGCCCTGCATTCCCTTTCCCTGCCCTACCCTGCCTTCCCTTGCCCTGCCACGCCTTCCCTTCCCTTGCCCTGCCCTGCCTTTCCTTGCCCTGCCCTGCCTTCCCTTGCCCTGCCCTGCCCTGCCTTCCCTTGCCCTGCCCTGCCTTCCCTTGCCCTCCCCTGCCCTGCCTTCCCTTGGCCTTCCCTGCCTTCTCTTGCTGCACTTCCTTGCCCTGCCCTGCCCTGCCCTCACTTGCCCTGCCCTGCCCTGCCTTCCCTTACCCTGCCCTGTCCTCTCTTGCCCTGCCCTGCCTTCCCTTGACCTGCACTACCCTGCCCTCCCTTGCCCTGCCCTGCCCTGCCTTCTTTTGCCCTGCCCTGCCTTCCCTTGCCCTGCCCTGCCCTGCCTTCCCTTGCCCTGCCCTGCCTTACCTTGCCCTGCCCTGCCTTCCCTTACCCTGCCTACCCTGCCTTCCCTTGCCCTGCCCTGCACTGCCCTGCCTTCTCTTGCCCTGCCCTGCACTGCATTCCCTTTCCCTGCCCTGCCCTGCATTCCCTTGCCCAGCCCTGCCCTGCCTTCCCTTGCCCTGCCACGCTTTCCCTTCCCTTACCCTGCCCTGCCTTTCCTTGCCCTGCCCTGCCTTCCCTTGCCCTGCCCTGCCCTGCCTTCCCTTGCCCTGCCCTGCCTTCCCTTGCTGCACTTCCTTGCCCTGCCCTGCCCTGTCCCCCCTTGCCCTGCCATGCCCTGCCCTCCCTTGCCTTGCCCTGCCCTGCCTGCCTTATCTTGCCCTGCTGTGCCTTCACTTGCCCTGCCCTGCCCTGCCTTCCCTTGCCCTGCCCTACCTCCCCTTGCCCTGCCCTGCCCTCCCTTGCCCTGCCCTTCCCTGCCCTTCCTTGCCCTGCCTTGCCCTGCCCTGCCTTGCCTTGCCCTGTCCTGTTCTCTTTTGCCCTGCCCTGCCCTGCCTTCCCTTGCACTGCCCTGCCTTCCCTTGCCCTGCCCTGCCTTCCCTTGCCCTGCCCTGCCTTCCCTTGCCCTGCCCTGCCCTGCCTTCCCTTGCCCTGCCTGCCCTGCCCTCTCTTGCCCTGCCCTGCCCTGCCTTCCCTTGTCGTGCCCTGCCCTGCCTTCCCTTCCCCTGCCCTGCACTGCATTCCCTTTCCCTGCCCTGCCCTGCCTTCCCTTCGTCTGCCCTGCCATGCCTTCCCTTGCCCTGCCCTGCCCTGCCTTCCCTTGCCCTGCCCTGCCTTCCCTTCCATTGCCCTGCCTGCCTTCCCTTCCTTTGCCCTGCCCTGCCATCCCTTACCCTGCCCAGCCCTGCCTTCCCTTGCCCTGCCCTGCCCTGCCCTACCCTGCCTTGCCCTGCCCTTCCTTGCCTGGCCCTGTCCTGCCCTCTTTTGCCCTGCCCTGCCCTGCCTTCCCTTGCCTTGCCCTGCCCTCCCTTGCCCTGCCCTGCCTTCCCTTGCCCTGCCCTGCCCTGCCTACCCTTGCCCTGCCCTGCCTTCCCTTGCCTTGCCCTGCCTTCCCTTGCCCTGCCCTGCCCTGCCTTTTCTTGCCCTGCCACGCCTTCCCTTCCCTTGCCCTGCCCTGCCTTCCCTTGCCCTGCCCTGCCCTGCTTTTCCTTGCCCAGCCCAGCCTTCCCTTGCCCTGCCCAGCCCAGCCTTCCCTTGCACTGCCCAGCCCAGCCTTCCCTTGCCCTGCCCTGCCCTGCCCTGCCTTGCCCTGCCCTGCCTTCCCTTGTCCTGCCGTGCCCTGCCTTGCCCTGCCCTGCCCTGCCTTCCCTTGCCCTGCCCTACCCTGCCTTCCCTTGCCCTGCCCTGCCCTGCCTTCCCTTGCCCTGCACTGTCCTGCCCTCCGTTGCCCTCCCCTGCCCTGCCTTCCCTTGCCCTGCACTACCCTGCCTTCCCTTTCCCTGCCCTGCCCTGCCTTCCCTTGCCCTGCCCTGCCTTCCCTTGCCCTGCCCTGCCCTACCTTCCCTTCCCTTGCCCTGCCCTGCCTTCCCTTGCTGCACTTCCTTGACCTGCCCTGCCCTGCCCTCCCTTGCAATGCCCTGCCCTGCCTTCCCTTGCCCTGCCCTGTTATCCCTTGCCCTGCCCTGCCTTGTCTTGACCTGCCCTGCTATGCCTTCCCTTGCCCTGCCCTGCCTTCCCTTGCCCTGCCCTGCCCTGCCTTCACTTGCTGCACTCCCTTGCCCTGCCCTGCCCTGCCCTCCCTTGCCCTGCCCTGCCCTGCCTGCCTTTTCTTGCCCTGCCCTGCCTTCACTTGCCCTGCCCTGCCCTGCCTTCCCTTGCCCTGCCCTGCCTTCCCTTCCTCTGCCCTGCCCTCCCTTGCCCTGCCCTGCCCTGCCCTTCCTTGCCCTGCCCTGCCCTGCCTTCCCTTCCCTTGCCCTGCCCTGCCTTCTCTTGCCCTGCCCTGCCTTCTCTTGCCCTGCCCTGCCCTCCCTTGCCCTCCCCTGCCTTCCATTGCCCTGCCCTGCCTTCCCTTCCTTTGCCCTGCCCTGCCCTCCCTTGCCCTGCCCAGCCCTGCCTTCCCTTGCCCTGCCCTGCCCTGCCCTGCCTTGCCCTGCCCTGCCTTGCCTTGCCCTGTCCTGCCCTATTTTGCCCTGCCCTGCCCTGCCTTCCCTTGCACTGCCATGCCCTCCCTTGCCCTGCCCTGCCCTGCTTTCCCTTGCCATGCCTGCCCTGCCCTCTCTTGCCCTGCCCTGCCCTGCCTTCCCTTGTCCTGCCCTGCCCTGCCTTCCCTTCCCCTGCCCTGCCTTCCCTTGCCCTGCCCTGACCGGCCTTCCCTTGCCCTGCAGTGCCCTTCCCTCCCTTGCCCTGCCCTGCCCTGCCTTCCCTTGTTTTGCCCTGCCCTGCCTTCCCTTGCCCTGCCATGCCCGGCCCTCCCTTGCCCTGCCCTGCCCTGCACTGCCTTCTCTTGCCCTGCCCTGACTTCCCTTGCCCTGCCGTGCCCTGCCTTCTCTTGCCCTGCCATGACCTCCCTTGCCCTGCCCTGCCCTGCCTGCCTTTTCTTGCCCTGCCCTGCCTTAACTTGCCCTGCCCTGCCCTGCCTTCCCTTGCCCTGCCCTGCCTCCCCTTGCCCTGCCCTGCCCTCCCTTGCCCTGCCCTTCCCCTGCCCTTCCTTGCCCTGCCCTGCCCTGCCTTCCCTTGCCCTGCCCTGCCTTCTCTTGCACTGCCCTGCCTTCCCTTGCCCTGCCCTGCCCTCCCTTGCCCTGCCCTGCCTTCCCTTGCCCTGCCCTGCCAAGCCTTCCCTTGCCCTGCCCTGCCTTCCCTTCCATTGCCCTGCCCTGCCTTACCTTCCCCTGCCCTGCCCTGCCATCCCTTGCCCTGCTCAGCCCTGCCTTCCCTTGCCCTGCCCTGACCTGCCCTGCCCTGCCTTGCCCTGCCCTTCCTTGCCTTGCCCTGCCTTCCCCTACCCATCCCTGCCTTCCCTTGCCCTGCCCTACCCTGCCTACCCTTGCCCTGCCCTGCCTTCCCTTGCCCTGCCCTGCCTTCCCTTGCCCTGCCCTGCCCTGCCTTTTCTTGCCCTGCCACGCCTTCCCTTCCCTTGCCCTGCCCTGCCTTCCCTTGCCCTGCCCTGCCTTCCCTTGCCCTGCCCTGCCCAGCTTTTCCTTGCCCTGCCCTGCCTTCCCTTGCTTTGCCCAGCCCAGCCTTCCCTTGCCCTGCCCTGCCCTGCCCTGCCTTGCCCTGCCCTGCCTTCCCTTGCCCTGCCGTGCCCTGCCTTGCCCTGCCCTGCCCTGCCTTCCCTTGCCCTGCCCTACCCTGCCTTCCCTTGCCCAGCCCTGCCCTCCCTTGCCCTGCACTGCCCTGCCCTCCGTTGCCCTCCCCTGCCCTGCCCTGCCTTCCCTTGCTGCACTTCCTTGACCTGCCCTGCCCTGTCCTCCCTTGCCCTGCCCTGCCCTGCCTTCCCTTGCCCTGCCCTGTTATCCCTTGCCCTGCCCTGCCTTGTCTTGACCTCCCCTGCCCTGCCTTCCCTTGCCCTGCACTGCCCTGCCTTCCCTTGCCCTGCCCTGCCCTGCCTTCCCTTGCCCTGCCCTGCCTTCCCTTCCCCTGCCCTGCCCTCCCTTGCCCTGCCCTGCCCTGCCCTTCCTTGCCCTGCCGTGCCCTGCCTTCCCTTCCCTTGCCCTGCCCTGCCTTCTCTTGCCCTGCCCTGCCTTCCCTTGCCCTGCCATGCCCTCCCTTGCCCTCCCCTGCCTTCCCTTCCCCTGCCCTGCCCTCCCTTGCCCTGCCCTGTCTTCCCTTGCCCTGCCCTGCCCTGCCTTCCCTTGCCCTGCCCTGCCTTCCCTTGCCCTGCCCTGCCCTGCCTTCCCTTGCCCTGCCCTGCCTTCCCTTGCTGCACTTCCTTGCCCTGCCCTGCCCTGCCCTCCCTTGCCCTGCCCTGCCCTGTCCTCCCTTGCCCTGCCATGCCCTGCCCTCCCTTGCCTTGCCCTGCCCTGCCTGCCTTATCTTGCCCTGCTGTGCCTTCACTTGCCCTGCCCTGCCCTGCCTTCCCTTGCCCTGCCCTACCTCCCCTTGCCCTGCCCTGCCCTCCCTTGCCCTGCCCTTCCCTGCCCTTCCTTGCCCTGCCCTGCCCTGCCTTCCCTTGCCCTGCCCTGCCCTGCCTTCACTTGCCCTGCCCTGCCCTGCATTCCCTTGCCCTGCCCTGCCCTGCCTTCCCTTGCCCTGCCCTGCCTTCCCTTCCATTGCCCTGCCCTGCCTTCCCTTCCTTTGCCCTGCCCTGCCATCCCTTGCCCTGTTCAGCCCTGCCTTCCCTTGCCCTGCCCTGCCCTGCCCTACACTGCCTTGCCCTGCCCTTCCTTGCCTGGCCCTGTCCTGCCCTCTTTTGCCCTGCCCTGCCCTGCCTTCCCTTGCCCTGCCCTGCCCTCCCCTGCCCTGCCCTGCTTTCCCTTGCCCTGCCCTGCCCTGCCTACCCTTGCCCTGCCCTGCCTTCCCTTGCCCTGCCCTGCCTTCCCTTGCCCTGCCCTGCCCTGCCTTTTCTTGCCCTGCCACGCCTTCCCTTCCCTTGCCCTGCCCTGCCTTCCCTTGCCCTGCCCTGCCCTGCTTTTCCTTGCCCTGCCCTGCCTTCCCTTCCCCTGCCCTGCCCTGCCTTCCCTTGCCCTGCCCTACCCTGCCTTCCCTTGCCCTGCCCTGCCCTGCCTTCCCTTGCCCTGCACTGCCCTGCCCTCCGTTGCCCTCCCCTGCCCTGCCTTCCCTTGCCCTGCACTACCCTGCCTTCCCTTTCCCTGCCCTGCCCTGCCTTCCCTTGCCCTGCCCTGCCTTCCCTTGCCCTGCCCTGCCCTGCCTTCCCTTGCCCTGCCCTGCCCTGCCTTCCCTTCCCTTGCCCTGCCCTGCCTTCCCTTGCTGCACTTCCTTGACCTGCCCTGCCCTGCCCTCCCTTGCAATGCCCTGCCCTGCCTTCCCTTGCCCTGCCCTGTTATCCCTTGCCCTGCCCTGCCTTGTCTTGACCTGCCCTGCTATGCCTTCCCTTGCCCTGCCCTGCCTTCCCTTGCCCTGCCCTGCCCTGCCTTCACTTGCTGCACTCCCTTGCCCTGCCCTGCCCTGCCCTCCCTTGCCCTGCCCTGCCCTGCATGCCTTTTCTTGCCCTGCCCTGCCTTCACTTGCCCTGCCCTGCCCTGCCTTCCCTTGCCCTGCCCTGCCTTCCCTTCCTCTGCCCTGCCCTCCCTTGCCCTGCCCTGCCGTGCCCTTCCTTGCCCTGCCCTGCCCTGCCTTCCCTTCCCTTGCCCTGCCCTGCCTTCTCTTGCCCTGCCCTGCCTTACCTTGCCCTGCCCTGCCCTCCCTTGCCCTCCCCTGCCTTCCATTGCCCTGCCCTGCCTTCCCTTCCTTTGCCCTGCCCTGCCCTCCCTTGCCCTGCCCAGCCCTGCCTTCCCTTGCCCTGCCCTGCCCTGCCCTGCCTTGCCCTGCCCTGCCTTGCCTTCCCCTGTCCTGCCCTATTTTGCCCTGCCCTGCCCTGCCTTCCCTTGCACTGCCATGCCCTCCCTTGCCCTGCCCTGACCGGCCTTCCCTTGCCCTGCAGTGCCCTTCCCTCCCTTGCCCTGCCCTGCCCTGCCTTCCCTTGTTTTGCCCTGCCCTGCCTTCCCTTGCCCTGCCATGCCCGGCCCTCCCTTGCCCTGCCCTGCCCTGCACTGCCTTCTCTTGCCCTGCCCTGACTTCCCTTGCCCTGCCGTGCCCTGCCTTCTGTTGCCCTGCCATGCCCTACCTTGCCCTGCCCTGCCCTGCCTGCCTTCTCTTGCCCTGCCCTGCCTTAACTTGCCCTGCCCTGCCCTGCCTTCCCTTGCCCTGCCCTGCCTCCCCTTGCCCTGCCCTGCCCTCCCTTGCCCTGCCCTTCCCCTGCCCTTCCTTGCCCTGCCCTGACCTTCCTTCCTTTGTTTTGCCCTGCCCTGCCCTGCCTTCTCTTGCACTGCCCTGCCTTCCCTTGCCCTGCCCTGCCCTCCCTTGCCCTGCCCTGCCTTCCCTTGCCCTGCCCTGCCAAGCCTTCCCTTGCACTGCCCTGCCTTCCCTTCCATTGCCCTGCCCTGCCTTACCTTCCCCTGCCCTGCCCTGCCATCCCTTGCCCTGCCCAGCCCTGCCTTCCCTTGCCCTGCCCTGACCTGCCCTGCCCTGCCTTGCCCTGCCCTTCCTTGCCCTGCCCTGCCCTGCCTTCCCTTGCCCTGCCCTGCCTTCCCCTACCCTGCCCTGCCTTCCCTTGCCCTGCTCTGCCCTGCCTACCCTTGCCCTGCCCTGCCTTCCCTTGCCCTGCCCTGCCTTCCCTTGCCCTGCCCTGCCCTGCCTTTTCTTGCCCTGCCACGCCTTCCCTTCCCTTGCCCTGCCCTGCCTTCCCTTGCCCTGCCCTGCCTTCCCTTGCCCTGCCCTGCCCTGCTTTTCCTTGCCCTGCCCTGCCTTCCCTTGCTTTGCCCAGCCCAGCCTTCCCTTGCCCTGCCCTGCCCTGCCCTGCCTTGCCCTGCCCTGCCTTCCCTTGCCCTGCCGTGCCCTGCCTTGCCCTGCCCTGCCCTGCCTTCCCTTGCCCTGCCCTACCCTGCCTTCCCTTGCCCTGCCCTGCCCTCCCTTGCCCTGCACTGCCCTGCCCTCCGTTGCCCTCCCCTGCCCTGCCTTCCCTTGCCCTGCACTGCCCTGCCTTCCCTTGCCCTGCCCTGCCCTGCCTTCCCTTGCCCTGCCCTGCCTTCCCTTGCCCTGCCCTTCCCTGCCTTCCCTTGCCCTGCCCTGCCTTCCCTTGCTGCACTTCCTTGACCTGCCCTGCCCTGTCCTCCCTTGCCCTGCCCTGCCCTGCCTTCCCTTGCCCTGCCCTGTTATCCTTTGCCCTGCCCTGCCTTGTCTTGACCTCCCCTGCTCTGCCTTCCCTTGCCCTGCACTGCGCTGCCTTCCCTTGCCCTGCCCTGCCCTGCCTTCCCTTGCCCTGCCCTGCCTTCCCTTCCCCTGCCCTGCCCTCCCTTGCCCTACCCTGCCCTGCCCTTCCTTGCCCTGCCGTGCCCTGCCTTCCCTTCCCTTGCCCTGCCCTGCCTTCTCTTGCCCTGCCCTGCCTTCCCTTGCCCTGCCATGCCCTCCCTTGCCCTCCCCTGCCTTCCCTTCCCCTGCCCTGCCCTCCCTTGCCCTGCCCTGCCCTGCCCTTCCTTGCCATGCCGTGCCCTGCCTTCCCTTCCCTTGCCCTGCCCTGCCTTCTCTTGCCCTGCCCTGCCTTCCCTTGCCCTGCCCTGCCCTGCCCTGCCTTGCCCTGCCCTGCCTTGCCTTGCCCTGTCCTGCCCTCTTTTGCCCTGCCCTGCCCTGCCTTTTCTTGCACTGCCATGCCCTCCCTTGCCCTGCCCTGCCTTCCCTTGCCCTGCCCAGCCCCTGCCTTCCCTTGCCCTGCCCTGCCTTCCCTTGCACTGCCCTGTCCTCCCTTGCCCTGCCCTGCCTTCCCTTGCCCTGCCCTGCCTTCCCTTGCCCTGCCCTGCCCTCCCTTGCCCTGCCCTGCCCTGCCCTCTCTTGCCCTGCCCTGCCCTGCCTTTCCTACCCTGCATTGCCATGCCTTCTCTTGCCCTGCCCTGCCTTCCCTTGCCCTGCCCTGCCTTCCCTTGCCCTGCCCTGCCTTCCCTTGCCCTGCCCTGCCTTACCTTGCCCTGCCCTGCCTTCCCTTTCCCTGCCCTGCCCTGCTTTCTCTTACCCTCCCCTGCCTTCCCTTGCCCTGCCTTGCCTTCCCTTCCCCTGCTTTGCCTTCCCTTGCCCTGCCCTGCCTTCCCTTGCCATGCCCTGCCCTGCCTTCCTTTGCCCTGCACTGCCCTGCCTTCTCTTGCCCTGCCCTGCACTGCATTCCCTTTCCCTGCCCTGCGCTGCCTTCCCTTCTTCTGCCCTGCCCTGCCTTCCCTTGCCCTGCCCTGCCCTGCCTTCACTTGCCCTGCCCTGCCCTGCCTTCCCTTGCCCTGCCCTGTCCTCCCTTGCATTGCCCTACCCTGCCCTTTCTTGCCCTGCCCTTCCCAGCCTTCCCTTGCCCTGCCCTGCCCTGCCTTCTCTTGCCCTGCCCTGCCTTCCCTTGCCCTGCCCTGCCCTGCCTTCCCTTGCCCTGTCCTGAGTTACCTTGCCATGCCCTGCCTTCCCTTGCCCTGCCTGCCCTGCGTTCCCTTGCCCTGCCCAGCCCTGCCCTGCTTTCTCTTGCCCTCCCCTGCCTTCTCTTGCCCTGCCCTGCCTTCCCTTGCCCTGCCCTGCCATGCCTTCCCTTGCCCTGCCCTGCCTTCCCTTGCTGCACTTCCTTGCCCTGCCCTGCCCTGCCCTCCCTTGCCCTGCCCTGCCCTGCCCTGCCTTCCCTTTCCCTGCCCTGCCTCCCTTGCCCTGCCCTGCCTTCCCTTGACCTGCCCTGCTATGCCTTCCCTTGCCCTGTCCTGCCCTCCCTTCCCTGGCCCTGCCCTGCCTTCCCTTGCCCTGCCCTGCCTTCCCTTGCACTGCCCTGCCCTCCCTTGCCCTGCCCTGCCCTGCCCTCTCTTGCCCTGCCCTGCCCTGCCTTTCCTTGCCCTGCATTGCCATGCCTTCTCTTGCCCTGCCCTGCCTTCCCTTGCCCTGCCCTGCCTTCCCTTGCCCTGCCCTGCCTTACCTTGCCCTGCCCTGCCTTCCCTTGCCCTGCCCTGCCCTGCTTTCTCTTGCCCTCCCCTGCCTTCCCTTGCCCTGCCTTGCCATCCCTTCCCCTGCCCTGCCTTCCCTTGCCCTGCCCTGCCTTCCCTTGCCATGCCCTGCCCTGCCTTCCTTTGCCCTGCACTGCCCTGCCTTCTCTTGCCCTGCCCTGCACTGCATTCCCTTTCCCTGCCCTGCGCTGCCTTCCCTTCTTCTGCCCTGCCCTGCCTTCCCTTGCCCTGCCCTGCCCTGCCTTCACTTGCCCTGCCCTGCCCTGCCTTCCCTTGCCCTGCCCTGTCCTCCCTTGCATTGCCCTACCCTGCCCTTTCTTGCCCTGCCCTTCCCTGCCTTCCCTTGCCCTGCCCTGCCCTGCCTTCTCTTGCCCTGCCCTGCCTTCCCTTGCCCTGCCCTGCCCTGCCTTCCCTTGCCCTGTCCTGAGTTACCTTGCCCTGCCCTGCCTTCCCTTGCCCTGCCTGCCCTGCGTTCCCTTGCCCTGCCCAGCCCTGCCCTGCTTTCTCTTGCCCTCCCCTGCCTTCTCTTGCCCTGCCCTGCCTTCCCTTGCCCTGCCCTGCCATGCCTTCCCTTGCCCTGCCCTGCCTTCCCTTGCTGCACTTCCTTGCCCTGCCCTGCCCTGCCCTCCCTTGCCCTGCCCTGCCCTGCCCTGCCTTCCCTTTCCCTGCCCTGCCTTCCCTTGCCCTGCCCTGCCTTCCCTTGACCTGCCCTGCTATGCCTTCCCTTGCCCTGTCCTGCCCTCCCTTCCCTGGCCCTGCCCTGGCTTCCCTTGCCCTGCCCTGCCCTGCTTTCCCTTGCCCTCCCCTGCCTTCCCTTGCCCTGCCTTGCCTTCCCTTGCCCTGCCCTGCCCTGTCTTTTCTTGCCCTGCCACGCCTTCCCTTCCCTTGCCCTGCCCTGCCTTCCCTTGCCCTGCCCTGCCTTCCCTTGCCCTGCCCTGCCCTGCTTTTCCTTGCCCTGCCCTGCCTTCCCTTGCTTTGCCCAGCCCAGCCTTCCCTTGCCCTGCCCTGCCCTGCCCTGCCTTGCCCTGCCCTGCCTTCCCTTGCCCTGCCGTGCCCTGCCTTGCCCTGCCCTGCCCTGCCTTCCCTTGCCCTGCCCTACCCTGCCTTCCCTTGCCCTGCCCTGCCCTCCCTTGCCCTGCACTGCCCTGCCCTCCGTTGCCCTCCCCTGCCCTGCCTTCCCTTGCCCTGCACTGCCCTGCCTTCCCTTGCCCTGCCCTGCCCTGCCTTCCCTTGCCCTGCCCTGCCTTCCCTTGCCCTGCCCTTCCCTGCCTTCCCTTGCCCTGCCCTGCCTTCCCTTGCTGCACTTCCTTGACCTGCCCTGCCCTGTCCTCCCTTGCCCTGCCCTGCCCTGCCTTCCCTTGCCCTGCCCTGTTCTCCCTTGCCCTGCCCTGCCTTGTCTTGACCTCCCCTGCCCTGCCTTCCCTTCCCCTGCCCTGCCTTCCCTTGCCCTGCCCTGACCGGCCTTGCCTTGCCCTGCAGTGCCCTTCCCTCCCTTGCCCTGCCCTGCCCTGCCTTCCCTTGTTTTTGCCCTGCCCTGCCTTCCCTCGCCCTGCCATGCCCGGCCCTCCCTTGCCCTGCCCTGCCCTGCACTACCTTCTCTTGCCCTGCCCTGACTTCCCTTGCCCTGCCGTGCCCTGCCTTCTCTTGCCCTGCCATTACCTCCCTTGCCCTGCCCTGCCCTGCCTGCCTTTTCTTGCCCTGCCCTGCCTTAACTTGCCCTGCCCTGCCCTGCCTTCCCTTGCCCTGCCCCTGCCTCCCCTTGCCCTGCCCTGCCCTGCCTTCTCTTGCACTGCCCTGCCTTCCCTTGCCCTGCCCTGCCCTCCCTTGCCCTGCCCTGCCTTCCCTTCCATTGCCCTGCCCTGCCTTACCATCCCCTGCCCTGCCCTGCCATCCCTTGCCCTGCCCAGCCCTGCCTTCTTTTGCCCTGCCCTGACCTGCCCTGCCCTGCCTTGCCCTGCCCTTCCTTGCCTTGCCCTGCCATCCCCTACCCATCCCTGCCTTCCCTTGCCCTGCCCTGCCCCTGCCTACCCTTGCCCTGCCCTGCCTTCCCTTGCCTGCCCTGCCTTCCCTTGCCCTGCCCTGCCCTGCCTTTTCTTGCCCTGCCACGCCTTCCCTTCCCTTGCCCTGCCCTGCCTTCCCTTGCCCTGCCCTGCCTTCCCTTGCCCTGCCCTGCCCTGCTTTTCCTTGCCCTGCCCTGCCTTCCCTTGCTTTGCCCAGCCCAGCCTTCCCTTGCCCTGCCCTGCCCTGCCCTGCCTTGCCCTGCCCTGCCTTCCCTTGCCCTGCCGTGCCCTGCCTTGCCCTGCCCTGCCCTGCCTTCCCTTGCCCTGCCCTACCCTGCCTTCCCTTGCCCAGCCCTGCCCTCCCTTGCCCTGCACTGCCCTGCCCTCCGTTGCCCTCCCCTGCCCTGCCCTGCCTTCCCTTCCTGCACTTCCTTGACCTGCCCTGCCCTGTCCTCCTTGCCCTGCCCTGCCCTGCCTTCCCTTGCCCTGCCCTGTTATCCCTTGCCCTGCCTGCCTTGTCTTGACCTCCCCTGCCCTGCCTTCCCTTGCCCTGCACTGCCCTGCCTTCCCTTGCCCTGCCCTGCCCTGCCTTCCCTTGCCCTGCCCTGCCTTCCCTTCCCCTGCCCTGCCCTCCCTTGCCCTGCCCTGCCCTTCCTTGCCCTGCCGTGCCCTGCGTTCCCTTCCCTTGCCCTGCCCTGCCTTCTCTTGCCCTGCCCTGCCTTCCCTTCCCTGCCATGCCCTCCCTTGCCCTCCCCTGCCTTCCCTTCCCCTGCCCTGACCTCCCTTGCCCTGCCCTGCCCTGCCCTGCCCTTCCCTTGCCCTGCCGTGCCCTGCCTTCCCTTCCCTTGCCCTGCCCTGCCTACCCTTGCCCTGCCCTGCCTTCCCTTGCCCTGCCCTGCCTTCCCTTGCCCTGCCCTGCCCTGCCTTTTCTTGCCCTGCCACGCCTTCCCTTCCCTTGCCCTGCCCTGCCTTCCCTTGCCCTGCCCTGCCTTCCCTTGCCCTGCCCTGCCCTGCTTTTCCTTGCCCTGCCCTGCCTTCCCTTGCTTTGCCAGCCCAGCCTTCCCTTGCCCTGCCCTGCCCTGCCCTGCCTTGCCCTGCCCTGCCTTCCCTTGCCCTGCCGTGCCCTGCCTTGCCCTGCCCTGCCCTGCCTTCCCTTGCCCTGCCCTACCCTGCCTTCCCTTGCCCAGCCCTGCCCTCCCTTGCCCTGCACTGCCCTGCCCTCCGTTGCCCTCCCCTGCCCTGCCCTGCCTTCCCTTCCTGCACTTCCTTGACCTGCCCTGCCCTGTCCTCCCTTGCCCTGCCCTGCCCTGCCTTCCCTTGCCCTGCCCTGTTATCCCTTGCCCTGCCCTGCCTTGTCTTGACCTCCCCTGCCCTGCCTTCCCTTGCCCTGCACTGCCCTGCCTTCCCTTGCCCTGCCTGCCCTGCCTTCCCTTGCCCTGCCCTGCCTTCCCTTCCCCTGCCCTGCCCTCCCTTGCCCTGCCCTGCCCTTCCTTGCCCTGCCGTGCCCTGCGTTCCCTTCCCTTGCCCTGCCCTGCCTTCTCTTGCCCTGCCCTGCTTCCCTTCCCTGCCATGCCCTCCCTTGCCCTCCCTGCCTTCCCTTCCCCTGCCCTGACCTCCCTTGCCCTGCACTGCCCTGCCCTGCCCTTCCTTGCCCTGCCGTGCCCTGCCTTCCCTTCCCTTGCCCTGCCCTGCCTTCTCTTGCCCTGCCCTGCCTTCACTTGCCCTGCCCTGCCCTGCCCTGCCTTGCCCTGCCCTGCCTTGCCTTGCCCTGTCCTGCCCTCTTTTGCCCTGCCCTGCCCTGCCTTCCCTTGCACTGCCATGCCCTCCCTTGACCTGCCCTGCCTTCCCTTGCCCTGCCCAGCCTTCCCCTACCCTGCCCTACCTTTCCTTGCCATGCCCTGCCCTGCCAACCCTTGCCCTGCCCTGCCTACCCTTGCCCTGCCCTGCCTTCACTTGCCCTGCCCCTGCCCTGCCTTCACTTGCCCTGCCTGCCCTGCCCTCCCTTGCCCTGCCCTGCCTTCCCTTGCCCTGCCCTGCCCTACCTTCTTTTGCCCTGCCCTGCCTTCCCTTCCATTGCCCTGCCCTGCCTTCCCTTCCTTTGCCCTGCCGTGCCATCCCTTGCCCTGCCCAGCCCTGCCTTCCCTTGCCCTGCCATGCCCTGCCCTGCCTTGCCCTGCCCTGCCTTGCTTGCCCTGTCCTGTTCTCTTTTGCCCTGCCCTGCCCTGCCTTCCCTTGCCCTGCCCTGCCCTCCCTTGCCCTGCCCTGCCCTGCCTACCCTTGCCCTGCCCTGCCTTCCCTTGCCCTGCCCTGCCTTCCCTTGCCCTGCCCTGCCCTGCCTTCCCTTGCCCTGCCTGCCCTGCCCTCTCTTGCCCTGCCCTGCCCTGCCTTCCCTTGTCGTGCCCTGCCCTGCCTTCCCTTGCCCTGCCCTGTCTTCCCTTGCCCCGCCCTGCCCTGCCTTCCCTTCCCCTGCCCTGCCTTCCCTTGCCCTGCCCTGACCGGCCTTCCCTTGCCCTGCAGTGCCCTTCCCTCCCTTGCCCTGCCCTGCCCTGCCTTCCCTTGTCCTGCCCTGCCCTGCCTTCCCTTGCCCTGCCATGCCCGGACCTCCCTTGCCCTGCCCTGCCCTTCACTGCCTTGTCTTGCCCTGCCCTGCCTTCCCTTGCCCTGCCCTGCCCTGCTTCCCTTGCCCTGCCTGCCCTGCCCTCTCTTGCCCTGCCCCTGCCCTGCCTTCCCTTGTCCTGCCCTGCCCTGCCTTCCCTTGCCCTGCCTGCCCTGCCTTCCCATGCCCAGCCCTTCCTTCCCTTGCCCTGCCCTGCCTTCCCTTGCCCTGCCTTGCCCTACTTTCCCTTGTTCTGCCCTGCCCTGCTTTCCCTTGCCCTCCCCTGCCTTCCCTTGCCCTGCCTTGCCTTCCCTTCCCTTGCCCTGCCTTCCCTTTCCCTGCCCTGCCCTCCGTTTCCCTGCCCTGCCCTGCCCTCCGTTGCCCTCCCCTGCACTGCCTTCTCTTGCCCTGATTTGCCCTGCCTTCCCTTGCCCTGCCCTGCCCTGCCTTCCCTTGCCCTGCCCTGCCTTCCCTTGCACTGCCCTGTCCTCCCTTGCCCTGCCCTGCCTTCCCTTGCCC
Source organism: Callipepla californica brunnescens (assembly GCA_023055505.1). NCBI lineage: Eukaryota > Metazoa > Chordata > Aves > Galliformes > Odontophoridae > Callipepla > Callipepla californica. The sequence continues at coordinate 10,446,738 of JALIRH010000027.1, read as the reverse complement.
TGCCCTGCTTTCCCTTGCCCTGCCCTGCCCTCCGTTGCCCTGCCCTGCCCTGCCCTCTCTTGCCCTGCCCTGCCCTGCCTTTCCTTGCACTGCACTGCAATGCCTTCCCTTGCCCTGCCCTGCCTTACCTTGCCCTGCCCTGCCTTCCCTTGCCCTGCCCTGCCCTGCTTTCTCTTGACCTCCCCTGCCTTCCCTTGCTCTGCCTTGCCTTCCCTTCCCCTGCCCTGCCTTCTCTTGCCCTGCCCTGCCTTCCCTTGCCCTGCCTGCCCTGCGTTCCCTTGCCCTGCCCTGCCCTGCCCTGCTTTCTCTTGCCCTCCCCTGCCTTCCCTTGCCCTGCCCTGCCTTCCCTTGCCCTGCCCTGCCTTCCCTTGCCATGCCCTGCCCTGCCTTCCCTTGCCCTGCCCTGCCCTGCCCTGCCTTCCCTTGCCCTGCCCTGCCCTGCCTTCCCTTGCCCTGCCCTGCCCTGCCTTCCCTTGCCCTGCACTGCCTTCCCTTGACCTGCCCTGCTATGCCTTCCCTTGCCCTGTCCTGCCCTCCCTTCCCTGGCCCTGCCCTGCCTTCCCTTGCCCTGCCCTGCCCTGCCTTCCCTTGCTGCACTCCCTTGCCCTGCCCTGCCCTGCCCACCCTTGCCCTTCCATGCCCTGCCTGCCTTCTCTTGCCCTGCCCTGCCTTCCCTTGCCCTGCCCTGCCCTGCCTTCACTTGCCCTGCCCTGCCCTGCCTTCCCTTGCCTTGCCCTGCCTTCCCTTGCCCTGCCCTGCCCTCCCTTGCCCCTACCCTGCCCTGCCCTTCCTTGCCCTGCCCTGCCCTGCCTTCCCTTGCCCTGCCCTGCCCTGCCTTCTCTTGCCCTGCCCTGCCTTCCCTTTCCCTGCCCTGCCCTGCCTTCCCTTGCCCTGCCCTGCCTTAACTTTCCCTGCCCTGCCTTCCCTTGCCCTGCCTGCCCTGCCTTCCCTCGCCCTGCCCTGCCCTGCCCTGCTTTCTCTTGCCCTCCCCTGCCTTCCCTTGCCCTGCCTTGCCTTCCCTTCCCCTGCCCTGCCTTCCCTTGCCCTGCCCTGCTATCCCTTGCCATGCCCTGCCCTGCCTTCCTTTGCCCTGCACTGCCCTGACTTCTCTTGCCCTGCCGTGCACTGCATTCCCTTTCCCTGCCCTACCCTGACTTCCCTTGCCCTGCCACGCCTTCCTTTCCCTTGCCCTGCCCTGCCTTTCCTTGCCCTGCCCCTGCCTTCCCTTGCCCTGCCCTTCCCTGCCTTCCCTTGCCCTGCCCTGCCTTCCCTTTGCCCTGCCCTGCCCTGCCTTCCCTTGGCCTTCCCTGCCTTCTCTTGCTGCACTTCCTTGCCCTGCCCTGCCCTGCCCTCACTTGCCCTGCCCTGCCCTGCAGTCCCTTACCCTGCCCTGTCCTCCCTTGCCCTGCCCTGCCTTCCCTTGACCTGCACTACCCTGCCCTCCCTTGCCCTGCCCTGCCCTGCCTTCTTTTGACCTGCCCAGACTTCCCTTGCCCTGCCCTGATCTGCCTTCCCTTGCCCTGCCCTGCCTTACCTTGCCTTGCCCTGCCTTCCCTTACCCTGCCTACCCTGCCTTCCCTTGCCCTGCCCTGCCCTGCCTTCTCTTGCCCTGCCCTGCACTGCATTCCCTTTCCCTGCCCTGCCCTGCATTCCCTTGCCCAGCCCTGCCCTGCCTTCCCTTGCCCTGCCACGCTTTCCCTTCCCTTACCCTGCCCTGCCTTTCCTTGCCCTGCCCTGCCTCCCCTTGCCCTGCCCTGCCCTGCCTTCCCTTGCCCTGCCCTGCCTTCCCTTGCTGCACATCCTTGCCCTGCCCTGCCCTGCCCTCCCTTGCCCTGCCCTGCCCTGCCCTGCCTTCCCTTACCCTGCCCTGTCCTCCCTTGCCCTGCCATGCCCTGCCTCCCTTGCCCTGCCCTGCCCTGCCTGCCTTATCTTGCCCTGCGTTGCCTTCACTTGCCCTGCCCTGCCCTGCCTTCCCTTGCCCTGCCCTGCCTCTTCATGCCCTGCCCTGCCCTCCCTTGCCCTGCCCTTCCCTGCCCTTCCTTGCCCTGCCCTGCCCTGCCTTCCCTTGCCCTGACCTTCCCTGCCCTTCCTTGCACTGCCCTGCCCTGCCTTCCCTTGCCCTGCCCTGCCCTGCCTTCACTTGCCCTGCCCTGCCCTGCATTCCCTTGCCCTGCCCTGCCCTCCCTTGCCCTGCCCTGCCTTCCCTTGCCCTGCCCTGCCCTGCCTTCCCTTGCTCTGCCCTGCCTTCCCTTCCTTTGCCCTGCCCTGCCTTCCCTTCCTTTGCCCTGCCCTGCCATCCCTTGCCCTGCCCAGCCCTGCCTTCCCTTGCCCTGCCCTGCCCTGCCCTACCCTGCCTTGCCCTGCCCTTCCTTGCCTGGCCCTGTCCTGCCCTCCATTGCCCTGCCCTGCCCTGCCTTCCCTTGCCCTGCCCTGCCCTCCCTTGCCCTGCCCTGCCTTCCCTTGCCCTGCCCTGCCTTCCCCTACCCTGCCCTGCCTTCCCTTGCCCTGCCCTGCCCTGCCTACCCTTGCCCTGCCTCCCTTCCCTTGCCCTGCCCTGCCTTCCCTTGCCCTGCCCTGCCCTGCCTTCCCTTGCCCTGTCCTGCCATGCCTTCTCTTGCTCTGCCCTGCCTTCCCTTGCCCTGCCCTGCTTTCCCTTGCCCTGCCCTGCCCTGCCCTGCCTTGCCCTGCCCTGCCTTCCCTTGCCCTGTTGTGCCCTGCCTTGCCCTGCCCTGCCCTGCCTTCCCTTGCCCTGCCCTGCCCTGCCTTCCCTTGTCGTGCCCTGCCCTGCCTTCCCTTGCCCTGCCCTGTCTTCCCTTGCCCTGCCCTGCCCTGCCTTCCCTTGCCCTGCCCTGCCTTCCCTTGCCCTGCCCTGCCCTGCCTTCGCTTGCCCTGCCCTGCCTTCCCTTGCTGCACTTCCTTGACCTGCCCTGCCCTGCCCTCCCTTGCCCTGCCCTGCCCTGCCTTCCCTTGCCCTGCCCTGTTATCCCTTGCCCTGCCCTGCCTTGTCTTGACCTGCCCTGCTATGCCTTCCCTTGCCCTGCCCTGCCTTCCCTTGCCCTTCCCTGCCCTGCCTTCCCTTGCTGCACTCCCTTGCCCTGCCCTGCCCTGCTCTCCCTTGCCTTGCCCTGCCCTGCCTTGCCTTGCCCTGTCCTGCCCTCTTTTGCCCTGCCCTACCCTGCCTTCCCTTGCACTGCCATGCCCTCCCTTGCCCTGCCCTGCCTTCCCTTGCCCTGCCCAGCCTTCCCCTACCCTGCCCTACCTTTCCTTGCCATGCCCTGCCCTGCCAACCCTTGCCCTGCCCTGCCTACCCTTGCCCTGCCCTGCCTTCACTTGCCCTGCCCTGCCCTGCCTTCACTTGCCCTGCCTGCCCTGCCCTCCCTTGCCCTGCCCTGCCTTCCCTTGCCCTGCCCTGCCCTACCTTCTTTTGCCCTGCCCTGCCTTCCCTTCCATTGCCCTGCCCTGCCTTCCCTTCCTTTGCCCTGCCGTGCCATCCCTTGCCCTGCCCAGCCCTGCCTTCCCTTGCCCTGCCATGCCCTGCCCTGCCTTGCCCTGCCCTGCCTTGCCTTGCCCTGTCCTGTTCTCTTTTGCCCTGCCCTGCCCTGCCTTCCCTTGCCCTGCCCTGCCCTCCCTTGCCCTGCCCTGCCCTGCCTACCCTTGCACTGCCCTGCCTTCCCTTGCCCTGCCCTGCCTTCCCTTGCCCTGCCCTGCCCTGCCTTCCCTTGCCCTGCCTGCCCTGCCCTCTCTTGCCCTGCCCTGCCCTGCCTTCCCTTGTCGTGCCCTGCCCTGCCTTCCCTTGCCCTGCCCTGTCTTCCCTTGCCCCGCCCTGCCCTGCCTTCCCTTCCCCTGCCCTGCCTTCCCTTGCCCTGCCCTGACCGGCCTTCCCTTGCCCTGCAGTGCCCTTCCCTCCCTTGCCCTGCCCTGCCCTGCCTTCCCTTGTCCTGCCCTGCCCTGCCTTCCCTTGCCCTGCCATGCCCGGACCCTCCCTTGCCCTGCCCTGCCCTTCACTGCCTTGTCTTGCCCTGCCCTGCCTTCCCTTGCCCTGCCCTGCCCTGCTTTCCCTTGCCCTGCCTGCCCTGCCCTCTCTTGCCCTGCCCTGCCCTGCCTTCCCTTGTCCTGCCCTGCCCTGCCTTCCCTTGCCCTGCCTGCCCTGCCTTCCCTTGCCCGGCAATGCCCTTCCTTCCCTTGCCCTGCCCTGCCTTCCCTTGCCCTGCCTTGCCCTACTTTCCCTTGTTCTGCCCTGCCCTGCTTTCCTTTGCCCTCCCCTGCCTTCCCTTGCCCTGCCTTGCCTTCCCTTCCCTTGCCCTGCCTTCCCTTTCCCTGCCCTGCCCTGTCTTTCCCTGCCCTGCCCTGCCCTCCGTTGCCCTCCCCTGCACTGCCTTCTCTTGCCCTGATTTGCCCTGCCTTCCCTTGCCCTGCCCTGCCCTGCCTTCCCTTGCCCTGCCCTGCCTTCCCTTGCACTGCCCTGTCCTCCCTTGCCCTGCCCTGCCTTCCCTTGCCCTGCCCTGCCCTGCTTTCTCTTGCCCTCCCCTGCCTTCCCTTGCCCTGCCTTGCCTTCCCTTCCCCTGCCCTGCCTTCTCTTGCCCTGCCCTGCCTTCCCTTGCCATGCCCTGCCCTGCCTTCCTTTGCCCTGCACTGCCCTGCCTTCTCTTGCCCTGCCCTGCACTGCATTCCTTTTCCCTGCCCTGCCCTGCCTTCCCTTCGTCTGCCCTGCCCTGCCTTCCCTTGCCCTGCCCTGCCCTGCCTTCACTTGTCCTGCCCTGCCCTGCCTTCCCTTGCCCTGCCCTGTCCTCCCTTGCATTGCACTACCCTGCCCTTTCTTGCCCTGCCCTTCCCTGCCTTCCCTTGCCCTGCCCTGCCCTGCCTTCTCTTGCCCTGCCCTGCCTTCCCTTGCCCTGCCCTGCCCTGCCTTCCCTTGCCCTGTCCTGCCTTACCTTGCCCTGCCCTGCCTTCCCTTGCCCTGCCTGCCCTGCGTTCCCTTGCCCTGCCCTGCCCTGCCCTGCTTTCTCTTGCCCTCCCCTGCCTTCCCTTTCCCTGCCCTGCCTTCCCTTGCCCTGCCCTGCCATGCCTTCCCTTGCCCTGCCCTGCCTTCCCTTGCTGCACTTCCTTGCCCTGCCCTGCCCTGCCCTCCCTTGCCCTGCCCTGCCCTGCCCTGCCTTCCCTTTCCCTGCCCTGCCTTCCCTTGCCCTGCCCTGCCTTCCCTTGACCTGCCCTGCTATGCCTTCCCTTGCCCTGTCCTGCCCTCCCTTCCCTGGCCCTGCCCTGCCTTCCCTTGCCCTGCCCTGCCCTGCCTTCCGTTGCTGCACTCCCTTGCCCTGCCCTGCCCTGCCCACCCTTGCCCTTCCATGCCCTGCCTGCCTTCTCTTGCCCTGCCCTGCCTTCCCTTGCCCTGCCCTGCCCTGCCTTCACTTGCCCTGCCCTGCCCTGCCTTCCCTTGCCCTGCCCTGCCTTACCTTGCCCTGCCCTGCCCTCCCTTGCCCTGCCCTGCCCTGCCCTTCCTTGCCCTGCCCTGCCCAGCCTTCCCTTGCCCTGCCCTGCCTTCTCTTGCCCTGCCCTGCCTTCCCTTTCCCTGCCCTGCCCTGCCTTCCCTTGCCCTGCCCTGCCTTAACTTTCCCTGCCCTGCCTTCCCTTGCCCTGCCTGCCCTGCCTTCCCTCGCCCTGCCCTGCCCTGCCCTGCCCTGCTTTCTCTTGCCCTCCCCTGCCTTCCCTTGCCCTGCCTTGCCTTCTCTTCCCCTGCCCTGCCTTCCCTTGCCCTGCCCTGCTATCCCTTGCCATGCCCTGCCCTGCCTTCCTTTGCCCTGCACTGCCCTGACTTCTCTTGCCCTGCCCTGCACTGCATTCCCTTTCCCTGCCCTACCCTGACTTCCCTTGCCCTGCCACGCCTTCCTTTCCCTTGCCCTGCCCTGCCTTTCCTTGCCCTGCCCTGCCTTCCCTTGCCCTGCCCTGCCCTGCCTTCCCTTGCCCTGCCCTGCCTTCCCTTTGCCCTGCCCTGCCCTGCCTTCCCTTGGCCTTCCCTGCCTTCTCTTGCTGCACTTCCTTGCCCTGCCCTGCCCTGCCCTCACTTGCCCTGCCCTGCCCTGCCGTCCCTTACCCTGCCCTGTCCTCCCTTGCCCTGCCCTGCCTTCCCTTGACCTGCACTACCCTGCCCTCCCTTGCCCTGCCCTGCCCTGCCTTCTTTTGACCTGCCCAGACTTCCCTTGCCCTGCCCTGATCTGCCTTCCCTTGCCCTGCCCTGCCTTACCTTGCCTTGCCCTGCCTTCCCTTACCCTGCCTACCCTGCCTTCCCTTGCCCTGCACTGCCCTGCCTTCTCTTGCCCTGCCCTGCACTGCATTCCCTTTCCCTGCCCTGCCCTGCATTCCCTTGCCCAGCCCTGCCCTGCCTTCCCTTGCCCTGCCACGCTTTCCCTTCCCTTACCCTGCCCTGCCTTTCCTTGCCCTGCCCTGCCTCCCCTTGCCCTGCCCTGCCCTGCCTTCCCTTGCCCTGCCCTGCCTTCCCTTGCTGCACATACTTGCCCTGCCCTGCCCTGCCCTCCCTTGCCCTGCCCTGCCCTGCCATGCCTTCCCTTACCCTGCCCTGTCCTCGCTTGCCCTGCCATGCCCTGCCTCCCTTGCCCTGCCCTGCCCTGCCTGCCTTATCTTGCCCTGCGTTGCCTTCACTTGCCCTGCCCTGCCCTGCCTTCCCTTGCCCTGCCCTGCCTCCCCTTGCCCTGCCCTGCCCTCCCTTGCCCTGCCCTTCCCTGCCCTTCCTTGCCCTGCCCTGCCCTGCCTTCCCTTGCCCTGACCTTCCCTGCCCTTCCTTGCACTGCCCTGCCCTGCCTTCCCTTGCCCTGCCCTGCCCTGCCTTCACTTGCCCTGCCCTGCCATGCATTCCCTTGCCCTGCCCTGCCCCCCCTTGCCCTGCCCTGCCTTCCCTTGCCCTGCCCTGCCCTGCCTTCCCTTGCTCTGCCCTGCCTTCCCTTCCTTTGCCCTGCCCTGCCTTCCCTTCCTTTGCCCTGCCCTGCCATTCCCTTGCCCTGCCCAGCCCTGCCTTCCCTTGCCCTGCCCTGCCCTGCCCTACCCTGCCTTGCCCTGCCCTTCCTTGCCTGGCCCTGTCCTGCCCTCTATTGCCCTGCCCTGCCCTGCCTTCCCTTGCCCTGCCCTGCCCTCCCTTGCCCTGCCCTGCCTTCCCTTGCCCTGCCCTGCCTTCCCCTACCCTGCCCTGCCTTCCCTTGCCCTGCCCTGCCCTGCCTACCCTTTGCCCTGCCTCCCTTCCCTTGCCCTGCCCTGCCTTCCCTTGCCCTGCCCTGCCCTGCCTTCCCTTGCCCTGTCCTGCCATGCCTTCTCTTGCCCTGCCCTGCCTTCCCTTGCCCTGTTGTGCCCTGCCTTGCCCTGCCCTGCCCTGCCTTCCCTTGCCCTGCCCTGCCCTGCCTTCCCTTGTCGTGCCCTGCCCTGCCTTCCCTTGCCCTGCCCTGTCTTCCCTTGCCCTGCCCTGCCCTGCCTTCCCTTCCCCTGCCCTGCCTTCCCTTGCCCTGCCCTGCCCTGCCTTCGCTTGCCCTGCCCTGCCTTCCCTTGCTGCACTTCCTTGACCTGCCCTGCCCTGCCCTCCCTTGCCCTGCCCTGCCCTGCCTTCCCTTGCCCTGCCCTGTTATCCCTTGCCCTGCCCTGCCTTGTCTTGACCTGCCCTGCTATGCCTTCCCTTGCCCTGCCCTGCCTTCCCTTGCCCTTCCCTGCCCTGCCTTCCCTCGCTGCACTCCCTTGCCCTGCCCTGCCCTGCTCTCCCTTGCCCTGCCCTGCCCTGCCTGCCTTTTCTTGCCCTGCCCTGCCTTCCCTTGCCCTGCCCTGCCCTGCCTTCCCTTGCCCTGCAATGCCCTGCCCTGCCTTGCCCTGCCCTGCCTTGCCTTGCCCTGTCCTGCCCTCTTTTGCCCTGCCCAGCCCTGCCTTCCCTTGCCCTGCCATGCCCTCCCTTGCCCTGCCCTGCCTTCCCTTGCCCTACCCTGCCTTCCCCTACCCTGCCCTACCTTCCCTTGCCATGCCCTGCCCTGCCAACCCTTGCCCTGCCCTGCCTACACTTGCCCTGCCCTGCCTTCACTTGCCCTGCCCTGCCCTGCCTTCACTTGCCCTGCCTGCCCTGCCCTCCCTTGCCCTGCCCTGCCTTCCCTTGCCTTGCCCTGCCCTGCCTTCCCTTGCCCTGCCCTGCCTTCCCTTCCATTGCCCTGCCCTGCCTTCCCTTCCTTTGTCCTGCCCTGCCATCCCTTGCCCTGCCCAGCCCTACATTCCGTTGCCCTGCCATGCCATGCCCTGCCTTGCCCTGCCCTGCCTTGCCTTGCCCTGTCCTGTTCTCTTTTGCCCTGCCCTGCCCTGCCTTCCCTTGCCCTGCCCTGCCCTCCCTTGCCCTGCCCTGCCCTGCCTACCCTTGCCCTGCCCTGCCTTCCCTTGCCCTGCCCTGCCTTCCCTTGCCCTGCCCTGCCCTGCCTTCCCTTGTCGTGCCCTGCCCTGCCTTCCCTTCCCCTGCCCTGCCTTCCCTTGCCCTGCCCTGACCGGCCTTCCCTTGCCCTGCAGTGCCCTTCCCTCCCTTGCCCTGCCCTGCCCCTGCCTTCCCTTGTCCTGCCCTGCCCTGCCTTCCCTTGCCCTTCCATGCCCGGCCCTCCCTTGCCCTGCCCTGCCCTGCACTGCCTTCTCTTGCCCTGCCCTGACTTCCCTTGCCCTTCCGTGCCCTGCCTTCTGTTGCCCTGCCCTGGCCTCCCTTGCCTTGCCCTGCCCTGCCTTTCCTTGCCCTGCCCTGACCTGCCTTCCCTTGCCCTGCCTGCCCTGCCTTCCCTTGCCCGGCAATCCCCTGCCTACCCTTGCCCTGCCCTGCCTTCCCTTGCCCTGCCTTGCCCTACTTTCCCTTGTTCTGTCCTGCCCTGCTTTCCCTTGCCCTCCCCTGCCTTCCCTTGCCCTGCCTTGCCTTCCCTTCCCCTGCCCTGCCTTCCCTTGCCCTGCCCTGCCCTCCCTTTCCCTGCCCTGCCCTGCCCTCCGTTGCCCTCCCCTGCACTGCCTTCCCTTGCCCTGCCCTGCCTTCCCTTGCCCTGCCCTGCCCTCCCTTACCCTGCCCTGCCCTGCCCTCTCTTGCCCTGCCCTGCCCTGCCTTCCCTTGCCCTGCCCTGCCTTCCCTTGCCCTGCCCTGTCCTCCCTTGCCCTGCCCTGCCTTCCCTTGTCCTGCCCAGCCCTGCCCTCCCTTACCCTGCCCTGCCCTGCCTGCATTCTCTTGCCCTGCCCTGCCTTCCCTTGCCCTGCCCTGCCCTGCCTTCACTTGCCCGGCCCTGCCCTGCCTTCCCTTGCCCTGCCCTGCCTTCCCTTGCCCTGCCCTGCCTCCCTTGCCCTGCCCTGCCCTGCCCTCTCTTGCCCTGCCCTGCCCTGCCTTCCCTTGCCCTGCCCTGCCCTGCCTTCTCTTGCCCTGCCCTGCCTTCCCTTGACCTGCCCTGCCCTGCCTTCCCTTGCCCTGCCCTGCCTTACCTTGCCCTGCCCTGCCTTACCTTGCCCTGCCCTGCCCTGCTTTCTCTTGCCCTCCCCTGCCTTCCCTTGCCCTGCCTTGCTTTCCCTTCCCATGGGCCTGCCTTCCCTTGCCCTGCCCTGCCTTCCCTTGCCATGCCCTGCCCTGCCTTCCTTTGCCCTGCAATGCCCTGCCTTCTCTTGCCCTGCCCTGCACTGCATTCCCTTTCCCTGCCCTGCCCTGCCTTCCCTTCGTCTGCCCTGCCCTGCCTTCCCTTGCCCTGCCCTGCCCTGCCTTCACTTGCCCTGCCCTGCCCTCCCTTCCCTTGCCCTGCCCTGCCCTCCCTTGCATTGCCCTACCCTGCCCTTCCTTGCCCTGCCCTGCCCTGCCTTCCCTTGCCTGCCCTGCCCTGCCTTCTTTTGCTTTGCCCTGCCTTCCCTTGCCCTGCCCTGCCCTGCCTTCCCTTGCCCTGTCCTGCCTTACCTTGCCCTGCCCTGCCTTCCCTTGCCTGCCCTGCCCTGCTTTCTCTTGCCCTCCCCCTGCCTTCCCTTGCCCTGCCTTGCCTTCCATTCCCCTGCCCTGACTTCCCTTGCCCTGCCCTGCCTTCCCTTGCCCTGCCCTGCCCTGCCTTCCCTTGCCCTGCCCTGCCCTCCCTTGCCCTGCCCTGCCTTCCCTTGACCTGCCCCTGCCCTACATTCCCTTGCCCTGCCCTGCCTTCCCTTCCATTGCCCTGCCCTGCCTTCCCTTCCTTTGCCCTGCCCTGCCATCCCTTGCCCTGCCCAGCCCTGCCTTCCCTTGCCCTGCCCTGCCCTGCCCTGCCCTGCCTTGCCCTGCCCTTCCTTGCCTGGCCCTGTCCTGCCCTCTTTTGCCCTACCCTGCCCTGCCTTCCCTTGCCCTGCCCTGCCCTACCTTGCCCTGCCCTGCCTTCCCTTGCCCTGCCCTGCCCTGCCTTTTCTTGCCCTGCCACGCCTTCCCTTCCCTTGCCCTGCCCTGCCTTCCCTTGCCCTGCCCTGCCCTCCCTTACCCTGCCCTGCCCTGCCCTCTCTTGCCCTGCCCTGCCCTGCCTTCCCTTGCCCTGCCCTGCCTTCCCTTGCCCTGCCCTGTCCTCCCTTGCCCTGCCCTGCCTTCCCTTGTCCTGCCCAGCCCTGCCCTCCCTTACCCTGCCCTGCCCTGCCTGCATTCTCTTGCCCTGCCCTGCCTTCCCTTGCCCTGCCCTGCCCTGCCTTCACTTGCCCGGCCCTGCCCTGCCTTCCCTTGCCCTGCCCTGCCTTCCCTTGCCCTGCCCTGCCTCCCTTGCCCTGCCCTGCCCTGCCCTCTCTTGCCCTGCCCTGCCCTGCCTTCCCTTGCCCTGCCCTGCCCTGCCTTCTCTTGCCCTGCCCTGCCTTCCCTTGACCTGCCCTGCCCTGCCTTCCCTTGCCCCTGCCCTGCCTTACCTTGCCCTGCCCTGCCTTACCTTGCCCTGCCCTGCCCTGCTTTCTCTTGCCCTCCCCTGCCTTCCCTTGCCCTGCCTTGCTTTCCCTTCCCCTGCCCTGCCTTCCCTTGCCCTGCCCTGCCTTCCCTTGCCATGCCCTGCCCTGCCTTCCTTTGCCCTGCACTGCCCTGCCTTCTCTTGCCCTGCCCTGCACTGCATTCCCTTTCCCTGCCCTGCCCTGCCTTCCCTTCGTCTGCCCTGCCCTGCCTTCCCTTGCCCTGCCCTGCCCTGCCTTCACTTGCCCTGCCCTGCCCTGCCTTCCCTTGCCCTGCCCTGCCCTCCCTTGCATTGCCCTACCCTGCCCTTCCTTGCCCTGCCCTGCCCTGCCTTCCCTTGCCTGCCCTGCCCTGCCTTCTTTTGCTTTGCCCTGCCTTCCCTTGCCCTGCCCTGCCCTGCCTTCCCTTGCCCTGTCCTGCCTTAACTTGCCCTGCCCTGCCTTCCCTTGCCTGCCCTGCCCTGCTTTCTCTTGCCCTCCCCTGCCTTCCCTTGCCCTGCCTTGCCTTCCCTTCCCCTGCCCTGACTTCCCTTGCCCTGCCCTGCCTTCCCTTGCCCTGCCCTGCCCTGCCTTCCCTTGCCCTGCCCTGCCCTCCCTTGCCCTGCCCTGCCTTCCCTTGACCTGCCCTGCCCTGCCTTCCCTTGCCCTGCCCTGCCTTCCCTTACATTGCCCTGCCCTGCCTTCCCTTCCTTTGCCCTGCCCTGCCATCCCTTGCCCTGCCCAGCCCTGCCTTCCCTTGCCCTGCCCTGCCCTGCCCTGCCTTGCCCTGCCCTTCCTTGCCTGGCCCTGTCCTGCCCTCTTTTGCCCTACCCTGCCCTGCCTTCCCTTGCCCTGCCCTGCCCTCCCTTGCCCTGCCCTGCCCTGCCTTTTCTTGCCCTGCCACGCCTTCCCTTCTCTTGCCCTGCCCTGCCTTCCCTTGCCATGCCCTGCCTTCCCTTGCCCTGCCCTGCCTTCCCTTGCCCTGCCCTGCCCTGCTTTTCCTTGCCCTGACCTGCCTTCCCTTGCCCTGCCCAGCCCAGCCTTCCCTTGCCCTGCCCTGCCTTGCCCTGCCCTGCCTTGCCCTGCCCTGCCTTCCCTTGCCCTGCCGTGCCCTGCCTTGCCCTGCCCTGCCCTGCCTTCCCTTGCCCTGCCCTACCCTGCCTTCCCTTGCCCTGCCCTGCCCTGCCTTCCTTGCCCTGCCCTGCCCTCCCTTGCCTTGCACTGCCCTGCCCTCCGTTGCCCTCCCCTGCCCTGCCTTCCCTTGCCCTGCACTGCCATGCCTTCCCTTGCCCTGCCCTGCCCTGCCTTCCCTTGCCCTGCCCTGCCTCCCCTTGCCCTGCCCTGCCCTGCCTTCCCTTGCCCTGCCCTGCCTTCCCTTGCTGCACTTCCTTGACCTGCCCTGCCCTGCCCTCCCTTGCCCTGCCCTGCCCTGCCTTCCCTTGCCCTTCCCTGTTATCCCTTGCCCTGCCCTGCCTTGTCTTGACCTGCCCTGCTATGCCTTCCCTTGCCCTGCCCTGCATTCCCTTGCCCTGCCCTGCCCTGCCCTGCCCTGCCTTCCCTTGCTGCACTCCCTTGCCCTGCCCTGCCCTGCCCACCCTTGCCCTGCCCTGCCCTGCCTGCCTTTTCTTGCCCTGCCCTGATTTCCCTTGCCCTGCCCTGCCCTGCCTTCCCTTGCCCTGCCCTGCCCCCACTTGCCCTGCCCTGCCCTGCCCTTCCTTGCCCTGCCCTGCCCTGCCTTCCCTTCCCTTGCCCTGCCCTGCCTTCTCTTGCCCTGCCCTGCCTTCCCTTGCCCTGCCCTGCCCTCCCTTGCCCTCCCCTGCCTTCCCTTGCCCTGCCCTGCACTACATTCCCTTGCCCTGCCCTGCCTTCCCTTCCATTGCCCTGCCCTGCCTTCCCTTCTTTTGCCCTGCCCTGCCCTCCCTTGCCCTGCCCAGCCCTGTTTTCCCTTGCCCTGCCCTGCCCTGCCCTGCCTTGCCTTGCCCTGTCCTGCCCTCTTTTGCCCTGCCCTGCCCTGCCTTCCCTTGCACTGCCATGCCCTCCCTTGCCCTGCCCTGCCTTCCCTTGCCCTGCCCAGCCTTCCCCTACCCTGCCCTACCTTTCCTTGCCATGCCCTGCCCTGCCAACCCTTGCCCTGCCCTGCCTACCCTTGCCCTGCCCTGCCTTCACTTGCCCTGCCCTGCCCTGCCTTCACTTGCCCTGCCTGCCCTGCCCTCCCTTGCCCTGCCTTGCCTTCCCTTGCCCTGCCCTGCCCTACCTTCTTTTGCCCTGCCCTGCCTTCCCTTCCATTGCCCTGCCCTGCCTTCCCTTCCTTTGCCCTGTTGTGCCATCCCTTGCCCTGCCCAGCCCTGCCTTCCCTTGCCCTGCCATGCCCTGCCCTGCCTTGCCCTGCCCTGCCTTGCCTTGCCCTGCTCTGTTCTCTTTTGCCCTGCCCTGCCCTGCCTTCCCTTGCCCTGCCCTGCCCTCTCTTGCCCTGCCCTGCCCTGCCTACCCTTGCCCTGCCCTGCCTTCCCTTGCCCTGCCCTGCCTTCTCTTGCCCTGCCCTGCCCTGCCTTCCCTTGCCCTGCCTGCCCTGCCCTCTCTTGCCCTGCCCTGCCCTGCCTTCCCTTGTCGTGCCCTGCCCTGCCTTCCCTTGCCCTGCCCTGTCTTCCCTTGCCCCGCCCTGCCCTGCCTTCCCTTCCCCTGCCCTGCCTTCCCTTGCCCTGCCCTGACCGGCCTTCCCTTGCCCTGCAGTGCCCTTCCCTCCCTTGCCCTGCCCTGCCCTGCCTTCCCTTGTCCTGCCCTGCCCTGCCTTCCCTTGCCCTGCCATGCCCGGACCTCCCTTGCCCTGCCCTGCCCTTCACTGCCTTGTCTTGCCCTGCCCTGCCTTCCCTTGCCCTGCCCTGCCCTGCTTTCCCTTGCCCTGCCTGCCCTGCCCTCTCTTGCCCTGCCCTGCCCTGCCTTCCCTTGTCCTGCCCTGCCCTGCCTTCCCTTGCCCTGCCCTGTTATCCCTTGCCCTGCCCTGCCTTGTCTTGACCTCCCCTGCCCTGCCTTCCCTTGCCCTGCCCTGCCCTGCCTTCCCTTCCCCTGCCCTGCCCTCCCTTGCCCTGCCCTGCCCTGCCCTTCCTTGCCCTGCCGTGCCCTGCGTTCCCTTCCCTTGCCCTGCCCTGCCTTCTCTTGCCCTGCCCTGCCTTCCCTTCCCTGCCATGCCCTCCCTTGCCCTCCCCTGCCTTCCCTTCCCCTGCCCTGACCTCCCTTGCCCTGCCCTGCCCTGCCCTGCCCTTCCTTGCCCTGCCGTGCCCTGCCTTCCCTTCCCTTGCCCTGCCCTGCCTTCTCTTGCCCTGCCCTGCCTTCACTTGCCCTGCCCTGCCCTGCCCTGCCTTGCCCTGCCCTGCCTTGCCTTGCCCTGTCCTGCCCTCTTTTGCCCTGCCCTGCCCTGCCTTCCCTTGCACTGCCATGCCCTCCCTTGCCCTGCCCTGCCTTCCCTTGCCCTGCCCAGCCTTCCCCTACCCTGCCCTACCTTTCCTTGCCATGCCCTGCCCTGCCAACCCTTGCCCTGCCCTGCCTACCCTTGCCCTGCCCTGCCTTCACTTGCCCTGCCCTGCCCTGCCTTCACTTGCCCTGCCTGCCCTGCCCTCCCTTGCCCTGCCCTGCCTTCCCTTGCCCTGCCCTGCCCTACCTTCTTTTGCCCTGCCCTGCCTTCCCTTCCATTGCCCTGCCCTGCCTTCCCTTCCTTTGCCCTGCCGTGCCATCCCTTGCCCTGCCCAGCCCTGCCTTCCCTTGCCCTGCCATGCCCTGCCCTGCCTTGCCCTGCCCTGCCTTGCCTTGCCCTGTCCTGTTCTCTTTTGCCCTGCCCTGCCCTGCCTTCCCTTGCCCTGCCCTGCCCTCCCTTGCCCTGCCCTGCCCTGCCTACCCTTGCCCTGCCCTGCCTTCCCTTGCCCTGCCCTGCCTTCCCTTGCCCTGCCCTGCCTTCCCTTGCCCTGCCTGCCCTGCCCTCTCTTGCCCTGCCCTGCCCTGCCTTCCCTTGTCGTGCCCTGCCCTGCCTTCCCTTGCCCTGCCCTGTCTTCCCTTGCCCCGCCCTGCCCTGCCTTCCCTTCCCCTGCCCTGCCTTCCCTTGCCCTGCCCTGACCGGCCTTCCCTTGCCCTGCAGTGCCCTTCCCTCCCTTGCCCTGCCCTGCCCTGCCTTCCCTTGTCCTGCCCTGCCCTGCCTTCCCTTGCCCTGCCATGCCCGGACCTCCCTTGCCCTGCCCTGCCCTTCACTGCCTTGTCTTGCCCTGCCCTGCCTTCCCTTGCCCTGCCATGCCCGGACCTCCCTTGCCCTGCCCTGCCCTTCACTGCCTTGTCTTGCCCTGCCCTGCCTTCCCTTGCCCTGCCCTGCCCTGCTTTCCCTTGCCCTGCCTGCCCTGCCCTCTCTTGCCCTGCCCTGCCCTGCCTTCCCTTGTCCTGCCCTGCCCTGCCTTCCCTTGCCCTGCCTGCCCTGCCTTCCCATGCCCAGCCCTTCCTTCCCTTGCCCTGCCCTGCCTTCCCTTGCCCTGCCTTGCCCTACTTTCCCTTGTTCTGCCCTGCCCTGCTTTCCCTTGCCCTCCCCTGCCTTCCCTTGCCCTGCCTTGCCTTCCCTTCCCTTGCCCTGCCTTCCCTTTCCCTGCCCTGCCCTCCCTTTCCCTGCCCTGCCCTGCCCTCCGTTGCCCTCCCCTGCACTGCCTTCTCTTGCCCTGATTTGCCCTGCCTTCCCTTGCCCTGCCCTGCCCTGCCTTCCCTTGCCCTGCCCTGCCTTCCCTTGCACTGCCCTGTCCTCCCTTGCCCTGCCCTGCCTTCCCTTGCCCTGCCCTGCTTTCCCTTGCCCTGCCCTGCCCTCCCTTGCCCTGCCCTGCCCTGCCCTCTCTTGCCCTGCCCTGCCCTGCCTTTCCTTGCACTGCACTGCAATGCCTTCTCTTGCCCTGCCCTGCCTTCCGTTGCCCTGCCCTGCCTTCCCTTGCCCTGCCCTGCCTTCCCTTGCCCTGCCCTGCCTTCCCTTGCCCTGCCCTGCCCTGCTTTCTCTTGACCTCCCCTGCCTTCCCTTGCTCTGCCTTGCCTTCCCTTCCCCTGCCCTGCCTTCTCTTGCCCTGCCCTGCCTTCCCTTGCCCTGCCTGCCCTGCGTTCCCTTGCCCTGCCCTGCCCTGCCCTGCTTTCTCTTGCCCTCCCCTGCCTTCCCTTGCCCTGCCCTGCCTTCCCTTGCCCTGCCCTGCCTTCCCTTGCCATGCCCTGCCCTGCCTTCCCTTGCCCTGCCCTGCCCTGCCCTGCCTTCCCTTGCCCTGCCCTGCCCTGCCTTCCCTTGCCCTGCCCTGCCCTGCCTTCCCTTGCCCTGCACTGCCTTCCCTTGACCTGCCCTGCTATGCCTTCCCTTGCCCTGTCCTGCCCTCCCTTCCCTGGCCCTGCCCTGCCTTCCCTTGCCCTGCCCTGCCCTGCCTTCCCTTGCTGCACTCCCTTGCCCTGCCCTGCCCTGCCCACCCTTGCCCTTCCATGCCCTGCCTGCCTTCTCTTGCCCTGCCCTGCCTTCCCTTGCCCTGCCCTGCCCTGCCTTCACTTGCCCTGCCCTGCCCTGCCTTCCCTTGCCCTGCCCTGCCTTCCCTTGCCCTGCCCTGCCCTCCCTTGCCCTGCCCTGCCCTGCCCTTCCTTGCCCTGCCCTGCCCTGCCTTCCCTTGCCCTGCCCTGCCCTGCCTTCTCTTGCCCTGCCCTGCCTACCCTTTCCCTGCCCTGCCCTGCCTTCCCTTGCCCTGCCCTGCCTTAACTTTCCCTGCCCTGCCTTCCCTTGCCCTGCCTGCCCTGCCTTCCCTCGCCCTGCCCTGCCCTGCCCTGCTTTCTCTTGCCCTCCCCTGCCTTCCCTTGCCCTGCCTTGCCTTCCCTTCCCCTGCCCTGCCTTCCCTTGCCCTGCCCTGCTATCCCTTGCCATGCCCTGCCCTGCCTTCCTTTGCCCTGCACTGCCCTGACTTCTCTTGCCCTGCCGTGCACTGCATTCCCTTTCCCTGCCCTACCCTGACTTCCCTTGCCCTGCCACGCCTTCCTTTCCCTTGCCCTGCCCTGCCTTTCCTTGCCCTGCCCTGCCTTCCCTTGCCCTGCCCTGCCCTGCCTTCCCTTGCCCTGCCCTGCCTTCCCTTTGCCCTGCCCTGCCCTGCCTTCCCTTGGCCTTCCCTGCCTTCTCTTGCTGCACTTCCTTGCCCTGCCCTGCCCTGCCCTCACTTGCCCTGCCCTGCCCTGCAGTCCCTTACCCTGCCCTGTCCTCCCTTGCCCTGCCCTGCCTTCCCTTGACCTGCACTACCCTGCCCTCCCTTGCCCTGCCCTGCCCTGCCTTCTTTTGACCTGCCCAGACTTCCCTTGCCCTGCCCTGATCTGCCTTCCCTTGCCCTGCCCTGCCTTACCTTGCCTTGCCCTGCCTTCCCTTACCCTGCCTACCCTGCCTTCCCTTGCCCTGCCCTGCCCTGCCTTCTCTTGCCCTGCCCTGCACTGCATTCCCTTTCCCTGCCCTGCCCTGCATTCCCTTGCCCAGCCCTGCCCTGCCTTCCCTTGCCCTGCCACGCTTTCCCTTCCCTTACCCTGCCCTGCCTTTCCTTGCCCTGCCCTGCCTCCCCTTGCCCTGCCCTGCCCTGCCTTCCCTTGCCCTGCCCTGCCTTCCCTTGCTGCACATCCTTGCCCTGCCCTGCCCTGCCCTCCCTTGCCCTGCCCTGCCCTGCCCTGCCTTCCCTTACCCTGCCCTGTCCTCCCTTGCCCTGCCATGCCCTGCCTCCCTTGCCCTGCCCTGCCCTGCCTGCCTTATCTTGCCCTGCGTTGCCTTCACTTGCCCTGCCCTGCCCTGCCTTCCCTTGCCCTGCCCTGCCTCTTCATGCCCTGCCCTGCCCTCCCTTGCCCTGCCCTTCCCTGCCCTTCCTTGCACTGCCCTGCCCTGCCTTCCCTTGCCCTGCCCTGCCCTGCATTCCCTTGCCCTGCCCTGCCCTCCCTTGCCCTGCCCTGCCTTCCCTTGCCCTGCCCTGCCCTGCCTTCCCTTGCTCTGCCCTGCCTTCCCTTCCTTTGCCCTGCCCTGCCTTCCCTTCCTTTGCCCTGCCCTGCCATCCCTTGCCCTGCCCAGCCCTGCCTTCCCTTGCCCTGCCCTGCCCTGCCCTACCCTGCCTTGCCCTGCCCTTCCTTGCCTGGCCCTGTCCTGCCCTCCATTGCCCTGCCCTGCCCTGCCTTCCCTTGCCCTGCCCTGCCCTCCCTTGCCCTGCCCTGCCTTCCCTTGCCCTGCCCTGCCTTCCCCTACCCTGCCCTGCCTTCCCTTGCCCTGCCCTGCCCTGCCTACCCTTGCCCTGCCTCCCTTCCCTTGCCCTGCCCTGCCTTCCCTTGCCCTGCCCTGCCCTGCATTCCCTTGCCCTGTCCTGCCATGCCTTCTCTTGCCCTGCCCTGCCTTCCATTGCCCTGCCCTGATTTCCCTTGCCCTGCCCTGCCCTGCCCTGCCTTGCCCTGCCCTGCCTTCCCTTGCCCTGTTGTGCCCTGCCTTGCCCTGCCCTGCCCTGCCTTCCCTTGCCCTGCCCTGCCCTGCCTTCCCTTGTCGTGCCCTGCCCTGCCTTCCCTTGCCCTGCCCTGTCTTCCCTTGCCCTGCCCTGCCCTGCCTTCCCTTCCCCTGCCCTGCCTTCCCTTGCCCTGCCCTGCCCTGCCTTCGCTTGCCCTGCCCTGCCTTCCCTTGCTGCACTTCCTTGACCTGCCCTGCCCTGCCCTCCCTTGCCCTGCCCTGCCCTGCCTTCCCTTGCCCTGCCCTGTTGTCCCTTGCCCTGCCCTGCCTTGTCTTGACCTGCCCTGCTATGCCTTCCCTTGCCCTGCCCTGCCTTCCCTTGCCCTTCCCTGCCCTGCCTTCCCTTGCTGCACTCCCTTGCCCTGCCCTGCCCTGCTCTCCCTTGTCCTGCCCTGCCCTGCCTGCCTTTTCTTGCCCTGCCCTGCCTTCCCTTGCCCTGCAATGCCCTGCCCTGCCTTGCCCTGCCCTGCCTTGCCTTGCCCTGCCCTGCCCTGCCTTCCCTTGCCCTGTCCTGCCATGCCTTCTCTTGCCCTGCCCTGCCTTCCCTTGCCCTGCCCTGCCTTCCCTTGCCCTGCCCTGCCCTGCCCTGCCTTGCCCTGCCCTGCCTTCCCTTGCCCTGTTGTGCCCTGCCTTGCCCTGCCCTGCCCTGCCTTCCCTTGCCCTGCCCTGCCCTGCCTTCCCTTGTCGTGCCCTGCCCTGCCTTCCCTTGCCCTGCCCTGTTATCCCTTGCCCTGCCCTGCCTTGTCTTGACCTGCCCTGCTATGCCTTCCCTTGCCCTGCCCTGCATTCCCTTGCCCTTCCCTGCCCTGCCTTCCCTTGCTGCACTCCCTTGCCCTGCCCTGCCCTGCTCTCCCTTGCCCTGCCCTGCCATGCCTGCCTTTTCTTGCCCTGCCCTGCCTTCCCTAGCCCTGCCCTGCCCTGCCTTCCCTTGCCCTGCCCTGCCCTACATTCCCTTGCCCTGCCCTGCCTTCCCTTCCATTGCCCTGCCCTGCCTTCCCTTCCTTTGCCCTGCCCTGCCCTCCCTTGCCCTGCCCAGCCCTGCCTTCCCTTGCCCTGCAATGCCCTGCCCTGCCTTGCCCTGCCCTGCTTTGCCTTGCCCTGTCCTGCCCTCTTTTGCCCTGCCCAGCCCTGCCTACCCTTGCCCTGCCCTGCCTTCCCTTGCCCTGCCATGCCCTCCCTTGCCCTGCCCTGCCTTCCCTTGCCCTACCCTGCCTTCCCCTACCCTGCCCTACCTTCCCTTGCCATGCCCTGCCCTGCCAACCCTTGCCCTGCCCTGCCTACACTTGCCCTGCCCTGCCTTCACTTGCCCTGCCCTGCCCTGCCTTCACTTGCCCTGCCTGCCCTGCCCTCCCTTGCCCTGCCCTGCCTTCCCTTGCCCTGCCCTGCCCTGCCTTCCCTTGCCCTGCCCTGCCTTCCCTTCCATTGCCCTGCCCTGCCTTCCCTTCCTTTGCCCTGCCCTGCCATCCCTTGCGCTGCCCAGCCCTGCCTTCCGTTGCCCTGCCATGCCATGCCCTGCCTTGCCCTGCCCTGCCTTGCCTTGCCCTGTCCTGTTCTCTTTTGCCCTGCCCTGCCCCTGCCTTCCCTTGCCCCTGCCCTGCCCTCCCTTGCCCCTGCCCTGCCCTGCCTACCCTTGCCCTGCCCTGCCTTCCCTTGCCCTGCCCTGCCTTCCCTTGCCCTGCCCTGCCTTCCCTTGCCCTGCCCTGCCCTGCCTTCCCTTGCCCTGCCTGCCCTGCCCTCTCTTGCCCTGCCCTGCCCTGCCTTCCCTTGTCGTGCCCTGCCCTGCCTTCCCTTCCCCTGCCCTGCCTTCCCTTGCCCTGCCCTGACCGGCCTTCCCTTGCCCTGCAGTGCCCTTCCCTCCCTTGCCCTGCCCTGCCCTGCCTTCCCTTGTCTTGCCCTGCCCTGCCTTCCCTTGCCCTTCCATGCCGGCCCTCCCTTGCCCTGCCCTGCCCTGCACTGCCTTCTCTTGCCCTGCCCTGACTTCCCTTGCCCTTCCGTGCCCTGCCTACTGTTGCCCTGCCCTGGCCTCCCTTGCCCTGCCCTGCCCTGCCTTTCCTTGCCCTGCTTTGACCTGCCTTCCCTTGCCCTGCCTGCCCTGCCTTCCCTTGCCCGGCAATGCCCTGCCTACCCTTGCCCTGCCCTGCCTTCCCTTGCCCTGCCTTGCCCTACTTTCCCTTGTTCTGTCCTGCCCTGCTTTCCCTTGCCCTCCCCTGCCTTCCCTTGCCCTGCCTTGCCTTCCCTTCCCCTGCCCTGCCTTCCCTTGCCCTGCCCTGCCCTCCCTTTCCCTGCCCTGCCCTGCCCTCCGTTGCCCTCCCCTGCACTGCCTTCCCTTGCCCTGCCCTGCCTTCCCTTGCCCTGCCCTGCCCACCCTTACCCTGCCCTGCCCTGCCCTCTCTTGCCCTGCCCTGCCCTGCCTTCCCTTGCCCTGCCCTGCCTTCCCTTGCCCTGCCCTGTCCTCCCTTGCCCTGCCCTGCCTTCCCTTGTCCTGCCCAGCCCTGCCCTCCCTTACCCTGCCCTGCCCTGCCTGCATTCTCTTGCCCTGCCCTGCCTTCCCTTGCCCTGCCCTGCCCTGCCTTCACTTGCCCGGCCCTGCCCTGCCTTCCCTTGCCCTGCCCTGCCTTCCCTTGCCCTGCCCTGCCTCCCATGCCCTGCCCTGCCCTGCCCTCTCTTGCCCTGCCCTGCCCTGCCTTCCCTTGCCCTGCCCTGCCCTGCCTTCTCTTGCCCTGCCCTGCCTTCCCTTGACCTGCCCTGCCCTGCCTTCCCTTGCCCTGCCCTGCCTTACCTTGCCCTGCCCTGCCTTACCTTGCCCTGCCCTGCCCTGCTTTCTCTTGCCCTCCCCTGCCTTTCCTTGCCCTGCTTTGCTTTCCCTTCCCCTGCCCTGCCTTCCCTTGCCCTGCCCTGCCTTCCCTTGCCATGCCCTGCCCTGCCTTCCTTTGCCCCTGCACTGCCCTGCCTTCTCTTGCCCTGCCCTGCACTGCATTCCCTTTCCCTGCCCTGCCCTGCCTTCCCTTCGTCTGCCCTGCCCTGCCTTCCCTTGCCCTGCCCTGCCCTGCCTTCACTTGCCCTGCCCTGCCCTGCCTTCCCTTGCCCTGCCCTGCCCTCCCTTGCATTGCCCTACCCTGCCCTTCCTTGCCCTGCCCTGCCCTGCCTTCCCTTGCCTGCCCTGCCCTGCCTTCTTTTGCTTTGCCCTGCCTTCCCTTGCCCTGCCCTGCCCTGCCTTCCCTTGCCCTGTCCTGCCTTACCTTGCCCTGCCCTGCCTTCCCTTGCCTGCCCTGCCCTGCTTTCTCTTGCCCTCCCCTGCCTTCCCTTGCCCTGCCTTGCCTTCCCTTCCCCTGCCCTGACTTCCCTTGCCCTGCCCTGCCTTCCCTTGCCCTGCCCTGCCCTGCCTTCCCTTGCCCTGCCCTGCCCTCCCTTGCCCTGCCCTGCCTTCCCTTGACCTGCCCTGCCCTGCCTTCCCTTGCCCTGCCCTGCCTTCCCTTCCATTACCCTGCCCTGCCTTCCCTTCCTTTGCCCTGCCCTGCCATCCCTTGCCCTGCCCAGCCCTGCCTTCCCTTGCCCCTGCCCTGCCCTGCCCTGCCCTGCCCTGCCTTGCCCTGCCCTTCCTTGCCTGGCCCTGTCCTGCCCTCTTTTGCCCTACCCTGCCCTGCCTTCCCTTGCCCTGCCCTGCCCTCCCTTGCCCTGCCCTGCCTTCCCTTGCCCTGCCCTGCCCTGCCTTTTTTTGCCCTGCCACGCCTTCCCTTCTCTTGCCCTGCCCTGCCTTCCCTTGCCCTGCCCTGCCTTCCCTTGCCCTGCCCTGCCCTGCCTTTTTTTGCCCTGCCACGCCTTCCCTTGCCCTGCCCTGCCCTGCCTTCCCTTGCCCTGTCCTGCCTTACCTTGCCCTGCCCTGCCTTCCCTTGCCTGCCCTGCCCTGCTTTCTCTTGCCCTCCCCTGCCTTCCCTTGCCCTGCCTTGCCTTCCCTTCCCCTGCCCTGACTTCCCTTGCCCTGCCCTGCCTTCCCTTGCCCTGCCCTGCCCTGCCTTCCCTTGCCCTGCCCTGCCCTCCCTTGCCCTGCCCTGCCTTCCCTTGACCTGCCCTGCCCTGCCTTCCCTTGCCCTGCCCTGCCTTCCCTTCCATTACCCTGCCCTGCCTTCCCTTCCTTTGCCCTGCCCTGCCATCCCTTGCCCTGCCCAGCCCTGCCTTCCTTGCCCTGCCCTGCCCTGCCCTGCCCTGCCCTGCCTTGCCCTGCCCTTCCTTGCCTGGCCCTGTCCTGCCCTCTTTTGCCCTACCCTGCCCTGCCTTCCCTTGCCCTGCCCTGCCCTCCCTTGCCCTGCCCTGCCTTCCCTTGCCCTGCCCTGCCCTGCCTTTTTTTGCCCTGCCACGCCTTCCCTTCTCTTGCCCTGCCCTGCCTTCCCTTGCCATGCCCTGCCTTCCCTTGCCCTGCCCTGCCTTCCCTTGCCCTGCCCTGCCCTGCTTTTCCTTGCCCTGACCTGCCTTCCCTTGCCCTGCCCAGCCCCAGCCTTCCCTTGCCCTGCCCTGCCTTGCCCTGCCCTGCCTTGCCCTGCCCTGCCTTCCCTTGCCCTGCCGTGCCCTGCCTTGCCCTGCCCTGCCCTGCCTTCCCTTGCCCTGCCCTACCCTGCCTTCCCTTGCCCTGCCCTGCCCTGCCTTCCTTGCCCAGCCCTGCCCTCCCTTGCCTTGCACTGCCCTGCCCTCCGTTGCCCTCCCCCTGCCCTGCCTTCCCTTGCCCTGCACTGCCATGCCTTCCCTTGCCCTGCCCTGCCCTGCCTTCCCTTGCCCTGCCCTGCCTCCCCTTGCCCTGCCCTGCCCTGCCTTCCCTTGCCCTGCCCTGCCTTCCCTTGCTGCACTTCCTTGACCTGCCCTGCCCTGCCCTCCCTTGCCCTGCCCTGCCCTGCCTTCCCTTGCCCTTCCCTGTTATCCCTTGCCCTGCCCTGCCTTGTCTTGACCTGCCCTGCTATGCCTTCCCTTGCCCTGCCCTGCATTCCCTTGCCCTGCCCTGCCCTGCCTTCCCTTGCTGCACTCCCCTTGCCCTGCCCTGCCCTGCCCACCCTTGCCCTGCCCTGCCCTGCCTGCCTTTTCTTGCCCTGCCCTGCCTTCCCTTGCCCTGCCCTGCCCTGCCTTCCCTTGCCCTGCCCTGCCCCCCCTTGCCCTGCCCTGCCCTGCCCTTCCTTGCCCTGCCCTGCCCTGCCTTCCCTTCCCTTGCCCTGCCCTGCCTTCTCTTGCCCTGCCCTGCCTTCCCTTGCCCTGCCCTGCCCTCCCTTGCCCTCCCCTGCCTTCCCTTGCCCTGCCCTGCACTACATTCCCTTGCCCTGCCCTGCCTTCCCTTCCATTGCCCTGCCCTGCCTTCCCTTCTTTTGCCCTGCCCTGCCCTCCCTTGCCCTGCCCAGCCCTGTTTTCCTTGCCCTGCCCTGCCCTGCCTTGCCCTGCCCTGCCTTGCCTTGCCCTGTCCTGCCCTCTTTTGCCCTGCCCTACCCTGCCTTCCCTTGCACTGCCATGCCCTCCCTTGCCCTGCCCTGCCTTCCCTTGCCCTGCCCAGCCTTCCCCTACCCTGCCCTACCTTTCCTTGCCATGCCCTGCCCTGCCAACCCTTGCCCTGCCCTGCCTACCCTTGCCCTGCCCTGCCTTCACTTGCCCTGCCCTGCCCTGCCTTCACTTGCCCTGCCTGCCCTGCCCTCCCTTGCCCTGCCCTGCCTTCCCTTGCCCTGCCCTGCCCTACCTTCTTTTGCCCTGCCCTGCCTTCCCTTCCATTGCCCTGCCCTGCCTTCCCTTCCTTTGCCCTGCCGTGCCATCCCTTGCCCTGCCCAGCCCTGCCTTCCCTTGCCCTGCCATGCCCTGCCCTGCCTTGCCCTGCCCTGCCTTGCCTTGCCCTGTCCTGTTCTCTTTTGCCCTGCCCTGCCCTGCCTTCCCTTGCCCTGCCCTGCCCTCCCTTGCCCTGCCCTGCCCTGCCTACCCTTGCACTGCCCTGCCTTCCCTTGCCCTGCCCTGCCTTCCCTTGCCCTGCCCTGCCCTGCCTTCCCTTGCCCTGCCTGCCCTGCCCTCTCTTGCCCTGCCCTGCCCTGCCTTCCCTTGTCGTGCCCTGCCCTGCCTTCCCTTCCCCTGCCCTGCCTTCCCTTGCCCTGCCCTGACCGGCCTTCCCTTGCCCTGCAGTGCCCTTCCCTCCCTTGCCCTGCCCTGCCCTGCCTTCCCTTGTCCTGCCCTGCCCTGCCTTCCCTTGCCCTGCCATGCCCGGACCTCCCTTGCCCTGCCCTGCCCTTCACTGCCTTGTCTTGCCCTGCCCTGCCTTCCCTTGCCCTGCCCTGCCCTGCTTTCCCTTGCCCTGCCTGCCCTGCCCTCTCTTGCCCTGCCCTGCCCTGCCTTCCCTTGTCCTGCCCTGCCCTGCCTTCCCTTGCCCTGCCTGCCCTGCCTTCCCTTGCCCGGCAATGCCCTTCCTTCCCTTGACCTGCCCTGCCTTCCCTTGCCCTGCCTTGCCCTACTTTCCCTTGTTCTGCCCTGCCCTGCTTTCCTTTGCCCTCCCCTGCCTTCCCTTGCCCTGCCTTGCCTTCCCTTCCCTTGCCCTGCCTTCCCTTTCCCTGCCCTGCCCTCCCTTTCCCTGCCCTGCCCTGCCCTCCGTTGCCCTCCCCTGCACTGCCTTCTCTTGCCCTGATTTGCCCTGCCTTCCCTTGCCCTGCCCTGCCCTGCCTTCCCTTGCCCTGCCCTGCCTTCCCTTGCACTGCCCTGTCCTCCCTTGCCCTGCCCTGCCTTCCCTTGCCCTGCCCTGCCCTGCTTTCTCTTGCCCTCCCCTGCCTTCCCTTGCCCTGCCTTGCCTTCCCTTCCCCTGCCCTGCCTTCTCTTGCCCTGCCCTGCCTTCCCTTGCCATGCCCTGCCCTGCCTTCCTTTGCCCTGCACTGCCCTGCCTTCTCTTGCCCTGCCCTGCACTGCATTCCTTTTCCCTGCCCTGCCCTGCCTTCCCTTCGTCTGCCCTGCCCTGCCTTCCCTTGCCCTGCCCTGCCCTGCCTTCACTTGTCCTGCCCTGCCCTGCCTTCCCTTGCCCTGCCCTGTCCTCCCTTGCATTGCACTACCCTGCCCTTTCTTGCCCTGCCCTTCCCTGCCTTCCCTTGCCCTGCCCTGCCCTGCCTTCTCTTGCCCTGCCCTGCCTTCCCTTGCCCTGCCCTGCCCTGCCTTCCCTTGCCCTGTCCTGCCTTACCTTGCCCTGCCCTGCCTTCCCTTGCCCTGCCTGCCCTGCGTTCCCTTGCCCTGCCCTGCCCTGCCCTGCTTTCTCTTGCCCTCCCCTGCCTTCCCTTGCCCTGCCCTGCCTTCCCTTGCCCTGCCCTGCCATGCCTTCCCTTGCCCTGCCCTGCCTTCCCTTGCTGCACTTCCTTGCCCTGCCCTGCCCTGCCCTCCCTTGCCCTGCCCTGCCCTGCCCTGCCTTCCCTTTCCCTGCCCTGCCTTCCCTTGCCATGCCCTGCCTTCCCTTGACCTGCCCTGCTATGCCTTCCCTTGCCCTGTCCTGCCCTCCCTTCCCTGGCCCTGCCCTGCCTTCCCTTGCCCTGCCCTGCCCTGCCTTCCCTTGCTGCACTCCCTTGCCCTGCCCTGCCCTGCCCACCCTTGCCCTTCCATGCCCTGCCTGCCTTCTCTTGCCCTGCCCTGCCTTCCCTTGCCCTGCCCTGCCCTGCCTTCACTTGCCCTGCCCTGCCCTGCCTTCCCTTGCCCAGCCCTGCCTTACCTTGCCCTGCCCTGCCCTCCCTTGCCCTGCCCTGCCCTGCCCTTCCTTGCCCTGCCCTGCCCAGCCTTCCCTTGCCCTGCCCTGCCTTCTCTTGCCCTGCCCTGCCTTCCCTTTCCCTGCCCTGCCCTGCCTTCCCTTGCCCTGCCCTGCCTTAACTTTCCCTGCCCTGCCTTCCCTTGCCCTGCCTGCCCTGCCTTCCCTCGCCCTGCCCTGCCCTGCCCTGCCCTGCTTTCTCTTGCCCTCCCCTGCCTTCCCTTGCCCTGCCTTGCCTTCCCTTCCCCTGCCCTGCCTTCCCTTGCCCTGCCCTGCTATCCCTTGCCATGCCCTGCCCTGCCTTCCTTTGCCCTGCACTGCCCTGACTTCTCTTGCCCTGCCCTGCACTGCATTCCCTTTCCCTGCCCTACCCTGACTTCCCTTGCCCTGCCACGCCTTCCTTTCCCTTGCCCTGCCCTGCCTTTCCTTGCCCTGCCCTGCCTTCCCTTGCCCTGCCCTGCCCTGCCTTCCCTTGCCCTGCCCTGCCTTCCCTTTGCCCTGCCCTGCCCTGCCTTCCCTTGGCCTTCCCTGCCTTCTCTTGCTGCACTTCCTTGCCCTGCCCTGCCCTGCCCTCACTTGCCCTGCCCTGCCCTGCCGTCCCTTACCCTGCCCTGTCCTCCCTTGCCCTGCCCTGCCTTCCCTTGACCTGCACTACCCTGCCCTCCCTTGCCCTGCCCTGCCCTGCCTTCTTTTGACCTGCCCAGACTTCCCTTGCCCTGCCCTGATCTGCCTTCCCTTGCCCTGCCCTGCCTTACCTTGCCTTGCCCTGCCTTCCCTTACCCTGCCTACCCTGCCTTCCCTTGCCCTGCACTGCCCTGCCTTCTCTTGCCCTGCCCTGCACTGCATTCCCTTTCCCTGCCCTGCCCTGCATTCCCTTGCCCAGCCCTGCCCTGCCTTCCCTTGCCCTGCCACGCTTTCCCTTCCCTTACCCTGCCCTGCCTTTCCTTGCCCTGCCCTGCCTCCCCTTGCCCTGCCCTGCCCTGCCTTCCCTTGCCCTGCCCTGCCTTCCCTTGCTGCACATACTTGCCCTGCCCTGCCCTGCCCTCCCTTGCCCTCCCCTGCCCTGCCATGCCTTCCCTTACCCTGCCCTGTCCTCGCTTGCCCTGCCATGCCCTGCCTCCCTTGCCCTGCCCTGCCCTGCCTGCCTTATCTTGCCCTGCGTTGCCTTCACTTGCCCTGCCCTGCCCTGCCTTCCCTTGCCCTGCCCTGCCTCCCCTTGCCCTGCCCTGCCCTCCCTTGCCCTGCCCTTCCCTGCCCTTCCTTGCCCTGCCCTGCCCTGCCTTCCCTTGCCCTGACCTTCCCTGCCCTTCCTTGCACTGCCCTGCCCTGCCTTCCCTTGCCCTGCCCTGCCCTGCCTTCACTTGCCCTGCCCTGCCCTGCATTCCCTTGCCCTGCCCTGCCCTCCCTTGCCCTGCCCTGCCTTCCCTTGCCCTGCCCTGCCCTGCCTTCCCTTGCTCTGCCCTGCCTTCCCTTCCTTTGCCCTGCCCTGCCTTCCCTTCCTTTGCCCTGCCCTGCCATCCCTTGCCCTGCCCAGCCCTGCCTTCCCTTGCCCTGCCCTGCCCTGCCTTCCCTTGCCCTGCCCTGCCCTCCCTTGCCCTGCCCTGCCTTCCCTTGCCCTGCCCTGCCTTCCCCTACCCTGCCCTGTCTTCCCTTGCCCTGCCCTGCCCTGCCTACCCTTTGCCCTGCCTCCCTTCCCTTGCCCTGCCCTGCCTTCCCTTGCCCTGCCCTGCCCTGCCTTCCCTTGCCCTGTCCTGCCATGCCTTCTCTTGCCCTGCCCTGCCTTCCCTTGCCCTGTTGTGCCCTGCCTTGCCCTGCCCTGCCCTGCCTTCCCTTGCCCTGCCCTGCCCTGCCTTCCCTTGTCGTGCCCTGCCCTGCCTTCCCTTGCCCTGCCCTGTCTTCCCTTGCCCTGCCCTGCCCTGCCTTCCCTTCCCCTGCCCTGCCTTCCCTTGCCCTGCCCTGCCCTGCCTTCGCTTGCCCTGCCCTGCCTTCCCTTGCTGCACTTCCTTGACCTGCCCTGCCCTGCCCTGCCTTCCCTTGCCCTGCCCTGTTATCCCTTGCCCTGCCCTGCCTTGTCTTGACCTGCCCTGCTATGCCTTCCCTTGCCCTGCCCTGCCTTCCCTTGCCCTTCCCTGCCCTGCCTTCCCTCGCTGCACTCCCTTGCCCTGCCCTGCCCTGCTCTCCCTTGCCCTGCCCTGCCCTGCCTGCCTTTTCTTGCCCTGCCCTGCCTTCCCTTGCCCTGCCCTGCCCTGCCTTCCCTTGCCCTGCAATGCCCTGCCCTGCCTTGCCCTGCCCTGCCTTGCCTTGCCCTGTCCTGCCCTCTTTTGCCCTGCCCAGCCCTGCCTTCCCTTGCCCTGCCATGCCCTCCCTTGCCCTGCCCTGCCTTCCCTTGCCCTACCCTGCCTTCCCCTACCCTGCCCTACCTTCCCTTGCCATGCCCTGCCCTGCCAACCCTTGCCCTGCCCTGCCTACACTTGCCCTGCCCTGCCTTCACTTGCCCTGCCCTGCCCTGCCTTCACTTGCCCTGCCTGCCCTGCCCTCCCTTGCCCTGCCCTGCCTTCCCTTGCCTTGCCCTGCCCTGCCTTCCCTTGCCCTGCCCTGCCTTCCCTTCCATTGCCCTGCCCTGCCTTCCCTTACTTTGTCCTGCCCTGCCATCCCTTGCCCTGCCCAGCCCTACATTCCGTTGCCCTGCCATGCCATGCCCTGCCTTGCCCTGCCCTGCCTTGCCTTGCCCTGTCCTGTTCTCTTTTGCCCTGCCCTGCCCTGCCTTCCCTTGCCCTGCCCTGCCCTCCCTTGCCCTGCCCTGCCCTGCCTACCCTTGCCCTGCCCTGCCTTCCCTTGCCCTGCCCTGCCTTCCCTTGCCCTGCCCTGCCTTCCCTTGCCCTGCCCTGCCCTGCCTTCCCTTGTCGTGCCCTGCCCTGCCTTCCCTTCCCCTGCCCTGCCTTCCCTTGCCCTGCCCTGACCGGCCTTCCCTTGCCCTGCAGTGCCCTTCCCTCCCTTGCCCTGCCCTGCCCTGCCTTCCCTTGTCCTGCCCTGCCCTGCCTTCCCTTGCCCTTCCATGCCCGGCCCTCCCTTGCCCTGCCCTGCCCTGCACTGCCTTCTCTTGCCCCTGCCCTGACTTCCCTTGCCCTTCCGTGCCCTGCCTTCTGTTGCCCTGCCCTGGCCTCCCTTGCCTTGCCCTGCCCTGCCTTTCCTTGCCCTGCCCTGACCTGCCTTCCCTTGCCCTGCCTGCCCTGCCTTCCCTTGCCCGGCAATGCCCTGCCTACCCTTGCCCTGCCCTGCCTTCCCTTGCCCTGCCTTGCCCTACTTTCCCTTGTTCTGTCCTGCCCTGCTTTCCCTTGCCCTCCCCTGCCTTCCCTTGCCCTGCCTTGCCTTCCCTTCCCCTGCCCTGCCTTCCCTTGCCCTGCCCTGCCCTCCCTTTCCCTGCCCTGCCCTGCCCTCCGTTGCCCTCCCCTGCACTGCCTTCCCTTGCCCTGCCCTGCCTTCCCTTGCCCTGCCCTGCCCTCCCTTACCCTGCCCTGCCCTGCCCTCTCTTGCCCTGCCCTGCCCTGCCTTCCCTTGCCCTGCCCTGCCTTCCCTTGCCCTGCCCTGTCCTCCCTTGCCCTGCCATGCCTTCCCTTGTCCTGCCCAGCCCTGCCCTCCCTTACCCTGCCCTGCCCTGCCTGCATTCTCTTGCCCTGCCCTGCCTTCCCTTGCCCTGCCCTGCCCTGCCTTCACTTGCCCGGCCCCTGCCCTGCCTTCCCTTGCCCTGCCCTGCCTTCCCTTGCCCTGCCCTGCCTCCCTTGCCCTGCCCTGCCCTGCCCTCTCTTGCCCTGCCCTGCCCTGCCTTCCCTTGCCCTGCCCTGCCCTGCCTTCTCTTGCCCTGCCCTGCCTTCCCTTGACCTGCCCTGCCCTGCCTTCCCTTGCCCTGCCCTGCCTTACCTTGCCCTGCCCTGCCTTACCTTGCCCTGCCCTGCCCTGCTTTCTCTTGCCCTCCCCTGCCTTCCCTTGCCCTGCCTTGCTTTCCCTTCCCATGGCCTGCCTTCCCTTGCCCTGCCCTGCCTTCACTTGCCATGCCCTGCCCTGCCTTCCTTTGCCCTGCAATGCCCTGCCTTCTCTTGCCCTGCCCTGCACTGCATTCCCTTTCCCTGCCCTGCCCTGCCTTCCCTTCGTCTGCCCTGCCCTGCCTTCCCTTGCCCTGCCCTGCCCTGCCTTCACTTGCCCTGCCCTGCCCTCCCTTCCCTTGCCCTGCCCTGCCCTCCCTTGCATTGCCCTACCCTGCCCTTCCTTGCCCTGCCCTGCCCTGCCTTCCCTTGCCTGCCCTGCCCTGCCTTCTTTTGCTTTGCCCTGCCTTCCCTTGCCCTGCCCTGCCCTGCCTTCCCTTGCCCTGTCCTGCCTTACCTTGCCCTGCCCTGCCTTCCCTTGCCTGCCCTGCCCTGCTTTCTCTTGCCCTCCCCTGCCTTCCCTTGCCCTGCCTTGCCTTCCATTCCCCTGCCCTGACTTCCCTTGCCCTGCCCTGCCTTCCCTTGCCCTGCCCTGCCCTGCCTTCCCTTGCCCTGCCCTGCCCTCCCTTGCCCTGCCCTGCCTTCCCTTGACCTGCCCTGCCCTACATTCCCTTGCCCTGCCCTGCCTTCCCTTCCATTGCCCTGCCCTGCCTTCCCTTCCTTTGCCCTGCCCTGCCATCCCTTGCCCTGCCCAGCCCTGCCTTCCCTTGCCCTGCCCTGCCCTGCCCTGCCCTGCCTTGCCCTGCCCTTCCTTGCCTGGCCCTGTCCTGCCCTCTTTTGCCCTACCCTGCCCTGCCTTCCCTTGCCCTGCCCTGCCCTACCTTGCCCTGCCCTGCCTTCCCTTGCCCTGCCCTGCCCTGCCTTTTCTTGCCCTGCCACGCCTTCCCTTCCCTTGCCCTGCCCTGCCTTCCCTTGCCCTGCCCTGCCCTCCCTTACCCTGCCCTGCCCTGCCCTCTCTTGCCCTGCCCTGCCCTGCCCCTCCCTTGCCCTGCCCTGCCTTCCCTTGCCCTGCCCTGTCCTCCCTTGCCCTGCCCTGCCTTCCCTTGTCCTGCCCAGCCCTGCCCTCCCTTACCCTGCCCTGCCCTGCCTGCATTCTCTTGCCCTGCCCTGCCTTCCCTTGCCCTGCCCTGCCCTGCCTTCACTTGCCCGGCCCTGCCCTGCCTTCCCTTGCCCTGCCCTGCCTTCCCTTGCCCTGCCCTGCCTCCCTTGCCCTGCCCTGCCCTGCCCTCTCTTGCCCTGCCCTGCCCTGCCTTCCCTTGCCCTGCCCTGCCCTGCCTTCTCTTGCCCTGCCCTGCCTTCCCTTGACCTGCCCTGCCCTGCCTTCCCTTGCCCTGCCCTGCCTTCTCTTGCCCTGCCCTGCCTTCCCTTGACCTGCCCTGCCCTGCCTTCCCTTGCCCTGCCCTGCCTTCCCTTGCCCCTGCCCTGCCTCCCTTGCCCTGCCCTGCCCTGCCCTCTCTTGCCCTGCCCTGCCCTGCCTTCCCTTGCCCTGCCCTGCCCTGCCTTCTCTTGCCCTGCCCTGCCTTCCCTTGACCTGCCCTGCCCTGCCTTCCCTTGCCCTGCCCTGCCTTACCTTGCCCTGCCCTGCCTTACCTTGCCCTGCCCTGCCCTGCTTTCTCTTGCCCTCCCCTGCCTTCCCTTGCCCTGCCTTGCTTTCCCTTCCCCTGCCCTGCCTTCCCTTGCCCTGCCCTGCCTTCCCTTGCCATGCCCTGCCCTGCCTTCCTTTGCCCTGCACTGCCCTGCCTTCTCTTGCCCTGCCCTGCACTGCATTCCCTTTCCCTGCCCTGCCCTGCCTTCCCTTCGTCTGCCCTGCCCTGCCTTCCCTTGCCCTGCCCTGCCCTGCCTTCACTTGCCCTGCCCTGCCCTGCCTTCCCTTGCCCTGCCCTGCCCTCCCTTGCATTGCCCTACCCTGCCCTTCCTTGCCCTGCCCTGCCCTGCCTTCCCTTGCCTGCCCTGCCCTGCCTTCTTTTGCTTTGCCCTGCCTTCCCTTGCCCTGCCCTGCCCTGCCTTCCCCTTGCCCTGTCCTGCCTTACCTTGCCCTGCCCTGCCTTCCCTTGCCTGCCCTGCCCTGCTTTCTCTTGCCCTCCCCTGCCTTCCCTTGCCCTGCCTTGCCTTCCCTTCCCCTGCCCTGACTTCCCTTGCCCTGCCCTGCCTTCCCTTGCCCTGCCCTGCCCTGCCTTCCCTTGCTCTGCCCTGCCCTCCCTTGCCCTGCCCTGCCTTCCCTTGACCTGCCCTGCCCTGCCTTCCCTTGCCCTGCCCTGCCTTCCCTTCCATTGCCCTGCCCTGCCTTCCCTTCCTTTGCCCTGCCCTGCCATCCCTTGCCCTGCCCAGCCCCTGCCTTCCCTTGCCCTGCCCTGCCCTGCCCTGCCCTGCCTTGCCCTGCCCTTCCTTGCCTGGCCCTGTCCTGCCCTCTTTTGCCCTACCCTGCCCTGCCTTCCCTTGCCCTGCCCTGCCCTCCCTTGCCCTGCCCTGCCCTGCCTTTTCTTGCCCTGCCACGCCTTCCCTTCTCTTGCCCTGCCCTGCCTTCCCTTGCCATGCCCTGCCTTCCCTTGCCCTGCCCTGCCTTCCCTTGCCCTGCCCTGCCCTGCTTTTCCTTGCCCTGACCTGCCTTCCCTTGCCCTGCCCAGCCCAGCCTTCCCTTGCCCTGCCCTGCCTTGCCCTGCCCTGCCTTGCCCTGCCCTGCCTTCCCTTGCCCTGCCGTGCCCTGCCTTGCCCTGCCCTGCCCTGCCTTCCCTTGCCCTGCCCTACCCTGCCTTCCCTTGCCCTGCCCTGCCCTGCCTTCCTTGCCCTGCCCTGCCCTCCCTTGCCTTGCACTGCCCTGCCCTCCGTTGCCCTCCCCTGCCCTGCCTTCCCTTGCCCTGCACTGCCATGCCTTCCCTTGCCCTGCCCTGCCCTGCCTTCCCTTGCCCTGCCCTGCCTCCCCTTGCCCTGCCCTGCCCTGCCTTCCCTTGCCCTGCCCTGCCTTCCCTTGCTGCACTTCCTTGACCAGCCCTGCCCTGCCCTCCCTTGCCCTGCCCTGCCCTGCCTTCCCTTGCCCTTCCCTGTTATCCCTTGCCCTGCCCTGCCTTGTCTTGACCTGCCCTGCTATGCCTTCCCTTGCCCTGCCCTGCATTCCCTTGCCCTGCCCTGCCCTGCCATGCCCTGCCTTCCCTTGCTGCACTCCCTTGCCCTGCCCTGCCCTGCCCACCCTTGCCCTGCCCTGCCCTGCCTGCCTTTTCTTGCCCTGCCCTGCCTTCCCTTGCCCTGCCCTGCCCTGCCTTCCCTTGCCCTGCCCTGCCCCCACTTGCCCTGCCCTGCCCTGCCCTTCCTTGCCCTGCCCTGCCCTGCCTTCCCTTCCCTTGCCCTGCCCTGCCTTCTCTTGCCCTGCCCTGCCTTCCCTTGCCCTGCCCTGCCCTCCCTTGCCCTCCCCTGCCTTCCCTTGCCCTGCCCTGCACTACATTCCCTTGCCCTGCCCTGCCTTCCCTTCCATTGCCCTGCCCTGCCTTCCCTTCTTTTGCCCTGCCCTGCCCTCCCTTGCCCTGCCCAGCCCTGTTTTCCCTTGCCCTGCCTTGCCCTGCCCTGCCTTGCCTTGCCCTGTCCTGCCCTCTTTTGCCCTGCCCTGCCCTGCCTTCCCTTGCACTGCCATGCCCTCCCTTGCCCTGCCCTGCCTTCCCTTGCCCTGCCCAGCCTTCCCCTACCCTGCCCTACCTTTCCTTGCCATGCCCTGCCCTGCCAACCCTTGCCCTGCCCTGCCTACCCTTGCCCTGCCCTGCCTTCACTTGCCCTGCCCTGCCCTGCCTTCACTTGCCCTGCCTGCCCTGCCCTCCCTTGCCCTGCCTTGCCTTCCCTTGCCCTGCCCTGCCCTACTTTCTTTTGCCCTGCCCTGCCTTCCCTTCCATTGCCCTGCCCTGCCTTCCCTTCCTTTGCCCTGTTGTGCCATCCCTTGCCCTGCCCAGCCCTGCCTTCCCTTGCCCTGCCATGCCCTGCCCTGCCTTGCCCTGCCCTGCCTTGCCTTGCCCTGCTCTGTTCTCTTTTGCCCTGCCCTGCCCTGCCTTCCCTTGCCCTGCCCTGCCCTCTCTTGCCCTGCCCTGCCCTGCCTACCCTTGCCCTGCCCTGCCTTCCCTTGCCCTGCCCTGCCTTCTCTTGCCCTGCCCTGCCCTGCCTTCCCTTGCCCTGCCTGCCCTGCCCTCTCTTGCCCTGCCCTGCCCTGCCTTCCCTTGTCGTGCCCTGCCCTGCCTTCCCTTGCCCTGCCCTGTCTTCCCTTGCCCCGCCCTGCCCTGCCTTCCCTTCCCCTGCCCTGCCTTCCCTTGCCCTGCCCTGACCGGCCTTCCCTTGCCCTGCAGTGCCCTTCCCTCCCTTGCCCTGCCCTGCCCTGCCTTCCCTTGTCCTGCCCTGCCCTGCCTTCCCTTGCCCTGCCATGCCCGGACCTCCCTTGCCCTGCCCTGCCCTTCACTGCCTTGTCTTGCCCTGCCCTGCCTTCCCTTGCCCTGCCCTGCCCTGCTTTCCCTTGCCCTGCCTGCCCTGCCCTCTCTTGCCCTGCCCTGCCCTGCCTTCCCTTGTCCTGCCCTGCCCTGCCTTCCCTTGCCCTGCCTGCCCTGCCTTCCCTTGCCCGGCAATGCCCTTCCTTCCCTTGCCCTGCCCTGCCTTCCCTTGCCCTGCCTTGCCCTACTTTCCCTTGTTCTGCCCTGCCCTGCTTTCCTTTGCCCTCCCCTGCCTTCCCTTGCCCTGCCTTGCCTTCCCTTCCCTTGCCCTGCCTTCCCTTTCCCTGCCCTGCCCTCCCTTTCCCTGCCCTGCCCTGCCCTCCGTTGCCCTCCCCTGCACTGCCTTCTCTTGCCCTGATTTGCCCTGCCTTCCCTTGCCCTGCCCTGCCCTGCCTTCCCTTGCCCTGCCCTGCCTTCCCTTGCACTGCCCTGTCCTCCCTTGCCCTGCCCTGCCTTCCCTTGCCCTGCCCTGCTTTCCCTTGCCCTGCCCTGCCCTCCCTTGCCCTGCCCTGCCCTGCCCTCTCTTGCCCTGCCCTGCCCTGCCTTTCCTTGCCCTGCACTGCCATGCCTTCTCTTGCCCTGCCCTGCCTTCCGTTGCCCTGCCCTGCCTTCCCTTGCCCTGCCCTGCCTTCCCTTCCTTTGCCCTGCCCTGCCATCCCTTGCCCTGCCCAGCCCTGCCTTCCCTTGCCCTGCCCTGCCCTGCCCTGCCCTGCCTTGCCCTGCCCTTCCTTGCCTGGCCCTGTCCTGCCCTCTTTTGCCCTACCCTGCCCTGCCTTCCCTTGCCCTGCCCTGCCCTACCTTGCCCTGCCCTGCCTTCCCTTGCCCTGCCCTGCCCTGCCTTTTCTTGCCCTGCCACGCCTTCCCTTCCCTTGCCCTGCCCTGCCTTCCCTTGCCCTGCCCTGCCCTCCCTTACCCTGCCCTGCCCTGCCCTCTCTTGCCCTGCCCTGCCCTGCCCTCCCTTGCCCTGCCCTGCCTTCCCTTGCCCTGCCCTGTCCTCCCTTGCCCTGCCCTGCCTTCCCTTGTCCTGCCCAGCCCTGCCCTCCCTTACCCTGCCCTGCCCTGCCTGCATTCTCTTGCCCTGCCCTGCCTTCCCTTGCCCTGCCCTGCCCTGCCTTCACTTGCCCGGCCCTGCCCTGCCTTCCCTTGCCCTGCCCTGCCTTCCCTTGCCCTGCCCTGCCTCCCTTGCCCTGCCCTGCCCTGCCCTCTCTTGCCCTGCCCTGCCCTGCCTTCCCTTGCCCAGCCCTGCCCTGCCTTCTCTTGCCCTGCCCTGCCTTCCCTTGACCTGCCCTGCCCTGCCTTCCCTTGCCCTGCCCTGCCTTCTCTTGCCCTGCCCTGCCTTCCCTTGACCTGCCCTGCCCTGCCTTCCCTTGCCCTGCCCTGCCTTCCCTTGCCCTGCCCTGCCTCCCTTGCCCTGCCCTGCCCTGCCCTCTCTTGCCCTGCCCTGCCCTGCCTTCCCTTGCCCTGCCCTGCCCTGCCTTCTCTTGCCCTGCCCTGCCTTCCCTTGACCTGCCCTGCCCTGCCTTCCCTTGCCCTGCCCTGCCTTACCTTGCCCTGCCCTGCCTTACCTTGCCCTGCCCTGCCCTGCTTTCTCTTGCCCTCCCCTGCCTTCCCTTGCCCTGCCTTGCTTTCCCTTCCCCTGCCCTGCCTTCCCTTGCCCTGCCCTGCCTTCCCTTGCCATGCCCTGCCCTGCCTTCCTTTGCCCTGCACTGCCCTGCCTTCTCTTGCCCTGCCCTGCACTGCATTCCCTTTCCCTGCCCTGCCCTGCCTTCCCTTCGTCTGCCCTGCCCTGCCTTCCCTTGCCCTGCCCTGCCCTGCCTTCACTTGCCCTGCCCTGCCCTGCCTTCCCTTGCCCTGCCCTGCCCTCCCTTGCATTGCCCTACCCTGCCCTTCCTTGGCCTGCCCTGCCCTGCCTTCCCTTGCCTGCCCTGCCCTGCCTTCTTTTGCTTTGCCCTGCCTTCCCTTGCCCTGCCCTGCCCTGCCTTCCCTTGCCCTGTCCTGCCTTACCTTGCCCTGCCCTGCCTTCCCTTGCCTGCCCTGCCCTGCTTTCTCTTGCCCTCCCCTGCCTTCCCTTGCCCTGCCTTGCCTTCCCTTCCCCTGCCCTGACTTCCCTTGCCCTGCCCTGCCTTCCCTTGCCCTGCCCTGCCCTGCCTTCCCTTGCTCTGCCCTGCCCTCCCTTGCCCTGCCCTGCCTTCCCTTGACCTGCCCTGCCCTGCCTTCCCTTGCCCTGCCCTGCCTTCCCTTCCATTGCCCTGCCCTGCCTTCCCTTCCTTTGCCCTGCCCTGCCATCCCTTGCCCTGCCCAGCCCTGCCTTCCCTTGCCCTGCCCTGCCCTGCCCTGCCCTGCCTTGCCCTGCCCTTCCTTGCCTGGCCCTGTCCTGCCCTCTTTTGCCCTACCCTGCCCTGCCTTCCCTTGCCCTGCCCTGCCCTCCCTTGCCCTGCCCTGCCCTGCCTTTTCTTGCCCTGCCACGCCTTCCCTTCTCTTGCCCTGCCCTGCCTTCCCTTGCCATGCCCTGCCTTCCCTTGCCCTGCCCTGCCTTCCCTTGCCCTGCCCTGCCCTGCTTTTCCTTGCCCTGACCTGCCTTCCCTTGCCCTGCCCAGCCCAGCCTTCCCTTGCCCTGCCCTGCCTTGCCCTGCCCTGCCTTGCCCTGCCCTGCCTTCCCTTGCCCTGCCGTGCCCTGCCTTGCCCTGCCCTGCCCTGCCTTCCCTTGCCCTGCCCTACCCTGCCTTCCCTTGCCCTGCCCTGCCCTGCCTTCCTTGCCCTGCCCTGCCCTCCCTTGCCTTGCACTGCCCTGCCCTCCGTTGCCCTCCCCTGCCCTGCCTTCCCTTGCCCTGCACTGCCATGCCTTCCCTTGCCCTGCCCTGCCCTGCCTTCCCTTGCCCTGCCCTGCCTCCCCTTGCCCTGCCCTGCCCTGCCTTCCCTTGCCCTGCCCTGCCTTCCCTTGCTGCACTTCCTTGACCAGCCCTGCCCTGCCCTCCCTTGCCCTGCCCTGCCCTGCCTTCCCTTGCCCTTCCCTGTTATCCCTTGCCCTGCCCTGCCTTGTCTTGACCTGCCCTGCTATGCCTTCCCTTGCCCTGCCCTGCATTCCCTTGCCCTGCCCTGCCCTGCCATGCCCTGCCTTCCCTTGCTGCACTCCCTTGCCCTGCCCTGCCCTGCCCACCCTTGCCCTGCCCTGCCCTGCCTGCCTTTTCTTGCCCTGCCCTGCCTTCCCTTGCCCTGCCCTGCCCTGCCTTCCCTTGCCCTGCCCTGCCCCCACTTGCCCTGCCCTGCCCTGCCCTTCCTTGCCCTGCCCTGCCCTGCCTTCCCTTCCCTTGCCCTGCCCTGCCTTCTCTTGCCCTGCCCTGCCTTCCCTTGCCCTGCCCTGCCCTCCCTTGCCCTCCCCTGCCTTCCCTTGCCCTGCCCTGCACTACATTCCCTTGCCCTGCCCTGCCTTCCCTTCCATTGCCCTGCCCTGCCTTCCCTTCTTTTGCCCTGCCCTGCCCTCCCTTGCCCTGCCCAGCCCTGTTTTCCCTTGCCCTGCCTTGCCCTGCCCTGCCTTGCCTTGCCCTGTCCTGCCCTCTTTTGCCCTGCCCTGCCCTGCCTTCCCTTGCACTGCCCAGCCTTCCCCTACCCTGCCCTACCTTTCCTTGCCATGCCCTGCCCTGCCAACCCTTGCCCTGCCCTGCCTACCCTTGCCCTGCCCTGCCTTCACTTGCCCTGCCCTGCCCTGCCTTCACTTGCCCTGCCTGCCCTGCCCTCCCTTGCCCTGCCTTGCCTTCCCTTGCCCTGCCCTGCCCTACCTTCTTTTGCCCTGCCCTGCCTTCCCTTCCATTGCCCTGCCCTGCCTTCCCTTCCTTTGCCCTGTTGTGCCATCCCTTGCCCTGCCCAGCCCTGCCTTCCCTTGCCCTGCCATGCCCTGCCCTGCCTTGCCCTGCCCTGCCTTGCCTTGCCCTGCTCTGTTCTCTTTTGCCCTGCCCTGCCCTGCCTTCCCTTGCCCTGCCCTGCCCTCTCTTGCCCTGCCCTGCCCTGCCTACCCTTGCCCTGCCCTGCCTTCCCTTGCCCTGCCCTGCCTTCTCTTGCCCTGCCCTGCCCTGCCTTCCCTTGCCCTGCCTGCCCTGCCCTCTCTTGCCCTGCCCTGCCCTGCCTTCCCTTGTCGTGCCCTGCCCTGCCTTCCCTTGCCCTGCCCTGTCTTCCCTTGCCCCGCCCTGCCCTGCCTTCCCTTCCCCTGCCCTGCCTTCCCTTGCCCTGCCCTGACCGGCCTTCCCTTGCCCTGCAGTGCCCTTCCCTCCCTTGCCCTGCCCTGCCCTGCCTTCCCTTGTCCTGCCCTGCCCTGCCTTCCCTTGCCCTGCCATGCCCGGACCTCCCTTGCCCTGCCCTGCCCTTCACTGCCTTGTCTTGCCCTGCCCTGCCTTCCCTTGCCCTGCCCTGCCCTGCTTTCCCTTGCCCTGCCTGCCCTGCCCTCTCTTGCCCTGCCCTGCCCTGCCTTCCCTTGTCCTGCCCTGCCCTGCCTTCCCTTGCCCTGCCTGCCCTGCCTTCCCTTGCCCGGCAATGCCCTTCCTTCCCTTGCCCTGCCCTGCCTTCCCTTGCCCTGCCTTGCCCTACTTTCCCTTGTTCTGCCCTGCCCTGCTTTCCTTTGCCCTCCCCTGCCTTCCCTTGCCCTGCCTTGCCTTCCCTTCCCTTGCCCTGCCTTCCCTTTCCCTGCCCTGCCCTCCCTTTCCCTGCCCTGCCCTGCCCTCCGTTGCCCTCCCCTGCACTGCCTTCTCTTGCCCTGATTTGCCCTGCCTTCCCTTGCCCTGCCCTGCCCTGCCTTCCCTTGCCCTGCCCTGCCTTCCCTTGCACTGCCCTGTCCTCCCTTGCCCTGCCCTGCCTTCCCTTGCCCTGCCCTGCTTTCCCTTGCCCTGCCCTGCCCTCCCTTGCCCTGCCCTGCCCTGCCCTCTCTTGCCCTGCCCTGCCCTGCCTTTCCTTGCCCTGCACTGCCATGCCTTCTCTTGCCCTGCCCTGCCTTCCGTTGCCCTGCCCTGCCTTCCCTTGCCCTGCCCTGCCTTACCTTGCCCTGCCCTGCCTTCCCTTGCCCTGCCCTGCCCTGCTTTCTCTTGCCCTCCCCTGCCTTCCCTTGCCCTGCCTTGCCTTCCCTTCCCCTGCCCTGCCTTCTCTTGCCCTGCCCTGCCTTCCCTTGCCATGCCCTGCCCTGCCTTCCTTTGCCCTGCACTGCCCTGCCTTCTCTTGCCCTGCCCTGCACTGCATTCCCTTTCCCTGCCCTGCCCTGCCTTCCCTTCGTCTGCCCTGCCCTGCCTTCCCTTGCCCTGCCCTGCCCTGCCTTCACTTGTCCTGCCCTGCCCTGCCTTCCCTTGCCCTGCCCTGTCCTCCCTTGCATTGCACTACCCTGCCCTTTCTTGCCCTGCCCTTCCCTGCCTTCCCTTGCCCTGCCGTGCCCTGCCTTCTCTTGCCCTGCCCTGCCTTCCCTTGCCCTGCCCTGCCCTGCCTTCCCTTGCCCTGTCCTGCCTTACCTTGCCCTGCCCTGCCTTCCCTTGCCCTGCCTGCCCTGCGTTCCCTTGCCCTGCCCTGCCCTGCCCTGCTTTCTCTTGCCCTCCCCTGCCTTCCCTTGCCCTGCCCTGCCTTCCCTTGCCCTGCCCTGCCCTGCCTTCCCTTGCCCTGCCCTGCCTTCCCTTGCTGCACTTCCTTGCCCTGCCCTGCCCTGCCCTCCCTTGCCCTGCCCTGCCCTGCCCTGCCTTCCCTTTCCCTGCCCTGCCTTCCCTTGCCCTGCCCTGCCTTCCCTTGACCTGCCCTGCTATGCCTTCCCTTGCCCTGTCCTGCCCTCCCTTCCCTGGCCCTGCCCTGCCTTCCCTTGCCCTGCCCTGCCCTGCCTTCCCTTGCTGCACTCCCTTGCCCTGCCCTGCCCTGCCCTCCCTTGCCCTGCCCTGCCCTGCCCTGCCTTCCCTTACCCTGCCCTGTCCTCCCTTGCCCTGCCATGCCCTGCCCTCCCTTGCCCTGCCCTGCCCTGCCTGCCTTAACTTGCCCTGCGTTGCCTTCACTTGCCCTGCCCTGCCCTGCCTTCCCTTGCCCTCCCCTGCCTTCTTTTGCCCTGCCCTGCCCTCCCTTGCCCTGCCCTTCCCTGCCCTTCCTTGCCCTGCCCTGCCCTGCCTTCCCTTGCCCTGACCTTCCCTGCCCTTCCTTGCACTGCCCTGCCCTGCCTTCCCTTGCCCTGCCCTGCCTTCACTTGCCCTGCCCTGCCCTGCATTCCCTTGCCCTGCCCTGCCCTCCCTTGCCCTGCCCTGCCTTCCCTTGCCCTGCCCTGCCCTGCCTTCCCTTGCTCTGCCCTGCCTTCCCTTCCTTTGCCCTGCCCTGCCTTCCCTTCTGTTGCCCTGCCCTGCCATCCCTTGCCCTGCCCAGCCCTGCCTTCCCTTGCCCTGCCCTGCCCTGCCCTACCCTGCCTTGCCCTGCCCTTCCTTGCCTGGCCCTGTCCTGCCCTCTATTGCCCTGCCCTGCCCTGCCTTCCCTTGCCCTGCCCTGCCCTCCCTTGCCCTGCCCTGCCTTCCCTTGCCCTGCCCTGCCTTCCCCTACCCTGCCCTGCCTTCCCTTGCCCTGCCCTGCCCTGCCTACCCTTGCCCTGCCTCCCTTCCCTTGCCCTGCCCTGCCTTCCCTTGCCCTGCCCTGCCCTGCCTTCCCTTGCCCTGTCCTGCCATGCCTTCTCCTGCCCTGCCCTGCCTTCCCTTGCCCTGCCCTGCTTTCCCTTGCCCTGCCCTGCCCTGCCCTGCCTTGCCCTGCCCTGCCTTCCCTTGCCCTGTTGTGCCCTGCCTTGCCCTGCCCTGCCCTGCCTTCCCTTGCCCTGCCCTGCCCTGCCTTCCCTTGTCGTGCCCTGCCCTGCCTTCCCTTGCCCTGCCCTGCCCTGCCTACCCTTGCCCTGCCTCCCTTCCCTTACCCTGCCCTGCCTTCCCTTGCACTGCCCTGCCCTGCCTTCCCATGCCCTGTCCTGCCCTGCCTTCTCTTGCCCTGCCCTGCCTTCCCTTGCCCTGCCCTGCCTTCCCTTGCCCTATCCCTGCCCGGCCCTGCCTTGCCCTGCCCTGCCTTCCCTTGCCCTGTTGTGCCCTGCCTTGCCCTGCCCTGCCCTGCCTTCCCTTGCCCTGCCCTACCCTGCCTTCCCTTGCCCTGCCCTGCCCTGCCTTCCCTTGCCCTGCCCTGCCCTCCCTTGCCCTGCACTGCCCTGCCCTCCGTTGCCCTCCCCTGCCCTGCCTTCCATTGCCCTGCCCTGCCCTGCCTTCGCTTGCCCTGCCCTGCCTTCCCTTGCTGCACTTCCTTGACCTGCCCTGCCCTGCCCTCCCTTGCCCTGCCCTGCCCTGCCTTCCCTTGCCCTGCCCTGTTATCCCTTGCCCTGCCCTGCCTTGTCTTGACCTGCCCTGCTATGCCTTCCCTTGCCCTGCCCTGCCTTCCCTTGCCCTTCCCTGCCCTGCCTTCCCTTGCTGCACTGCCTTGCCCTGCCCTGCCCTGCTCTCCCTTGCCCTGCCCTGCCCTGCCTGCCTTTTCTTGCCCTGCCCTGCCTTCCCTTGCCCTGCCCTGCCCTGCCTTCCCTTGCCCTGCCCTGCCCTACATTCCCTTGCCCTGCCCTGCCTTCCCTTCCATTGCCCTGCCCTGCCTTCCCTTCCTTTGCCCTGCCCTGCCCTCCCTTGCCCTGCCCAGCCCTGCCTTCCCTTGCACTGCAATGCCCTGCCCTGCCTTGCCCTGCCCTGCCTTGCCTTGCCCTGTCCTGCCCTCTTTTGCCCTGCCCAGCCCTGCCTTCCCTTGCCCTGCCATGCCCTCCCTTGCCCTGCCCTGCCCTGCCTTCCCTTGCCCTGCCTGCCCTGCGTTCCCTTGCCCTGCCCTGCCCTGCCCTGCTTTCTCTTGCCCTCCCCTGCCTTCCCTTGCCCTGCCCTGCCTTCCCTTGCCCTGCCCTGCCCTGCCTTCCCTTGCCCTGCCCTGCCTTCCCTTGCTGCACTTCCTTGCCCTGCCCTGCCCTGCCCTCCCTTGCCCTGCCCTGCCCTGCCCTGCCTTCCCTTTCCCTGCCCTGCCTTCCCTTGCCCTGCCCTGCCTTCCCTTGACCTGCCCTGCTATGCCTTCCCTTGCCCTGTCCTGCCCTCCCTTCCCTGGCCCTGCCCTGCCTTCCCTTGCCCTGCCCTGCCCTGCCTTCCCTTGCTGCACTCCCTTGCCCTGCCCTGCCCTGCCCAACCTTGCCCTGCCATGCCCTGCCTGCCTTCTCTTGCCCTGCCCTGCCTTCCCTTGCCCTGCCCTGCCTTCCCTTGCTGCACATCCTTGCCCTGCCCTGCCCTGCCCTCCCTTGCCCTGCCCTGCCCTGCCCTGCCTTCCCTTACCCTGCCCTGTCCTCCCTTGCCCTGCCATGCCCTGCCCTCCCTTGCCCTGCCCTGCCCTGCCTGCCTTATCTTGCCCTGCGTTGCCTTCACTTGCCCTGCCCTGCCCTGCCCTCCCTTTCCCTCCCCTGCCTTCTTTTGCCCTGCCCTGCCCTCCCTTGCCCTGCCCTTCCCTGCCCTTCCTTGCCCTGCCCTGCCCTGCCTTCCCTTGCCCTGACCTTCCCTGCCCTTCCTTGCACTGCCCTGCCCTGCCTTCCCTTGCCCTGCCCTGCCTTCACTTGCCCTGCCCTGCCCTGCATTCCCTTGCCCTGCCCTGCCCTCCCTTGCCCTGCCCTGCCTTCCCTTGCCCTGCCCTGCCCTGCCTTCCCTTGCTCTGCCCTGCCTTCCCTTCCTTTGCCCTGCCCTGCCTTCCCTTCTGTTGCCCTGCCCTGCCATCCCTTGCCCTGCCCAGCCCTGCCTTCCCTTGCCCTGCCCTGCCCTGCCCTACCCTGCCTTGCCCTGCCCTTCCTTGCCTGGCCCTGTCCTGCCCTCTATTGCCCTGCCCTGCCCTGCCTTCCCTTGCCCTGCCCTGCCCTCCCTTGCCCTGCCCTGCCTTCCCTTGCCCTGCCCTGCCTTCCCCTACCCTGCCCTGCCTTCCCTTGCCCTGCCCTGCCCTGCCTACCCTTGCCCTGCCTCCCTTCCCTTGCCCTGCCCTGCCTTCCCTTGCCCTGCCCTGCCCTGCCTTCCCTTGCCCTGTCCTGCCATGCCTTCTCCTGCCCTGCCCTGCCTTCCCTTGCCCTGCCCTGCTTTCCCTTGCCCTGCCCTGCCCTGCCCTGCCTTGCCCTGCCCTGCCTTCCCTTGCCCTGTTGTGCCCTGCCTTGCCCTGCCCTGCCCTGCCTTCCCTTGCCCTGCCCTGCCCTGCCTTCCCTTGTCGTGCCCTGCCCTGCCTTCCCTTGCCCTGCCCTGCCCTGCCTACCCTTGCCCTGCCTCCCTTCCCTTGCCCTGCCCTGCCTTCCCTTGCACTGCCCTGCCCTGCCTTCCCATGCCCTGTCCTGCCCTGCCTTCTCTTGCCCTGCCCTTCCTTCCCTTGCCCTGCCCTGCCTTCCCTTGCCCTATCCCTGCCCGGC
Source organism: Callipepla californica brunnescens (assembly GCA_023055505.1). Lineage (NCBI taxonomy): Eukaryota > Metazoa > Chordata > Aves > Galliformes > Odontophoridae > Callipepla > Callipepla californica. The sequence goes on along the minus strand of JALIRH010000027.1, from coordinate 10,402,766 downwards.
CCTGCCTTGCCCTGCCCTGCCTTCCCTTGCCCTGTTGTGCCCTGCCTTGCCCTGCCCTGCCCTGCCTTCCCTTGCCCTGCCCTACCCTGCCTTCCCTTGCCCTGCCCTGCCCTGCCTTCCCTTGCCCTGCCCTGCCCTCCCTTGCCCTGCACTGCCCTGCCCTCCGTTGCCCTCCCCTGCCCTGCCTTCCATTGCCCTGCCCTGCCCTGCCTTCGCTTGCCCTGCCCTGCCTTCCCTTGCTGCACTTCCTTGACCTGCCCTGCCCTGCCCTCCCTTGCCCTGCCCTGCCCTGCCTTCCCTTGCCCTGCCCTGTTATCCCTTGCCCTGCCCTGCCTTGTCTTGACCTGCCCTGCTATGCCTTCCCTTGCCCTGCCCTGCCTTCCCTTGCCCTTCCCTGCCCTGCCTTCCCTTGCTGCACTGCCTTGCCCTGCCCTGCCCTGCTCTCCCTTGCCCTGCCCTGCCCTGCCTGCCTTTTCTTGCCCTGCCCTGCCTTCCCTTGCCCTGCCCTGCCCTGCCTTCCCTTGCCCTGCCCTGCCCTACATTCCCTTGCCCTGCCCTGCCTTCCCTTCCATTGCCCTGCCCTGCCTTCCCTTCCTTTGCCCTGCCCTGCCCTCCCTTGCCCTGCCCAGCCCTGCCTTCCCTTGCACTGCAATGCCCTGCCCTGCCTTGCCCTGCCCTGCCTTGCCTTGCCCTGTCCTGCCCTCTTTTGCCCTGCCCAGCCCTGCCTTCCCTTGCCCTGCCATGCCCTCCCTTGCCCTGCCCTGCCTTCCCTTGCCCTGCCCTGCCTTCCCTTGCTGCACTTCCTTGACCTGCCCTGCCCTGCCCTCCCTTGCCCTGCCCTGCCCTGCCTTCCCTTGCCCTGCCCTGTTATCCCTTGCCCTGCCCTGCCTTGTCTTGTCCTGCCCTGCTATGCCTTCCCTTGCCCTGCCCTGCATTCCCTTGCCCTACCCTGCCTTCCCTTGCTGCACTCCCTTGCCCTGCCCTGCCCTGCCTGCCTTTTCTTGCCCTGACCTCCCTTCCCTTGCCCTGCCCTGCCCTGCCTTCCCTTGCCCTGCCCTCCCCTGCCTTCACTTGCCCTGCCCTGCCATGCCTTCCCTTGCCCTGCCCTGCCTTCCCTTCCCCTGCCCTGCCCTCCCTTGCCCTGCCCTGCCCTGCCCTTCCTTGCCCTGCCCTGCCCTGCCTTCCCTTCCCTTGCCCTGCCCTGCCTTCCCTTGCCCTGCCCTGCCTTCCCTTGCCATGCCTTGCCCTACTTTCCCTTCCCCTGCATTGCCTTCCCTTGACCAGCCCTGCCTTCCCTTGCCCTAACCTGCCCTGCCTTCCTGTGCCCTGCCCTGCCTTCCCTTCCATTGCCCTGCCCTGCCTTCCCTTCCTTTGCCCTGCCCTGCCATCCCTTGCCCTGCCCAGCCCTGCCTTCCCTTGCCCTGCCCTGTCCTCCCTTGCCCTGCCCTGCCTTCCCTTGACCTGCCCTGCTATGCCTTCCCTTGCCCTGCCCTGCCCTGCCTTCCCTTGCCCTGCCCTGCCTTCCCTTGCCCTGCCCTGCCCTGCCTTCCCTTGCTGCACTCCCTTGCCCTGCCCTGCCCTCCCTTGCCCTGCCCTGCCCTGCCCTCCCTTGCCCTGCCCTGCCCTGCCTGCCTTCTCTTGCCCTGCCCTGCCTTCACTTGCCCTGCCCTGCCCTGCCTTCCCTTGCCCTGCCCTGCCTCGCCTTGCCCTGCCCTGCTCTCCCTTGCCCTGCCCTCCCCTGCCCTTCCTTGTCCTGCCCTGCCCTGCCTTCCCTTGCCCTGCCCTGCCCTGCCTTCTCTTGCACTTCTCTGCCTTCCCTTGCCCTGCCCTGCCCTCCCTTGCCCTGCCCTGCCTTCCCTTGCCCTGCCCTGCCAAGCCTTCCCTTGCCCTGCCCTGCCTTCCCTTCCATTGCCCTGCCCGGCCTTCCCTTCCCCTGCCCTGCCCTGCCATCCCTTGCCCTAACCAGCCCTGCCTTCCCTTGCCCTGCCCTGCCCTGCCCTGCCTTGCCCTGCCCTTCCTTGCCTTGCCCTCTCCTGCCCTCTTTTGCCCTGCCCTACCCTGCCTTCCCTTACCCTGCCCTGCCCTGCCCTGCCCTGCCTTCCCTTCCCTTGCCCTGCCCTGCCTTCCCTTGCCCTGCCCTGCCTTCCCTTGCCCTGCCCTGCCCTGCCTTCCCTTGCCCTGCCCTGCCTTAACTTGCCCTGCCCTGCCTTCCCTTGCCCTGCCTGCCCTGCCTTCCCTTGCCCTGCCCTGCCCTGCCCTGCTTTCTCTTGCCCTCCCCTGCCTTCCCTTGCCCTGCCTTGCCTTCCCTTCCCCTGCCCTGCCTTCCTTTGCCCTGCCCTGCTATCCCTTGCCATGCCCTGCCCTGCCTTCCTTTGCCCTGCACTGCCCTGCCTTCTCTTGCCCTGCCCTGCACTGCCTTCACTTTCCCTGCCCTGCCCTGGCTTCCCTTGCCCTGCCACGCCTTCCCTTCCCTTGCCCTGCCCTGCCTTTCCTTGACCTGCCCAGCCTTCCCTTGCTTTGCCTTGCCCTGCCTTCCCTTGGCCTTCCCTGCCTTCCCTTCCTGCACTTCCTTGCCCTGCCCTGCCCTGTCCTCACTTGCCCAGCCCTGCCCTGCCTTCCCTTACCCTGCCCTGTCCTCCCTTGCCCTGCCCTGCCTTCCCTTGACCTGCACTACCCTGCCCTCCCTTGCCCTGCCCTGCCCTGCCTTCTTTTGCCCTGCTCTGCCTTCCCTTGCCCTGCCCTGCCCTGCCTTCCCTTGCCCTGCCCTGCCTTACCTTGCCCTGCCCTGCCTTCCCTTACCCTGCCTGCCCTGACTTCCCTTGCCCTGCCCTGCCCTGCCCTGTTTTTCTTGCCCTCCCCTGCCTTCCCTTGACCTGCCTTGCCTTCCCTTCCCCTGCCCTGCCTTCCCTTGCCCTGCCCTGCTATCCCTTGCCATGCCCTGCCCTGCCTTCATTTGCCCTGCACTGCCCTGCCTTCTCTTGCCCTGCCCTGCACTGCATTCCCTTTCCCTGCCCTGCCCTGCCTTCCCTTCGTCTGCCCTGCCCTGCCTTCCCTTGCCCTGCCCTGCCCTGCCTTCAATTGCCCTGCCCTGCCCTGCCTTCCCTTGCCCTGCCCTGCCTTCACTTGCCCTGCCCTGCCCTGCCTTCCCTTGCCCTGCCCAGCCTCCCCTTGCCCTGCCCTGCATTCCCTTGCCCTGCCCTGCCCTGCCTTCCCTTGCCCTGCCCTGCCTTCCCTTCCATTGCCCTGCCCTGCCCTGCCTTCCCTTGCCCTGCCCTGCCCTCCCTTGCCCTGCCCTGCCCTGCCTTCCCTTGCCCTGCCACGCCTTCCCTTCCCTTGCCCTGCCCTGCCTTCCCTTGCCCTGCCCTGCCTTCCCTTGCTGCACTTCCTTGCCCTGCCCTACCCTGCCCTCCCTTGCCCTGCCCTGCCCTGCCCTGCCTTCCCTTACCCTGCCCTGTCCTCCCTTGCCCTGCCATGCCCTGCCCTCCCTTGACTTGCCCTGCCCTGCCTGCCTTATCTTGCCCTTCCCTGCCTTCACTTGCCCTGCCCTGCCCTGCCTTCCCTTGCCCTGCCCAGCCTCCCCTTGCCCTGCCCTGCCCTCCCTTGCCCTGCCCTCCCCTGCCCTTCCTTGCCCTGCCCTGCCCTGCCTTCCCTTGCCCTGCCCTGCCCTGCCTTCAATTGCCCTGCCCTGCCCTGCCTTCCCTTGCCCTGCCCTGCCTTCACTTGCCCTGCCCTGCCCTGCCTTCCCTTGCCCTGCCCAGCCTCCCCTTGCCCTGCCCTGCATTCCCTTGCCCTGCCCTGCCCTGCCTTCCCTTGCCCTGCCCTGCCTTCCCTTCCATTGCCCTGCCCTGCCCTGCCTTCCCTTGCCCTGCCCTGCCCTCCCTTGCCCTGCCCTGCCCTGCCTTCCCTTGCCCTGCCACGCCTTCCCTTCCCTTGCCCTGCCCTGCCTTCCCTTGCCCTGCCCTGCCTTCCCTTGCTGCACTTCCTTGCCCTGCCCTACCCTGCCCTCCCTTGCCCTGCCCTGCCCTGCCCTGCCTTCCCTTACCCTGCCCTGTCCTCCCTTGCCCTGCCATGCCCTGCCCTCCCTTGACTTGCCCTGCCCTGCCTGCCTTATCTTGCCCTTCCCTGCCTTCACTTGCCCTGCCCTGCCCTGCCTTCCCTTGCCCTGCCCAGCCTCCCCTTGCCCTGCCCTGCCCTCCCTTGCCCTGCCCTCCCCTGCCCTTCCTTGCCCTGCCCTGCCCTGCCTTCCCTTGCCCTGCCCTGCCCTGCCTTCAATTGCCCTGCCCTGCCCTGCCTTCCCTTGCCCTGCCCTGCCTTCACTTGCCCTGCCCTGCCCTGCCTTCCCTTGCCCTGCCCAGCCTCCCCTTGCCCTGCCCTGCATTCCCTTGCCCTGCCCTGCCCTGCCTTCCCTTGCCCTGCCCTGCCTTCCCTTCCATTGCCCTGCCCTGCCTTCCCTTCCTTTGCCCTGCCCTGCCATCCCTTGCCCTGCCCAGCCCTGCCTTCCCTTGCCCTGCCCTGCCCTGCCCTGCCCTGCCTTGCCCTGCCCTTCCTTGCCTGGCCCTGTCCTGCCCTCTTTTGCCCTGCCCTGCCCTGCCTTCCCTTGCCCTGCCTTGCCCTCCCTTGCCCTACCCTGCCTTCCCTTGCCCTGCCCTGCCTTCCCCTACCCTGCCCTTCCTTCCCTTGCCCTGCCCTTCCCTGCCTACCCTTGCCCTGCCCTGCCTTCACTTGCCCTGCCCTGCCTTCCCTTGCCCTGCCCTGCCCTGCTTTTCCTTGCCCTGCCCTGCCTACCCTTGCCCTTCCCTGCCTTCCCTTGCCCTGCCCTGCCTTCCCTTGCCCTGCCCTGCCCTGCCTTTTCTTGCCCTGCCACGCCTTCCATGCCCTTGCCCTGCCCTGCCTTCCCTTGCCATGCCCTGCCTTCCCTTGCCCTGCCCTGCCTTCCCTTGCCCTGCCCTGCCCAGCCTTCCCTTGCCCTGCCCTGCCTTCCCTTGCTGCACTTCCTTGACCTGCCCTGCCCTGCCCTCCCTTGCCCTGCCCTGCCCTGCCTTCCCTTGCCCTGCCCTGTTATCCCTTGCCCTGCCCTGCCTTGTCTTGACCTGCCCTGCTATGCCTTCTCTTGCCCTGCCCTGCATTCCCTTGCCCTGCCCTGCCCTGCCTTCCCTTGCTGCACTCCCTTGCCCTGCCCTGCCCTGCCTTCCCTTGCCCTGCCCTGCCCTGCCTGCCTTTTCTTGCCCTGCCCTGCCTTCCCTTGCCCTGCCCTGCCCTGCCTTCACTTGCCCTGCCCTGCCCTGCCTTCCCTTGCCATGCCCTGCCTTCCCTTCCCCTGCCCTGCCCTCCCTTGCCCTGCCCTGCCCTGCCAACCCTTGCCCTGCCCTGCCCTGCCTTCCCTTCCCTTGCCCTGCCCTGCCTTCTCTTGCCCTGCCCTGCCTTCCCTTGCCCTGCCCTGCCCTCCCTTGCCCTCACCTGCCTTCCCTTGCCCTGCCCTGCCTTCCATTCCATTGCCCTGCCCTGCCTTCCCTTCCTTTGCCCTGCCCTGCCCTTCCTTGCCCTGCCCAGCCCTGCCTTCCCTTGCCCTGCCCTGCCCTGCCCTGCCTTGCCCTGCCCTGCCTTGCCTTGCCCTGTCCTGCCCTCTTTTGCCCTGCCCTGCCCTGCCTTCCCTTGCACTGCCATGCCCTCCCTTGCCCTGCCCTGCCTTCCCTTGCCCTGCCCTGCCTTCCCCTACCCTGCCCTGCCTTCCCTTGCCATGCCCTGCCCTGCCAACCCTTGCCCTGCCCTGCCTTCCCTTGCCCTGCCCTGCCTTCACTTGCCCTGCTTTGCCCTGCCTTAACTTGCCCTGCCTGCCCTGCCCTCCCTTGCCCTACCCTGCCTTCCCTTGCCCTGCCCTGCCCTACCTTCTTTTGCCCTGCCCTGCCTTCCCTTCCATTGCCCTGCCCTGCCTTCCCTTCCTTTGCCCTGCCCTGCCATCCCTTGCCCTGCCCAGCCCTGCCTTCCCTTGCCCTGCCCAGTCCTCCCTTGCCCTGTCCTGCCTTCCCTTGACCTGCCCTGCTATGCCTTCCCTTGCCCTGCCCTGCCCTGCCTTCCCTTGCCCTGCCCTGCCTTCCCTTGACCTGCCCTGCCCTGCCTTCACTTGGTGCACTCCCTTGCCCTGCCCTGCCCTCCCTTGCCCTGACCAGCCCTGCACTCCCTTGCCCTGCCCTGCCCTGCCTGCCTTCTCTTGCCCTGCCCTGCCTTCACTTGCCCTGCCCTGCCCTGCCTTCCCTTGCCCTGCCCTGCCCTCCCTTGCCCTGCCCTGCCTTCCCTTGCCCTGCCCTGCCAAGCCTTCCCTTGCCCTGCCCTGCCTTCCCTTCCATTGCCCTGCCCAGCCTTCCCTTCCCCTGCCCTGCCCTGCCATACCTTGCCCTGCCCAGCCCTGCCTTCCCTTGCCCTGCCCTGCCCTGCCCTGCCTTGCCCTGCCCTTCCTTGCCTTGCCCTGTCCTGCCCTCTTTTGCCCTGCCCTACCCTGCCTTCCCTTACCCTGCCCTGCCCTGCCCTGCCTTCCCTTCCCTTGCCCTGCCCTGCCTTCCCTTGCCCTGCCCTGCCTTCCCTTGCCCTGCCCTGCCCTGCCTTCCCTTGCCCTGCCCTGCCTTAACTTGCCCTGCCCTGCCTTCCCTTGCCCTGCCTGCCCTGCCTTCCCTTGCCCAGCCCTGCCCTGCCCTGCTTTCTCTTGCCCTCCCCTGCCTTCCCTTGCCCTGCCTTGCCTTCCCTTCCCCTGCCCTGCCTTCCCTTGCCCTGCCCTGCTATCCCTTGCCATGCCCTGCCCTGCCTTCCTTTGCCCTGCACTGCCCTGCCTTCTCTTGCCCTGCCCTGCACTGCATTCTCTTTCTTTGCCCTGCCCTGCCTTCCCTTGCCCTGCCACGCCTTCCCTTCCCTTGCCCTGCCCTGCCTTTCCTTGCCCTGCCCTGCCTTCCCTTGCCCTGCACTGCCCTGACTTCCCTTGCCCTGCCCTGCCTTCCCTTGCTTTGCCTTGCCCTGCCTTCCCTTGGCCTTCCCTGCCTTCCCTTGCTGCATTTCCTTGCCCTGCCCTGCCCTGTCCTCACTTGCCCTGCCCTGCCCTGCCTTCCCTTACCCTGCCCTGCCCTCCCTTGCCCTGCCCTGCCCTCCCTTGCCCTGACCTGCCCTGCCTTCTTTTGCCCTGCCCTGCCTTCCCTTGCCCTGCCCTGCCCTGCCTTCCCTTGCCCTGCCCTGCCTTACCTTGCCCTGCCCTGCCTTCCCTTACCCTGCCTGCCCTGCCTTCCCTTGCCCTGCCCTTCCCTGCCTACCCTTGCCCTGCCCTGCCTTCCCTTGCCCTGCCCTGCCCTGCCTTTTCTTGCCCTGCCACGCCTTCCCTTCCCTTGCCCTGTCCTGCCTTCCCTTGCCCTGCCCTGCCTTCCCTTGCCCTGCCCTGCCCTGCTTTTCCTTGCCCTGCCCTGCCTTCCCTTGCCCTGGCCAGCCCAGCCTTCCCTTGCCCTGCCCTGCCCTGCCCTGCCCTGCCCTGCCTTGCCCTGCCCTGCCTTCCATTGCCCTGCCGTGCCCTGCCTTGCCCTGCCCTGCCCTGCCTTCCCTTGCCCTGCCCTACCCTGCCTTCCCTTGCCCTGCCCTGCCCTGCCTTCCATTGCCCTGCCCTGCCTTTCCTTGCCCTGCACTGCCCTGCATTCTCTTGCCCTGCCCTGCCTTCCCTTGCCCTGCACTGCCCTGCCTTCCCTTGCCCTGCCCTGCCCTGACTTCCCTTGCCCTGCCCTGCCTTCCCTTGCCCTGCTCTGCCCTGCCTTCCCTTGCCCTGCCCTGCCTTCCCTTGCTGCACTTCCTTGACCTGCCCTGCCCTGACTTCCCTAGCCCTGCCCTGTTCTCCCTTGCCCTGCCCTGCCTTCCCTTGCCCTGCCCTGTTATCCCTTGCCCTGCCCTGCCTTGTCTTGACCTGCCCTGCTATGCCTTCCCTTGCCCTGCCCTGCCTTCCCTTGCCTTGCCCTGCCCTGCCTTCTTTTGCTGCACTCCCTTGCCCTGCCCTGCCCTGCCCTCCCTTGCCCTGCCCTGCCCTGCCTGCCTTTTCTTGCCCTGCCCTACCTTCCCTTCCCCTGCCCTGCCCTCCCTTGCCCTGCCCTGCCCTGCCCTGCCCTGCCCTTCCTTGCCCGGCCCTGCCCTGCCTTCCCTTCCCTTGCCCTGCCCTGCCTTCTCTTGCCCTGCCCTGCCTTCCCTTGCCCGGCCCTGCCCTCCCTTGCCCTCCCCTGCCTTCCCTTGCCCTGCCCTGCCCTACATTCCCTTGCCCTGCCCTGCCTTCCCTTCCATTGCCCTGACCTGCCATCCCTTCCTTTGCCCTGCCCTGCCCTCCCTAGCCCTGCCCAGCCCTGCCTACCCTTGCCCTGCCCTGCCTTCCCTTGCCCTGCTATGCCTTCCCTTGCCCTGCCCTGCCTTCCCTTGCCCTTCCCTGCCCTGCCTTTCCTTGCTGCACTCCCTTGCCCTGCCCTGCCCTGCTCTCCCTTGCCCTGCCCTGCCCTGCCTGCCTTTTATTGCCCTGCCCTGCCTTCCCTTGCCCTGCCAGCCCTGCCTTCCCTTGCCCTGCCCTGCCCTACATTCCCTTGCCCTGCCCTGCCTTCCCTTCCATTGCCCTGCCCTGCCTTCCCTTCCTTTGCCCTGCCCTGCCCTCCCTTGCCCTGCCCAGCCCTGCCTTCCCTTGCCCTGCCCTGCCCTGCCCTGCCTTGCCCTGCCCTGCCTTGCCTTGCCCTGTCCTGCCCTCTTTTGCACTGCCCTGCCCTGCCTTCCCTTGCACTGCCATGCCCTCCCTTGCTCTGCCCTGCCTTCCCTTGCACTGCCCTGCCTTCCCCTACCCTGCCCTACCTTCCCTTGCCATGCCCTGCCCTGCCAACCCTTGCCCTGCCCTGCCTACACTTGCCCTGCCCTGCCTTCACTTGCCCTGCCCTGCCCTGCCTTCACTTGCCCTGCCTGCCCTGCCCTACCTTGCCCTGCCCTGCCTTCCCTTGCCCTGCCCTGCCCTGCCTTCCCTTGCCCTGCCCTACCTTCCCTTCCATTGCCCTGCCCTGCCTTCCCTTCCTTTGCCCTGCCCTGCCATCCCTTGCCCTGCCCAGCCCTGCCTTCCCTTGCCCTGCCATGCCATGCCCTGCCTTGCCCTGCCCTGCCTTGCCTTGCCCTGTCCTGTTCTCTTTTGCCCTGCCCTGCCCTGCCTTCCCTTGCCCTGCCCTGCCCTCCCTTGCCCTGCCCTGCCCTGCCTACCCTTGCCCTGCCCTGCCTTCCCTTGCCCTGCCCTGCCTTCCCTTGCCCTGCCCTGCCTTCCCTGGTCCTGCCCTACCCTGCCTTCCCTTGCCCTACCTGCCCTGCCCTCTCTTGCCCTGCCCTGCCCTGCCTTCCCTTGTCGTGCCCTGCCCTGCCTTCCCTTCCCCTGCCCTGCCTTCCCTTGCCCTGCCCTGACCGGCCTTCCCTTGCCCTACAGTGCCCTTCCCTCCCTTGCCCTGCCCTGCCCTGCCTTCCCTTATCCTGCCCTGCCCTGCCTTCCCTTGCCCTGCCATGCCCGGCCCTCCCTTGACCTGCCCTGCCCTGCACTGCCTTCTCTTGCACTGCCCAGCCCTCTCTTGCCCTGCCCTGCCTTCCCTTGCCCTGCCCTGCCTTCCCTTGCCCTGCCCTGTCCTCCCTTGCCCTGCCCTGCCTTCCCTTGTCCTGCCCTGCCCTCCCTTGCCCTGCCCTGCCCTGCCTGCATTCTCTTGCCCTGCCCTGCCTTCCCTTGCCCTGCCCTGCCCTGCCTTCACTTGCCCTGCCCTGCCCTGCCTTCCCTTGCCCTGCCTTGCCTTCCCTTGCCCTGCCCTGCCCTCCCTTGCCCTGCCCTGCCCTGCCCTCTCTTGCCCTGCCCTGCCCTGCCTTCCCTTGCCCTGCCCTGCCCTGCCTTATCTTGCCCTGCCCTGCCTTCCCTTGACCTGCCCTGCCCTGCCTTCCCTTGCCCTGCCCTGCCTTACCTTGCCCTGCCCTGCCTAACCTTGCCCTGACCTGCACTGCTTTCTCTTGCCCTCACCTGCCTTCCCTTGCCCTGCCTTGCTTTCCCTTCCCCTGCCCTGCCTTCCCTTGCCCTGCCCTGCCTTCCCTTGCCATGCCCTGCCCTGCCTTCCTTTTCCCTGCACTACCCTGCCTTCTCTTGCCCTGCCCTTCACTGCATTCCCTTACCCTGCCCTGCCCTGCCTTCCCTTCGTCTGCCCTGCCCTGCCTTCCCTTGCCCTGCCCTGCCCTGCCTTCACTTGCCCTGCCCTGCCCTGCCTTCCCTTGCCCTGCCCTGCCCTCCCTTGCATTGCCCTACCCTGCCCTTCCTTGCCCTGCCCTGCCCTGCCTTCCCTTGCCCTGCCCTTCCCTGCCCTGCTTTCTCTTGCCCTCCCCTGCCTTCCCTTGCCCTGCCTTGCCTTCCCTTCCCCTGCCCTGACTTCCCTTGCCCTGCCCTGCCTTCCCTTGCCCTGCCCTGCCCTGCCTTCCCTTGCCCTGCCCTACCCTCCCTTGCCCTGCCCTGCCTTCCCTTGCCCTGCCCTGCCCTGCCTTCCCTTGCCCTGCCCTGCCTTCCCTTCCATTGCCCTGCCCTGCCTTCCCTTCCATTGCCCTGCCCTGCCTTCCCTTCCTTTGCCCTGCCCTGCCATCCCTTGCCGTGCCCAGCCCTGCCTTCCCTTGCCCTGCCCTGCCCTGCCCTGCCCTGCCTTGCCCTGCCCTTCCTTGCCTGGCCCTGTCCTGCCCTCTTTTGCCCTGCCCTGCCCTGCCTTCCCTTGCCCTGCCCTGCCCTCCCTTGCCCTGCCCTGCCTTCCCTTGCCCTGCCCTGCCTTCCCCTACCCTGCCCTGCCTTCCCTTGCCCTGCCCTGCCTTTCCTTGCCCTGCCCTGCCCTGCCTTTTCTTGCCCTGCCACGCCTTCCCCTCCCTTGCCCTGCCCTGCCTTCCCTTGCCCTGCCCTGCCTTCCCTTGCCCTGCCCTGCCCTGCTTTTCCTTGCCCTGACCTGCCTTCCCTTGCCCTGCCCAGCCCAGCCTTCCCTTGCCCTGCCCTGCCTTGCCCTGCCCTGCCTTGCCCTGCCCTGCCTTCCCTTGCCCTGCCGTGCCCTGCCTTGCCCTGCCCTGCCCTGCCTTCCCTTGCCCTGCCCTACCCTGCCTTCCCTTGCCCTGCCCTGCCCTGCCTTCCTTGCCCTGCCCTGCCCTCCCTTGCCCTGCACTGCCCTGCCCTCCGTTGCCATCCCCTGCCCTCCCTTCCCTTGCCCTGCACTGCCCTACCTTCCCTTGCCCTGCCCTGCCCTCCCTTGCCCTGCCCTCCCCTGCCCTTCCTTGCCCTGCCCTGCCCTGCCTTCCCTTGCCCTGCCCTGCCTCCCTTTGCCCTGCCCTACCCTGCCTTCCCTTGCCCTGCCCAGCCTTCCCTTGCTGCACTTCCTTAACCTGCCCTGCCCTGCCCTCCCTTGCCCTGCCCTGCCCTGCCTTCCCTTGCCCTGCCCTGTTATCCCTTGCCCTGCCCTGCCTTGTCTTGACCTGCCCTGCTATGCCTTCCCTTGCCCTGCCCTGCATTCCCTTGCCCTGCCCTGCCCTGCCTTCCCTTGCTGCACTCCCTTGCCCTGCCCTGCCCTGCCCTCCCTTGCCCTGCCCTGCCCTGCCTGCCTTTTCTTGCCCTGCCCTGCCTTCCCTTGCCCTGCCCTGCCCTGCCTTCACTTGCACTGCCCTGCCCTGCCTTCCCTTCCCCTGCCCTGCCCTCCCTTGCCCTGCCCTGCCCTGACCTTCCTTGCCCTGCCCTGCCCTGCCTTCCCTTCCCTTGCCCTGCCCTGCCTTCTCTTGCCCTGCCCTGCCTTCCCTTGCCCTGCCCTGCCCTCCCTTGCCCTCCCCTGCCTTCCCTTGCCCTGCCCTGCCCTACATTCCCTTGCCCTGCCCAGCCTTCCCTTCCATTGCCCTGCCCTGCCTTCCCTTCCTTTGCCCTGCCCTGCCCTCCCTTGCCCAGCCCAGCCCTGCCTTCCCTTGCCCTGCCCTGCCCTGCCCTGCCTTACCCTGCCCTGCCTTGCCTTGCCCTGTCCTGCCCTCTTTTGCCCTGCCCTGCCTTGCCTTCCCTTGCACTGCCATGCCCTCCCTTGCCCTGCCCTGCCTTCCCTTGCCCTGCCCTGCCTTCCCCTACCCTGCCCTGCCTTCCCTTGCCATGCCCTGCCCTGCCAACACTTGCCCTGCCCTGCCTTCCCTTGCCCTGCCCTGCCTTTACTTGCCCAGCTTTGCCCTGCCTTCACTTGCCCTGCCTGCCCTGCCCTCCCTTGCCCTACCCTGCCTTCCCTTGCCCTGCCCTGCCCTACCTTCTTTTGCCCTGCCCTGCCTTCCCTTGCCCTGCCCTGTCCTCCCTTGCCCTGCCCTGTCCTCCCTTGCCCTGCCCTGCCTTACCTTGACCTGCCCTGCTATGCCTTCCCTTGCCCTGCCCTGCCCTGCCTTCCCTTGCCCTGCCCTGCCTTCCCTTGACCTGCCCTGCCCTGCCTTCCCTTGCCGCACTCCCTTGCCCTGCCCTGCCCTCCCTTGCCCTGCCCTGCCCTGCCCTCCCTTGCCCTGCCCTGCCCTGCCTGCCTTCTCTTGCCCTGCCCTGCCTTCACTTGCCCTGCCCTGCCCTGCCTTCCCTTGCCCTGCCCTGCCTCGCCTTGCCCTGCCCTGCCTTCCCTTGCCCTGCCCTGCCAAGCCTTCCCTTGCCCTGCCCTGCCTTCCCTTCCATTGCCCTGCCCTGCATTCCCTTCCCCTGCCCTGCCCTGCCATCCCTTGCCCTGCCCAGCGCTGCCTTCCCTTGCCCTGCCCTGCCCTGCCCTGCCTTGCCCTGCCCTTCCTTGCCTTGCCCTGTCCTGCCCTCTTTTGCCCTGCCCTACCCTGCCTTCCCTTACCCTGCCCTGCCCTGCCATGCCCTGCCTTCCCTTCCCTTGCCCTGCCCTGCCTTCCCTTGCCCTGCCCTGCCTTCCCTTGCCCTGCCCTGCCCTGCCTTCCCTTGCCCTGCCCTGCCTTAACTTGCCCTGCCCTGCCTTCCCTTGCCCTGCCTGCCCTGCCTTCCCTTGCCCTGCCCTGCCCTGCCCTGCTTTCTCTTGCCCTCCCCTGCCTTCCCTTGCCCTGCCTTGCCTTCCCTTCCCCTGCCCTGCCTTCCCTTGCCCTGCCCTGCTATCCCTTGACATGCCCTGCCCTGCCTTCCTTTGCCCTGCACTGCCCTGCCTTCTCTTGCCCTGCCCTGCACTGCATTCCCTTTCCCTGCCCTGCCCTGCCTTCCCTTGCCCTGCCACGCCTTCCCTTCCCTTGCCCTGCCCTGCCTTTCCTTGCCCTGCCCTGCCTTCCCTTGCCCTGCCCTGCCCTGCCTTCCCTTGCCCTGCCCTGCCTTCCCTTGCTTTGCCTTGCCCTGCCTTCCCTTGGCCTTCCCTGCCTTCCCTTGCTGCACTTCCTTGCCCTGCCCTGCCCTGTCCTCACTTGCCCTGCCCTGCCCTGCCTTCCCTTACCCTGCCCTGTCCTCCCTTGCCCTGCCCTGCCTTCACTTGACCTGCACTACCCTGCCCTCCCTTGCCCTGACCTGCCCTGCCTTCTTTTGCCCTGCCCTGCCTTCCCTTGCCCTGCCCTGCCCTGCCTTCCCTTGCCCTGCCCTGCCTTACCTTGCCCTGCCCTGCCTTCCCTTACCCTGCCTGCCCTGACTTCCCTTGCCCTGCCCTGCCCTGCCCTGCTTTTTCTTGTCCTCCCCTGCCTTCCCTTGCCCTGCTTTGCCTTCCCTTCCCCTGCCCTGCCTTCCCTTGCCCTGCCCTGCTATCCCTTGCCATGCCCTGCCCTGCCTTCATTTGCCCTGCACTGCCCTGCCTTCTCTTGCCCTGCCCTGCACTGCATTCCCTTTCCCTGCCCTGCCCTGCATTCCCTTGCACTGCCCTGCCCTGCCTTCCCTTGCCCTGCCACGCCTTCCCTTCCCTTGCCCTGCCCTGCCTTCCCTTGCCCTGCCCTGCCTTCCCTTGCTGCACTTCCTTGCCCTGCCCTACCCTGCCCTCCCTTGCCCTGCCCTGCCCTGCCCTGCCTTCCCTTACCCTGCCCTGTCCTCCCTTGCCCTTCCATGCCCTGCCCTCCCTTGCCTTGCCCTGCCCTGCCTGCCTTATCTTGCCCTGCCCTGCATTCACTTGCCCTGCCCTGCCCTGCCTTCCCTTGCCCTGCCCTGCCTCCCCTTCCCCTGCCCTGCCCTCCCTTGCCCTGCCCTCCCCTGCCCTTCCTTGCCCTGCCCTGCCCTGCCTTCCCTTGCCCTGCCCTGCCCTCCCTTGCCCTGCACTGCATTCCCTTGCCCTGCCCTGCCCTGCCTTCCCTTGCCCTGCCCTGCCCTGCCTTCCCTTGCCCTGCCCTGCCTTCCCTTCCTTTGCCCTGCCCTGCCATCCCTTGCCCTGCCCAGCCCTGCCTTCCCTTGCCCTGCCCTGCCCTGTCCTGCCCTCTTTTGCCCTGCCCTGCCCTGCCTTCCCTTGCCCCGCCTTGCCCTCCCTTGCCCTGCCATGCCTTCCCTTGCCCTGCCCTGCCTTCCCCTACCCTGCCCTGCCTTCCCTTGCCCTGCCATTCCCTGCCTACCCTTGCCCTGCCCTGCCTTCACTTGCCCTGCCCTGCCTTCCCTTGCCCTGCCCTGCCCTGCCTTTTCTTGCCCTGCCACGCCTTCCCTTCCCTTGCCCTGTCCTGCCTTCCCTTGCCCTGCCCTGCCTTCCCTTGCCCTGCCCTGCCCTGCTTTTCCTTGCCCTGCCCTGCCTTCCCTTGTCCTGCCCTGCCCTGCCCTGCCCTGCCTTGCCCTGCCCTGCCTTCCCTTGCCCTGCCGTGCCCTGCCTTGCCCTGCCCTGCCCTGCCTTCCCTTGCCCTGCCCTACCCTGCCATCCCTTGCCCTGCCCAGCCCTGCCTTCCCTTGCCCTGCCCTGCCCTGTCCTGCCCTCTTTTGCCCTGCCCTGCCCTGCCTTCCCTTGCCCTGCCTTGCCCTCCCTTGCCCTGCCCTGCCTTCCCTTGCCCTGCCCTGCCTTCCCCTACCCTGCCCTGCCTTCCCTTGCCCTGCCCTTCCCTGCCTACCCTTGCCCTGCCCTGCCTTCCCTTGCCCTGCCGTGCCCTGCCTTGCCCTGCCCTGCCCTGCCTTCCCTTGCCCTGCCCTACCCTGCCTTCCCTTGCCCTGCCCTGCCCTGCCTTCCCTTGCCCTGCCCTGCCCTCCCTTGCCCTGCACTGCCCTGCCCTCCGTTGTCCACCCCTGCCCTGCCTTCCCCTGCCCTGCACTGCCCTGCCTTCCCTTGCCCTGCCCTGCCCTGACTTCCCTTGCCCTGCCCTGCCTTCCCTTGCCCTGCTCTGCCCTGCCTTCCCTTGCCCTGCCCTGCCTTCCCTTGCTGCACTTCCTTGACCTGCCCTGACCTGCCTTCCCTTGCCCTGCCCTGTTATCCCTTGCCCTGCCCTGCCTTCCCTTGCCCTGCCCTGTTATCCCTTGCCCTGCCCTGCCTTGTCTTGACCTGCCCTGCTATGCCTTCCCTTGCCCTGCCCTGCCTTCCCTTGCCCTGCCCTGCCCTGCCTTCTTTTGCTGCACTCCCTTGCCCTGCCCTGCCCTGCCCTCCCTTGCCCTGCCCTGCCCTGCCTGCCTTTTCTTGCCATGCCCTGCCTTCCCTTGCCCTGCCCTGCCCTGCATTCCCTTGCCCTGCCCTGCCCTGCCTTCCCTTGCCCTGCCCTGCCCTGCCTTCCCTTGCCCTGCCCTGCCTTCCCTTCCTTTGCCCTGCCCTGCCATCCCTTGCCCTGCCCAGCCCTGCCTTCCCTTGCCCTGCCCTGCCCTGTCCTGCCCTCTTTTGCCCTGCCCTGCCCTGCCTTCCCTTGCCCCGCCTTGCCCTCCCTTGCCCTGCCATGCCTTCCCTTGCCCTGCCCTGCCTTCCCCTACCCTGCCCTGCCTTCCCTTGCCCTGCCATTCCCTGCCTACCCTTGCCCTGCCCTGCCTTCACTTGCCCTGCCCTGCCTTCCCTTGCCCTGCCCTGCCCTGCCTTTTCTTGCCCTGCCACGCCTTCCCTTCCCTTGCCCTGTCCTGCCTTCCCTTGCCCTGCCCTGCCTTCCCTTGCCCTGCCCTGCCCTGCTTTTCCTTGCCCTGCCCTGCCTTCCCTTGTCCTGCCCTGCCCTGCCCTGCCCTGCCTTGCCCTGCCCTGCCTTCCCTTGCCCTGCCGTGCCCTGCCTTGCCCTGCCCTGCCCTGCCTTCCCTTGCCCTGCCCTACCCTGCCATCCCTTGCCCTGCCCAGCCCTGCCTTCCCTTGCCCTGCCCTGCCCTGTCCTGCCCTCTTTTGCCCTGCCCTGCCCTGCCTTCCCTTGCCCTGCCTTGCCCTCCCTTGCCCTGCCCTGCCTTCCCTTGCCCTGCCCTGCCTTCCCCTACCCTGCCCTGCCTTCCCTTGCCCTGCCCTTCCCTGCCTACCCTTGCCCTGCCCTGCCTTCCCTTGCCCTGCCGTGCCCTGCCTTGCCCTGCCCTGCCCTGCCTTCCCTTGCCCTGCCCTACCCTGCCTTCCCTTGCCCTGCCCTGCCCTGCCTTCCCTTGCCCTGCCCTGCCCTCCCTTGCCCTGCACTGCCCTGCCCTCCGTTGTCCACCCCTGCCCTGCCTTCCCCTGCCCTGCACTGCCCTGCCTTCCCTTGCCCTGCCCTGCCCTGACTTCCCTTGCCCTGCCCTGCCTTCCCTTGCCCTGCTCTGCCCTGCCTTCCCTTGCCCTGCCCTGCCTTCCCTTGCTGCACTTCCTTGACCTGCCCTGACCTGCCTTCCCTTGCCCTGCCCTGTTATCCCTTGCCCTGCCCTGCCTTCCCTTGCCCTGCCCTGTTATCCCTTGCCCTGCCCTGCCTTGTCTTGACCTGCCCTGCTATGCCTTCCCTTGCCCTGCCCTGCCTTCCCTTGCCCTGCCCTGCCCTGCCTTCTTTTGCTGCACTCCCTTGCCCTGCCCTGCCCTGCCCTCCCTTGCCCTGCCCTGCCCTGCCTGCCTTTTCTTGCCATGCCCTGCCTTCCCTTGCCCTGCCCTGCCCTGCCTTCACTTGCTTTGCCCTGCCCTGACTTCCCTTACCCTGCCCTGCCTTCCCTTCCCCTGCCCTGCCCTCCCTTGCCCTGCCCTGCCGTGCCCTTCCTTGCCCTGCCCTGCCCTGCCTTCCCTTCCCTTGCCCTGCCCTACCTTCTCTTGCCCTGCCCTGCCATCCCTTGCCCTGCCCTGCCCTCTCTTGCCCTCCCCTGCCTTCCCTTGCCCTGCCCTGCCCTACATTCCCTTGCCCTGCCCTGCCTTCCCTTCCATTGCCCTGCCCTGCCTTCCCTTCCTTTGCCCTGCCCTGCCCTCCCTTGCCCTGCCCAGCCCTGCCTTCCCTTGCCCTGCCCTGCCCTGCCTTCCCTTGCCCTGCCGTGCCCTGCCTTGCCATGCCCTGCCCTGCCTTCCCTTGCCCTGCCCTAACCTGCCTTCCCTTGCCCTGCCCTGCACTGCCTTTCCTTGCCCTGCCCTGCCCTCCCTTGCCCTGCACTGCCCTGCCGTCTGTTGCCCTCCCCTGCCCTGCCTTCTCTTGCCCTGCCCTGCCCTGCCTTCCTTTGCCCTGTCCTGCCTTCCCTTGCCCTGCCATGCCCTGCCTTCCCTTGCCCTGCCCTGCCTTCCCTTGCTGCACTTCCTTGCCTTGCCATGCCCTGCCCTCCCTTGCCCTGCCCTGCCCTCCCTTGCCCTGCCCTACCCTGCCTTCCCTTGCCCTGCCCTGTCCTCCCTTGCCCTGCCCTGCCTTCCCTTGACCTGCCCTGCTATGCCTTCCCTTGCCCTGCCCTGCCCTGCCTTCCCTTGCCCTGCCCTGCCTTCCCTTGCCCTGCCCTGCCCTGCCTTCCCTTGCTGCACTCCCTTGCCCTGCCCTGCCCTCCCTTGCCCTGCCCAGCCCTGCCTTCCCTTGCCCTGCCCTGCCCTGCCTGCCTTCTCTTGCCCTGCCCTGCCTTCACTTGCCCTGCCCTGCCCTGCCTTCCCTTGCCCTGCCCTGCCTCGCCTTGCCCTGCCCTGCTCTCCCTTGCCCTGCCCTCCCCTGCCCTTCCTTGCCTTCCCTGCCCTGCCTTCCCTTGCCCTGCCCTGCCCTGCCTTCTCTTGCCCTGCCCTGCCTTCCCTTGCCCTGCCCTGCCCTCCCTTGCCCTGCCCTGCCTTCCCTTACCCTGCCCTGCCAAGCCTTCCCTTGCCCTGCCCTGCCTTCCCTTCCATTGCCCTGCCCTGCCTTCCCTTCCTTTGCCCTGCCCTGCCATCCCTTGCCCTGCCCAGCCCTGCCTTCCCTTGCCCTGCGCTGCCCTGCCCTGCCTTGCCCTGCCCATCCTTGCCTTGCCCTGTCCTGCCCTCTTTTGCCCTGCCCTGCCCTGCCCTGCCCTGCCCTGCCCTGCCTTCCCTTCCCTTCCCTTGCCCTGCCCTGCCTTCCCTTGCCCTGCCTCGCCTTCCCTTGTCCTGCCCTGCCTTCCCTTGCCCTGTCCTGCCCTGCCCTTCCTTGCCCTGCCCTGCCCCGCCTTCCCTTGCCCTGCCCTGCTTTGCATGCCTTACAGTGCTTTACTTTGCCCTCCCTTCCCTTGCCCTGCCCTGCCCTGCCTTGCCGTTCCCTGCCCTGCCCTCCCTTGCCCTTCCCTGCCCTGCCCTCTCTTGCCCTGACCTGCCCTGCCTTCCCTTGCCCTGCCCTGCCCTGCCTTCTCTTGCCCAGCCCTGCCTTCCCTTGCCCTGCACAGCCCTGCCTTCCCTTACCCTGCCCTGCCTCCCCTTGCCCTGTCCTGCCCTCCCTTGCCCTGCCCTGCCCTGCCCTTCCTTGCCCTACCCTGCCCTGCCTTCCCTTGCCCTGCCCTGCCCTGCCTTCTCTTGCCCTGCCCTGCCTTCCACTGCCCTGCCCTGCCCTCCCTTGCCCTGCCCTGCCTTCCCTTGCCCTGCCCTGCCCTGCCTTCCCTTCCATTGCCCTGCGCTGCCTTCCCTTCCATTGCCCTGCCCTGCCTTCCCTTCCATTGCCCTGCCCTGCCTTCCCTTCCTTTGCCCTGCCCTGCCATCCCATGCCCTGTTCAGCCCTGCCTTCCCTTGCCCTGCCCTGCCCTGCCCTGCCCTGCCTTGCCCTGCCCTGCCTTGCCTTGCCCTGTCCTGCCCTCTTTTGCCCTGCCCTGCCCTGCCTTCCCTAGCCCTGCCCTGCCCTGCCCTGCCCTGCCTTCCCTTCCCTTGCCCTGCCCTGCCTTCCCTTGCCCTGCCCTGCCTTCCCTTGCCCTGCCCTGCCCTGCCTTCCCTTGCCCTGCCCTGCCCTGCCTTCCCATGCCCAGCCCTGCCTTCCCTTGCACTGCCCTGCCTTCCCTTGCCCTGCCCAGCCTTGCTTCCCTTGCCCTGCCCTGCCCTGCCTTGCCCTGAGCTGCCTTCCCTTGCCCTGTCCTGCCTTCCCTTGCCCTGCACTGCCCTGCCTTCCCTTGCCCTGCCCTGCCTCCCTTGCACTGCCCTGCCTTCCCTTGCCCTGCCCAGCCCTGCCTTCCCTTGCACTACCCTGCCCTCCCTTCCCCTGCCCTGCCTTTCCTTCCCTTGCCCTGCCATGCCCTGCCTTCCCTTGCCCTGCCCTGCCCTCCCTTGCCCTGCCCTGCCCTGCCCTGCCTTCCCTTGCCCTGCCTGCCAAGCCATCCCTTGCGTTGCCCGGCCTTTCCTTCCCTTGCCCTGCCCTGCCCTGCCTTCCCTTGCCCTGGCCCTGCCCTGCCTTCCCTTGCCCTGCCCTGTCCTGCCTTCCCAACCCAGGCCCTGCCCTGCCTTCCCTTGCCCTGCCCTGCCCTGCCTTCCTTGCCCTGCCCTGCCCTGCCTCCCTTCCCTTGCCCTGCCCCTGCCTTCCCTTGCCCTGCCCTTCCTTCCCTTGCCCTGCCCTGCCCTGCCTTCCCTTGCCCTGCCCTGTCTTCCCTTACCCTGCCCTCCCTTCCCTTGCCCTGCCCTGTATAGCTTGCCTTGCCCTGACCTGCCCTGCCCTGCCTTCCCTTGCCCTGCCCTGCCTTCCCTTGCCCTGCCCTGCCCTGCCTTCCCTTGATCTGTCCTGCCCTGTCCTGCCCTCCCTTGCCATGCCCTGCCTTCCCTTACCCTGCCCTGCCCTTCCGTCCATTGCCCTGCCCTGCCCTGCCTTCCCTTTCCCTGCCGTGCCCTGCCTTCCCTTGTCCTGCACTTTCTTCCCTTGCCCTGCCCTGCCCTGCACTTCCTTGCCCTGCCCTGCCCTGCATTCCCTTGCCCTGCTTTGCCCCTGCCTTCCCTTGACCTGCCCTGCTTTGCATGCCTTACAGTGCTTTACTTTGCCCTGCCTTCCCTTGCCCTGCCCTGCCCTGCCTTGCCGTTCCCTGCCCTGCCCTCCCCTGCCCTGCCCTGCCCTGCGTTCCCTTGCACTGCCCTGCACTGCCTTCCCTTGCCCTGCCCTGCCCTCCCTTGCCCTTCCCTGCCCTGCCCTCCCTTGCCCTGCCCTGCCCTGCCTTCCATTGCCCTGCCCTGCCCTGCCTTCTCTTGCCCTGCCCTTCCTTCCCTTGCCCTGCACAGCCCTGCCTTCCCTTGCCCTGCCCTGCCCGGCCTTCCCTTGCCCTGCCCTGCCCTGCCTTCCCTTGCCCTGCCCTGCCTTCCCTTCCTTTGCCCTGCCCTGCCTTCACTTGCCCTGCCCTGCCCTGCCTTCCCTTGACCTGCCCTGCCGTGCCTTCCCTTTCCTGCCCTTCCCTCCCTCGCGCTGCCCTGCCTTGCCTTCCCTTGCCCTGCCCTACCCTGCCTTCCCTTGTCCTGCCCTGCCCTGCCTTCCCTTGCCCTGCCCTGCCCTGCCTTCCCTTGCCCTGCCCAGCCCTGCCTTCCCTTGCCCTGCCTTGCCTTCCCTTGTCCTGCCCTGCCCTGCCTTCCCTAACCCTGCCCTGCCCTGCCTTCCCTTGCCCTGCCCAGCCCTGCCTTCCCTTGCCCTGCCTTGCCTTCCCTTCCCCTGCCCTGCCCTGCCTTCCCTTGCCCTGCCCTGTCTTCCCTTGCACTGCCCTGCCTTCCCTTGCCCAGCCCAGCCCTGCCTTCCCTTGCCCTGCCCTGCCCTCCCTTGCCCTGCCCTGCCTTCCCTTGCCCTGCCCTGCCTTCCCTTGCCCTGCCCTGCCTTCCCTTGCACTGCCCTGCCTTTCCTTGCCCTGCCCAGCCCTGCCTTCCCTTGCCCTGCCCTGCCCTCCCTTGCCCTGCCCTGCCTTTCCTTCCCTTGCCCTACCCTGCCCTGCCTTCCCTTGCCCTGCTCTGTATAGCTTGCCTTGTTTTGACCTTCCCTGCCCTGCCTTCCCTTGCCCTGCCCTGCCTTCCCTTGCCCTGCCCTGCCCTGCCTTCCCTTGCCCTGCCCTGCCTTCCCTTGCACTGCCCTGCCTTCCCTTGCCCTGCCCAGCCCTGCCTTCCCTTTCCCTGCCCTGTATAGCTCCCTTGCCCTGCCCTGCCTTCCCTTGACCTGCCCTGCTATGCCTTCCCTTGCCCTGCCCTGTCCTCCCTTGCCCTGCCCTGCCTTCCCTTGACCTGCCCTGCTATGCCTTCCCTTGCCCTGCCCTGCCCTGCCCTGCCTTCCCTTGCCCTGCCCTGCCTTCCCTTGCCCTGCCCTGCCCTACCGTCCCTTGCTGCACTCCCTTGCCCTGCCCTGCCCTGCCCACTCTTGCCCTGCCCTGCCCTGCCTGCCTTCTCTTGCCCTGCCCTGCCTTCCCTTGCCCTGCCCCGCCCTGCCTTCACTTGCCCTGCCCTGCCCTGCCTTCCCTTGCCCTGCCCTGCCCTGCCTTCTCTTGCCCTGCCCTGCCTTTGCTTGCCCTGCCCTGCCCTGCCTTCCCTTGCCCTGCCCTGCCTTACCTTGCCCTGCCCTGCCTTCCCTTGCCCTGCCTGCCCTGCTATCCCTTGCCCTGCCCTGCCCTGCCCTGCTTTCTCTTGCCCTCCCCTGCCTTCCCTTCCCTGCCTTGTCTTCAATGCCAAGCCCTGCCTTCCTTTGCACTGCCATGCCTTCCCTTGCCCTGCCCTGCCCTGCCCTTGCCTTGCCCTGCCCTGCTTTGCCTTCCCTTGCCCTGCCCTGCCCTGCCCTTGCCTTGCCCTGCCCTGCCTTTCCTTCCCTTGCCCTACCCTGCCCTGCCTTCCCTTGCCCTGCTCTGTATAGCTTGCCTTGTTTTGACCTTCCCTGCCCTGCCTTCCCTTGCCCTGCCCTGCCTTCCCTTGCCCTGCCCTGCCCTGCCTTCCCTTGCCCTGCCCTGCCTTCCCTTGCACTGCCCTGCCTTCCCTTGCCCTGCCCTGCCCTACCTTCCCTTGCCCTGCCCTGCCCTGCCTTCCCTTGCGCTGCACAGCCCTGTCTTCCCTTCCTCTGACCCACCCTGCCTTGTGTTCCTTACCTTGCCTGCCCCACCCTGCTCTGCCTATCCTTGCCCTGCCCTGCCTTTTTCTGCCTTACCTTGCCCTATCAAACAACGCCTTACCATGCCCTGCCCTGCCTTGCCTTCCGTTGCCCTGCCAAGGCCCGCCTTACCCTACCCTGCGAAGCCCCTATTTCCCCTGCATTGCCATCCCTTGCCCTGCCCTGTATAGCTTGCCTTGACCTGACCTGCTTTCCATGCCTTACGTTGCCTTGCCCTGCTTTGTCTTACCTTGCCTTGCCCTGCCCAGCCCTCCCTTGTCCTGTCCTCCCTTGCCCTCCCCTCCCCTGCCCTCCCTTGACCTGCCTTGCCTTGCCTTCCCTTCCCCTGCCCTGCCTTCCCTTGCCCTACCCTGCCCTGCCCTGCCTTCCCTTGCCCTGCCCGGCGTTTTATTACCCTGCCCTGCCTTCCCTTGCCCTGCCCTGTATAGCTTGCCTTGCCCTGACCTGCCCTGCCCTGCCTTCCCTTGCCCTGCCCTGCCTTCCCTTGCCCTGCCCTGCCCTGCCCTTCGGTCCCTTGCCCTGCCCTGCCCTGTCCTGCCCTCCCTTGCCATGCCCTGCCTTCCCTTACCCTGCCCTGCCCTTCCGTCCATTGCCCTGCCCTGCCCTGCCTTCCCTTGCCCTGCCGTGCCCTGCCTTCCCTTGTCCTGCACTTTCTTCCCTTGCCCTGCCCTGCCCTGCACTTCCTTGCCCTGCCCTGCCCTGCCTTCCCTTGCCCTGCTTTGCCCTGCCTTCCCTTGACCTGCCCTGCTTTGCATGCCTTACAGTGCTTTACTTTGCCCTGCCTTCCCTTGCCCTGCCCTGCCCTGCCTTGCCGTTCCCTGCCCTGCCCTCCCTTGCCCTGCCCTGCCCTGCGTTCCCTTGCCCTGCCCTGCACTGCCTTCCCTTGCCCTGCCCTGCCCTCCCTTGCCCTTCCCTGCCCTGCCCTCCCTTGCCCTGCACAGCCCTGCCTTCCCTTGCCCTGCCCTGCCCGGCCTTCCCTTGCCCTGCCCTGCCCTGCCTTCCCTTGCCCTGCCCTGCCTTCCCTTCTCTTGCCCTGCCCTGCCTTCACTTGCCCTGCCCTGCCCTGCCTTCCCTTGCCCTGCCCTGCCTTCCCTTGCACTGCCCTTCCTTCCCTTGCCCTGCCCAGCCCTGCCTTCCCTTTCCTGCCCTTCCCTCCCTTGCGCTGCCCTGCCTTGCCTTCCCTTGCCCTGCCCTGCCCTGCCCTCCCTTGCCCTACCCTGCCTTGCCATCCCTTGCCCTGCCCTTTATAGCTTGCTTTCACCTGACCTGCTTTGCCATGCCTTACGTTTCCTTGCCCTGCTTTGTCTTACCTTGCCTTGCCCTGCCCAGCCCTTGCCTTGCCCTGTCCTCCCTGGCCCTGCCCTGCCCTGCCCTCCCTTGACCTGCCTTGCCTTGCCTTCCCTTCCCCTGCCGAGCCTTTTCTTGCCCTACCCTGCCCCGCCCTGCCTTCCCTTTCCCTGCCCTACCCTGCCTTCTCTTGCCCTGCCCTGCCTTCCCTTGCCCTGCCCTGTATAGCTTGCCTTGCCCTGACCTTCCCTGCCCTGCCTTCCCTTGCCCTGCCCTGAGTTCCCTTGCCCTGCCCTGCCCTGCCTTCCCTTGCTTTGCCCTGCCCTGCCTTCCCTTGCCCTGCCCTGCCCTGCCTTCCTTTGCCCTGACCTGCCCTGCCTTCCCTTGCCCTGCCCTGCCCTGCCTTCCCTTGCCCTGCCCTGCCCTGCCATCCCTTGCTCTGACCCGCCCTGCCTTGTCTTTTTTACTTTGCCTGCCCCACCCTTCTCTGCCTATCCTTGCCCTGCCCTGCCTTTTTCTGCCTTACCTTGCCCTATCAAGCCACGCCTTACCATGCCCTGCCCTGCCTTGACTTCCCTTGCCCTGCCAAGGCCCGCAGTACCCTACCCTGCGAAGCCCCTCCTTGCCCTGCCTTGCCATCCCATCCCCTGTCCTGTATAGCTTGCCTTGCCCTGACCTGCTTTGCCATGCCTTACGTTGCCTTGCCCTGCTTTGTCTTACGTTGCCTTGTCCTGCCCAGCCCTCCTTTGCCCTGTCCTCCATTGCCCTGCCCTGCCTTCCCTTGCCCTGCCCTGCCTTCCCTTTCTGCACTCCCTTGCCCTGCCCTGCCCTGCCCTCCCTTGCCCTGCCCTGCCCTGCCTTCCCTTGCCTTGCCCTGCCCTCCCTTGCCCTGCCCTGCCTTCCCTTGCCCTGCCCTGCCTTTCCTTCCCTTCCCTGCCCTGCCTTCCCTTGCCCTGCCCTACCTTCCCTTGCCCTTCCCTGCCATCCCTTGCCCTGCCCTGCCCTGCCCTGCCTTCCCTTGCCCTGCCCTGCCTTCCCTTGCCCTGCCCTGCCATCCCTTGCCCTGCCCTGCCCAGCCCTGCCTTCCCTTCCCTGCCCTGCCTTCCCTTGCCCTGCCCTGCCTTCCCTTGCCCTGCCCAGCCCTCCCTTGCCCTGCCCTGCCTTGCCATCCCTTGCCCTGCCCTGTATAGCTTGCTTTGACCTGAAATGCTTTGCCATGCCTTACGTTGCCTTGCCCTGCTTTGTCTTACTTTGCCTTGCCCTGCCCAGGCCTCCCTTGCCCTGTCCTCCCTTGCCCTGCCCTGCACTGCCCTCCCCTTACCTGCCTTGCCTTGCCTTCCCTTCCCCTGCCCAGCTTTCCCTTGCCCTACCCTGCCCCGCCCTGCCTTCCCTTGCCCTGCCCTGCCTTCCCTTGCCCTGCCCTGCCTTCCCTTGCCCTGCCCTGTATAGCTTGCCTTGCCCTGACCTTCCCTGCCCTGCCTTCCCTTGCCCTGCCCTGCCTTCCCTTGCCCTGCCCTGCCTTCCCTTTCCCTGCCCTGCCCTGCCTTCATATGCTCTGCCCTGCCTTCCTTTCCCTGCCCTGCCCTGCCTTCCCTTGCCCTGCCCTGCCCTCCCTTGCCCTGCCCTGCCCTGCCTTCCCTTGCCCTGCCTGCCCTGCCTTCCCTTGCCCTGCCCTGCCCTGCCTTCCCTTGCCCTGCCCTGCCGTGCCTTCTCTTCACTTGCCCTGCCGTGCCTTCCCTTGCCCTGCCCTGCCTTCCCTTGCCCTGCCCTGCCCTGCCTTCCCTTCCCTTGCCCTGCCCTGCCTTCCCTTGTCCTGCCCTGCCCTGCCTTCCCTTGCCATGCCCTGCTTTCCCTTGCCCTGCCCTGCCTTCCCTTGCCCTGCCCAGCCCTGCCTTCCCTTGCCCTGCCCTGCCCTCCCTTGCCCTGCCCTGCCTTGCCTTCCCTTGCCCTGCCCTGCCCTGCCTTCCCTTGCCCTGCCCTGCCCTGCCTTCCCTTGCCCTCCCCTGCCCTCCCTTGCCCTGCCCTAGCCTGCCCTGCCTTCCCTTGCCCTGCCCTGCATTCCCTTGCCCTGCCCTGCCCTGCCCTCCCTTGCCCTGCCCTGCCTTGCCATCCCTTGCCCTGCCTTGTATAGCTTGCTTTCACCAGACCTGCTTTCCCATGCCTTACGTTGCCTTGCCCTGCTTTGTCTTACCTTGACTTCCCCTGCACAGCCCTTGCCTTGCCCTGTCCTCTCTTGCCCTGCCCTGCCCTGCCCTCCCTTGACCTGCCTTGCCTTGCCTTCCCTTCCCCTGCCCTGCTTTCTCTTGACCTTCCCTGCCCTGCCCTGCCTTCCCTTGCCCTGCCCTGCCCTGCCCTTGCTCTGCCCTGCCTTCCCTTGCCCTGCCCTGCCCTGCCTTCCCTTGCCCTGCCCTGCCCTGCCTTCCCTTGCCCTGCCCAGCCCTGCCCTCCCTTGCTCTGCCCTGCCCTGCCTTGCCTTTCCCTGCCCTGCCTTCCCTTGCCCTGCCCTGCCTTCCCTTGCCCTGCCCTTCCCTGCCTTCCCTTGCACTGCCCTGCCCTGCCTTCCCTTGCTCTGACCCACCCTACCTTGTGTTCCTTACCTTGCCTGCCCCACCCGGCTCTGCCTATCCTTGCCCTGCCCTGCCTTTTTCTGCCTTACCTTGCCCTATCAAGCAACGCCTTACCATGCCCTGCCCTGCCTTGCCTTCCCTTGCCCTGCCAAGGCCCGCCTTACCCTACCCTGCAAAGACCATATTTCCCCTGCCTTGCCATCCCTTGCCCTGCCCTGTATAGCTTGCCTTGCCCTGACCTGCTTAGCCATGCCTTACGTTGCCTTGCCCTGCTTTGTCTTACGTTGCCTTGCCCTGCCCAGCCCTCCTTTGCCCTGTCTTACCTTGCCCTGCCCTGCCTTCCCTTGCCCTGCCCTGCCTTCCTTTGCTGCACTCCCTTGCCCTGCCCTGCCCTGCCCTCCCTTGCCCTGCCCTGCCCTGCCTTCCCTTGCCCAGCCCTGCCCTCCCTTGCCCTGCCCTGCCTTCCCTTGCCATGCCCTGCTATGCCTTCCCTTGCCCTGCCCTGCCTTCCCTTGCCTTGTCCTGCCCTGCCTTCCCATGTCCTGCCCTGCCCTGCATTCCCTTGCCCTGCCCTGCCCTGCCTTCCCTTGCCCTGCCCTGCCTTCCCTTGCCCTACCCTGCCTTCCCTTCCCCTGCCCAGCCCTGCCTTCCCTTGCCCTACCCTGCCTTCCCTTGCCCTGCCCTGCCCTGCCTTCCCTTGCCCTGCCCAGCCCTGCCTTCCCTTGCCCTGCCTTGCCATGCCTTGCCCTGCCTGCCCTGCCTTCCCTTGCCCTGCCTTGCCCTTCCTTCCCATGCCCTGCCCTGCCTTCCCTTGCTCTGACCTGCCTTCCCTTGCCCTGCCCTTCCCTGCCTTGCCCTGCCCTGCCTTCCCTTGCAATGCCCTGCCTTCCCTTACCCTGTCCTGCCCTGCCTTCCCTTGCCCTGCCCTGCCCTGCCTTCCCTTGCCTTGTCCTGCCCTGCCTTCCCATGCCCTGCCCTGCCCTGCATTCCCTTGCCCTGCCCTGCCCTGCCTTCCCTTGCCCTGCCCTGCCTTCCCTTGCCCTACCCTGCCTTCCCTTCCCCTGCCCAGCCCTGCCTTCCCTTGCCCTACCCTGCCTTCCCTTGCCCTGCCCTGCCCTGCCTTCCCTTGCCCTGCCCTGCCCTGCCCTCCCTTGCCCTGCCCTGCCATGCCTTGCCCTGCCTGCCCTGCCTTCCCTTGCCCTGCCTTGCCCTTCCTTCCCATGCCCTGCCCTGCCTCCCTTGCTCTGACCTGCCTTCCCTTGCCCTGCCCTTCCCTGCCTTGCCCTGCCCTGCCTTCCCTTGCAATGCCCTGCCTTCCCTTGCCCTGTCCTGCCCTGCCTTCCCTTGCCCTGCTCTGCCCTGCCTTCCCTTGCCCTGCCCTGCCCTGCACTCCCTTTCCCTGCCCTGCACTGCCTTGCCTTTCCCTGCCCTGCCTTCCCTTGCCCTGCCCTGCCCTGCCTTCCCTTGCCCTGCCCTGCCCTGCCTTCCCTTGCCCTGCCCTGCCCTGCCTTCCCTTGCTCTGACCCACCCTACCTTGTGTTCCTTACCTTGCCTGCCCCACCCTGCTCTGCCTATCCTTGCCCTGCCCTGCCTTTTTCTGCCTTACCTTGCCCTATCAAGCAACGCCTTACCTTGCCCTGCCCTGCCTTGCCTTCCCATGCCCTGCCAAGGCCCGCCTTACCCTACCCTGCGAAGCCCCTATTTCCCATGACTTGCCATCCCTTCCCCTGCCCTGTATAGCTTGCCTTGACCTGACCTGCTTTGCCAAGCCTTATGTTGCCTTGCCCTGCTTTGTCTTACCTTGCCTTGCCCTGCGCAACCCTCCCTTGTCCTGTCCTCCCTTGCCCTCCCCTGCCCTGCCCTCCCTTGACCTACCTTGCCTTGCCTTCCCTTCCCCTGCCCTGTTTTCCCTTGCCCTACCCTGCCCTGCCCTGCCTTCCCTTGCCCTGCCCGGCCTTCCCTTGCCCTGCCCTGCCTTCCCTTGCCCTGCCCTTCCATCCCTTGCCCTGCCCTGCCCTGCCTTCCCTTGCCCTGCCCTGCCTTCCCTTGCCCTGACCAGCCCTGCCTTCCCTTGCCCTGCCCTGCCCTCCCTTGCCCTGCCCTGCCTTGCCTTCCCTTGCCCTGCCCTGCCCTGCCTTCCCTTGCCCTGCCCTGCCTTCCCTTGCCCTGCCCTGCCCTTCCTTTTCTTGCCCTGCCCTGCTTTGCATGCCTTACAGTGCTTTACTTTGCCCTGCCTTCCTTTGCCCTGCCCTGCCCTGCCTTGCTGTTCCCTGACCTGCCCTCTCTTGCCCTGCCCTGCCCTGCTTTCCCTTGCCCTGCCCTGCCCTGCCTTCCCTTGCCCTGCACAGCCCTGCCTTCCCTTGCCCTGCCCTGCCATGCCTTCCCTTGCCCTGCCCTGCCTTCCCTTGCCCTGCCCTGCCTTCCCTTACCCTGCCCAGCCCTGCCTTCCCTTGCCCTGCCCTGCCCTCCCTTGCCATGCCCTGCCTTGCCTTCCCTTGCCCTGCCCTGCCCTGCCTTCCCTTGCCCTCCCCTGCCTTCCCTTGCCCTGCCCTGCCTTCCCTTACCCTGCCCTGCCCTCCCTTGCCCTTCCCTGCCTTCCCTTGCCCTACCCTGCTACGCCTTCTCTTGCCCTGCCCAGCCCTGCCTTCCCTTGCCCTGCCCTGCCTTCCCTTGCCCTGCCTTACATTCCCTTGCTCTGCCCTGCCTTCCATTCCCCTGCCCTGCATTCTTTTGCCCTGCCCTGCCTTCCCTTGCCCTGCCCTGCCCTGACTTCCCTTGCCCTGCCCTGCCCTGCCTTCCCTTGCCTTGCCCTGCCCTGCCTTCCCATGCCCTGCCCTGACCTGCCTTCCCTTGCCCTGCCCTGCCCTGACTTCCCTTGCCCTGCCCTGCCTTCCCTTGCCCTGCCCTGCCTTCCCTTGCCCTGCCCTTCTTTATCATGCCCTGCCCTGCCTTTACTTGCCCTGCCCAGCCCTGCCTTCCCTTGCCCTGCCCTGCCCTGCCTTGCCCTGCCCTGCTTTGCCCTGCCTTACCTTGCCCTGCCCTGCCTTCCGTTGCCCTGCCCTGCCTTCCATTGACCTGCCCTGTATAGCTTGCCTTGTCCTGACCTTCCCTGCCCTGCCTTCCGTTGCCCAGCCCTGCCTTCCCTTGCCCTGCCCTGCCCTGCCTTCCCTTGCCCTGCCCTGCCCTGCCTTCCCTTGCCCTGCCTGCCCTGCCTTCCCTTGCCTTGCCCTGCCCTGCCTTCCCTTGCCCTGCCCTGACCTGCCTTCCCTTGCCATGCCCTGCCCTGCCTTCCCTTGCTCTGACCCGCCCTGCCTTGTTTTTTTTACCTTGCCTGCCCCACCCTGCTCTGCCTATCCTTGCACTGCCCTGCCTTTTTCTGCCTAACCTTGCCCTATCAAGCCACGCCTTACCATTCCCTGCCCTGCCTTGATTTCCCTTGCCCTGCCAAGGCCCGCCATACCCTACCCTGCGAAGCCCCTACTTGCCCTGCCTTGCCATCCCTTCCCCTGCCCTGTATAGCTTGCCTTGCCCTGACATGCTTTGCCATGCCTTACATTGCCTTGCCCTGCTTTGTCTTACCTTGCCTTGCCCTGCCCAGCCCTCCTTTGCCCTGTCCTCCCTTGCCCTGCCCTGCCTTCCCTTGCACTGCCCTGCCTTCCCTTGCTGCACTCACTTGCCCTGCCCTGCCCTGCCCTCCCTTGCCCTGCCCTGCCCTGCCTTCCCTTGCCCTGCCCTGCCCTGCCTTCCCCTGACCTGCCCTGCCCTCCCTTGCCCTGCCCTGCCCTGCCTTCCCTTGCCCTGCCCTGCCCTGCCTTCCCTTACCCTGCCCTGCCCTTCCGTCCCTTGACCTGCCCTGCCCTGCCTTCCCTTACCCTGCCCTGCCCTGCCTTCCCTTGCCCTGCTCTGCCTTCCCTTGCCCTGCCCTGCACTCCCTTGCCCTGCCCTGCCCTGCCTTCCCTTGCTCTGACCCGCCCTGCCTTGTTTTTTTTACCTTGCCTGCCCCACCCTGCTCTGCCTATCCTTGCCCTGCCCTGCCTTTTTCTGCCTTACCTTGCCCTATCAAGCCACGTCTTACCATTCCCTGCCCTGCCTTGATTTCCCTTGCCCTGCCAAGGCCCGCCATACCCTACCCTGCGAAGCCCCTACTTGCCCTGCCTTGCCATCCCTTCCCCTGCCCTGTATAGCTTGCCTTGCCTTGATCTGCTTTGCCATGCCTTACATTGCCTTGCCCTGCTTTGTCTTACCTTGCCTTGCCCTGCCCAGCCCTCCTTTGCCCTGTCCTCCCTTGCCCTGCCCTGCCTTCCCTTGCACAGCCCTGCCTTCCCTTGCTGCACTCACTTGCCCTGCCCTGCCCTGCCCTCCCTTGCCCTGCCCTGCCCTGCCTTCCCTTGCCCTGCCCTGCCCTGCCTTCCCCTGACCTGCCCTGCCCTCCCTTGCCCTGCCCTGCCCTGCCTTCCCTTGCCCTGCCCTGCCCTGCCTTCCCTTACCCTGCCCTGCCCTTCCGTCCCTTGCCCTGCCCTGCCCTGCCTTCCCTTACCCTGCCCTGCCCTGCCTTCCCTTGCCCTGCCCTGCCTTCCCTTGCCTTGCCCTGCCCTGCCTTCCCATGCCCTGCCCTGACCTGCCTTCCCTTGCCCTGCCCTGCCCTGCCTTCCCTTGCCCTGCCCTGCCTTCCCTTGCCCTGCCCTTCTTTATCATGCCCTGCCCTGCCTTTACTTGCCCTGCCCAGCCCTGCCTTCCCTTGCCCTGCCCAGCCCTGCCTTCCCTTGCCCTGCCCTGCCCTGCTTTGCCCTGCCTTCCCTTGCCCTGCCCTGCCTTCCGTTGCCCTGCCCTGCCTTCCCTTGACCTGCCCTGTATAGCTTGCCTTGTCCTGACCTTCCCTGCCCTGCCTTCCGTTGCCCTGCCCTGCCTTCCCTTGCCCTGCCTGCCCTGCCTTCCCTTGCCCTGCCCTGCCCTGCCTTCCCTTGCCCTGCCCTGACCTGCCTTCCCTTGCCCTGCCCTGCCCTGCCTTCCCTTGCTCTGACCCGCCCTGCCTTGTTTTTTTTACCTTGCCTGCCCCACCCTGCTCTGCCTATCCTTGCCCTGCCCTGCCTTTTTCTGCCTTACCTTGCCCTATCAAGCCACGCCTTACCATGCCCTGCCCTGCCTTGATTTCCCTTGCCCTGCCAAGGCCCGCCATACCCTACTCTGCGAAGCCCCTACTTGCCCTGCCTTGCCATCCCTTCCCCTGCCCTGTATAGCTTGCCTTGCCCTGACCTGCTTTGCCATGCCTTACATTGCCTTGCCCTGCTTTGTCTTATTTTGCCTTGCCCTGCCCAGCCCTCCTTTGCCCTGTCCTCCCTTGCCCTGCCCTGCCTTCCCTTGCACTGCCCTGCCTTCCCTTGCCCTGCCCTGCC
Organism: Callipepla californica brunnescens; assembly: GCA_023055505.1. NCBI lineage: Eukaryota > Metazoa > Chordata > Aves > Galliformes > Odontophoridae > Callipepla > Callipepla californica. The sequence continues at coordinate 10,371,193 of JALIRH010000027.1, read as the reverse complement.
CTGCCTTCCCTTGCCCTGCCCTGCCCTGCCTTCCCCTGACCTGACCTGCCCTCCCTTGCCCTGCCCTGCCCTGCCTTCCCTTGCCCTGCCCTGCCCTGCCTTCCCTTACCCTGCCCTGCCCTTCCGTCCCTTGCCCTGCCCTGCCCTGTCTTCCCTTACCCTGCCCTGCCCTTCCTTCCCTTGCCCTGCCCTGCACTCCCTTGCCCTGCCCTGCCTTGCCTTCCCTTGCCCTGCCCTGCCTTCCCTTGCCCTGCCCTGCCCTGCCTTCCCTTGCCCTGTCCTGCCCTCCCTTGCCCTGCCCTGCCCTGCCTTCCCTTCCCTGCCCTGCCCTCCCTTGCCCTGCCCTGCCTTCCCTTGCACTGCACTGCCTTCCCTTGCCCTGCCCAGCCCTGCCTTCCCTTGCCCTGCCCTGCCCTCCCTTGCCCTGCCCTGCCTTGCCTTCCCTTGCCCTGCCCTGCCCTGCCTTCCCTTGCCCTGCCCTACCCTGCCTTCCCTTGCACTGCCCTGCCCTCCCTTGCCCTGCCCTGCCCTCCCTTGCCCTGCCCTGCCTTCCCTTGCCCTACCCTGCCTTCCCTTACTCGGCCCTGCCCTGCCCCTGCCCTGCCCTGCCTTCCCTTGCCCTGCACTGCCTTCTTTTTACCTGCCCTGCCCAGCCTTCCCTTGCCCTGCCCTGCCCTGCCTTCCCTTGCCCTACCCTGCCTTCCCTTCCCCTGCCCTGCCCTGCCTTCCCTTGCCCTTCCCTGCCCTGCCCTGCCTTCCCTTGCCCTGCCCTGCCCTGCCCTTGCCCTGCCCTGCCTTCCCTTGCCCTGCCCTGCCTTCCGTTGCCCTGCCCTGCCCTGCCTTCCGTTGCCCTGCCCTGCCCTGCCCTCCCTTGCCCTGCCCTGCCCTGCCTTGCCTTTCCCTGCCCTGCCTTCCCTTGCCCTGCCCTGCCCTGCCTTCCCTTGCCCTGCCCTGCCTTCCCTTGCCCTGCCCTGCCCTGCCTTCCCTTGCTCTGACCCACCCTACCTTGTGTTCCTAACCTTGCCTGCCCCACCCTGCTCTGCCTATCCTTGCCCTGCCCTGCCTTTTTCTGCCTTATTTTGCCCTATCAAGCAACGCCTTACCATGCCCTGCCCTGCCTTGACTTCCCTTGCCCTACCAAGGCCCGCCTTACCCTACCCTGCGAAGCCCCTCTTTGCCCTGCCTTGCCATCCCTTTCCCTGCCCTGTATAGCTTGCCTTGACCTGACCTGCTTTGCCATGCCTTACGTTGCCTTGCCCTGCTTTGTCTTACCTTGCCTTGGCCTGCGCAGCCCTCCCTTGTCCTGTCCTCCCTTGCTCTCCCCTACCCTGCCCTCCCTTGACCTGCCTTGCCTTGCCTTGCCTTCCCCTGCCCTGCCTTCCCTTGCCCTACCCTGCCCTGCCCTGCCTTCCCTTGCCCTGCCCTGCCTTCCCCTGCCCTGCCCTGTATAGCTTGCCTTACCCTGACCTGCCCTGCCCTGCCTTCCCTTGCCCTGTGCTGCCTTCCATTGCCCTACCCTACCCTGCCTTCCCTTGCCCTGGTCTGCCCTGTCCTGCCCTCCCTTGCCCTGCCCTGCCTTCCCTTGCCCTGCCCTGCCCTGCCCTTCGGTCCCTTGCCCTGCCCTGCCCTTCGGTCCCTTGCCCTGCCCTGCCCTGCCTTCCCTTTCCCTGCCCTGTATAGCTTGCCTTGACCTGACCTGCTTTGCCATGCCTTACGTTGCCTTGCCCTGCTTTGTCTTACCTTGCCTTGGCCTGCGCAGCCCTCCCTTGTCCTGTCCTCCCTTGCCCTCCCCTACCCTGCCCTCCCTTGACCTGCCTTGCCTTGCCTTGCCTTCCCCTGCCCTGCCTTCCCTTGCCCTACCCTGCCCTGCCCTGCCTTCCCTCGCCCTGCCCTGCCTTCCCCTGCCCTGCCCTGTATAGCTTGCCTTACCCTGACGTGCCCTGCCCTGCCTTCCCTTGCCCTGCCCTGCCTTCCCTTGCCCTGCCGTGCCTTCCCTTGCCCTGTCCTGCCTTCCCTTGCCCTGCCCTGCCCTGCCTTCCTTTGCCCTGCCCTGCCCTCCCTTGCCCTGCCCTGCCCTGCACTCCCTTGCCCTGCCCTCCCTTGCCCTGCCCTGCCCTGCCCTGCCCTGCCCTGCCTTCCCTTGCCCTGCTCTTCCCTGCCCTGCCTTCCCTTGCCCTGCCCTGCCTTCCCTTGCCCTGCCCTGCCCTGCCTTCCCTTGCCCTGCCCTGCCCTGCCTTCCCTTGCCCTGCCCTGCCTTGCCTTCCCTTGCCCTGCCCTGCCCTGCCTTCCCTTGCCCTGCCCTGCCCTGCCTTCCCTTGCCCTGCCCTGCCTTCCCTTGCCCTGCCCTGCCCTGCCTTCCCTTGCCCTGCCCTGCCCTCCCTTGCCCTGCCCTGCCCTGCACTCCCTTACCCTGCCCTCCCTTGCCCTGCCCTGCCCTGCCCTGCCCTGCCCTGCCCTGCCCTGCCCTCTTTTGCCCTGCCTTCCCTTGCCCTGCCCTGCCTTCCCTTGCCCTGCCCTTCCCTGCCCTGTCCTCCCTTCCCCTGCCCTGCCCTCCCTTGCCCTGCCCAGCCCTCCCGTGCCCTGCCCTGTCCTGCCTTCACTTCCCCTTCCCTGCCCTACTTTCTTTTCCCCAGCCCTACCCTACCTTCCCTTGCCCTGCCCTGCCTTCTCTTGCACTGCCCAGCCCTGCCGTGCCCTGCCCTGCCTTGCCCTTCTCTATCTTGCGTTGCACTGCTCTACCCTGCCCTGCCTTCCCTTGCCCTGCCCTTTTCTGCCCTGCTTTGCCATGCCATACCTTGCCCTGCCTTCCCTTGCCCTGCCCTGCCCTGCCCTGCCCTCCCTTGACCTGCCCTGCCCTGCCTTCCCTTGCCCTGCCCTGCGCTGCCTTCCCTTGCCCTGCCCTGACCTGCCCTCCCTTGCCCTGCCCTGCCCTGGCCTCCCTTGCCCTGCCCTGCCCTCCCTTGCGCTGCCCTGCCCTGCCCTGCCTTGCCCTGCCCTGCTTTGCATGCCTTACCTTGCCCTGCACTGCCCTGCCCTGCTTTGCATACCTTACCTTTCCCTGCCCTTCACTGCCCTGCCTTCCCTTACCCTGCCGTGCCCTGCCCTATTCCGCCCTGCCTTGCCCTGCCTTCCCTGCTCCGACCTGCCCTGCCCTGCCCTGCCCTGCATAGCCCTGCCTTACATTGCCATGCCCTGCCCTGCGCTTCCCTGCTTTCCCTGGCCCTGCCTGCGTCGCCATGCTTTGCCCTGCCATGCCTATCCTTGTCCTGCCCTGCCTATACTTGCCCTGCCCTGCCCTGCCTTCCGTTGCCCTGCCCTGCCCTGCCTTACCTTGCCCTGCCCTGCCCTGCCTTCCCTTGCCCTGCCCTGCCTTCCCTTGCCCTGACGTGCCCTGCCTTCCCTTGCCCTCCCGTGCCCTGCCTTCCCTTGCCCTGCCCTGCCCTGCCTTCCCTTGCCCTTTCTTGCCCTGCCCTGCCCTGACTTCCATTGCCCTCCCTTGCCCTGCCCTGCCCTCCCTTGCCCTGCCCTGCCCTGCCTTGCCTTGCCTTGCCCTGCTTTGCATGCCTTACCTTGCCCTACCCTGCCCTGCCCTGTTTTCATGCCTTGCCTTTCCCTGCCCTGCCCTGCCTTCCCTTGCCCTGCTCTGCTTTGCCTTGTGCTGCACTATCTTTGCCTTGCCCTGCCTTGCCCTGCCCTGCTTTGCATACCCTGCTTTGCCCTGCTTTGCCATGCCTTACCTTGCCCTGCCCATCACTGCCCTGCCTTCCCTTGCCCTGCCTCCCCTTGCCCTGCCTTCCCTTGCCCTGCCCAGCCCTGCCTTCCCTTGCTATGCCCTGCCCTGCCTTCCCTTGCCCTGCCCTGCCCTGCCTTCCCTTGCCCTGCCTTGCCCTGCCTTCCCTTGCCCAGCCTTCCCTTGCCCTGCCCTGCCCTGCCTTCCCTTGCCCTGCCCTGCCCTGCCTTCCCTTGCCCTGCCCTGCCCTGTCTTCCCTTGTTCTACCCTACCCTGCCTTCCCTTGTCTTCCTTTCCTTGCCCTGCTTCACCCTGCTTTGCCTTCCCCTAACCTGCCCTGACTTGCCTTTCCCTGCCCTACCTTGCTCTGACCCGCTTTCCCTGCCTTTCCTTGCCTTACCTTGCCTTGCCCTGCCCTGCCCTATCCTGACTTCCCCTGCCCTGCCTTGTCTTCCTTACCTTGCCTGCCCCACCCTGACCTGCCTTGCTCTGACCCACCCTGCCTTGTCTTGACTTGCCTTGCCCTGCCTAACCCTGCTCTGCCTATCTTGGCCCTGCCCTGCCTTTTTCTGCCGTACCTTGCCCTATCAAGCCACGCCTTACCATGCCCTGCCCTGCCTTGCCTTCCCTTGCCCTTCCAAGGCCCGCCTTACCCTACCCTGCGAAGCCCCTCCTTGCCCTGCCTTGCCATCCCTTGCCCTGCCCTGTATAGCTTGCCTTGCCCTGACCTGGCTTGCCGTGCCTTACGTTGCCTTGCCCTGCTTTGTCTTACCTTGCCTTGCCCTGCCCAGCCCTCCCTTGCCCTGTCCTCCCTTGCCCTGCCCTGCCCTGCCCTCCCTTGACCTGCCTTGCCTTGCCTTCCCTTGCCCTGCCCTGCCTTCCCTTCCCCTGCCCTCACTTGCCCTGCCCTGCCCTGCCCTCCCTTGCCCTGCCCTGCCCTTCCTTGTCCTGCCCTGCCCTGCCCTCCCTTGCCCTGCCCTGCCCTGCCCTCCCTTGCCCTGCCCTGCCCTGCTTTGCATGCCTTACTTTTCCCTGCCAGCCCATCCTTCCCTTGCCCTTCTATGCTTCGTTTTCTGCTGCACTATCTTTGCCTTGCCCTGCCCTGCTTTGTATATGCTGCTGTGCCCTGCTTTGACATGCCTTACCTTGCCCTGCCGTGCCCATCCCTGTTCTTCCCTGCCTTGCCCTGCCCTGCCCTGTTTAGCCCTGCATTCCCCTGCCTTCCCTGCTCCGACCTGCCCTGCCCTGCACTGCCCTGCATAGCCTTGCCTTACATTGCCATGCCCTGCCCTGCGCTTCCCTGCCTTCCCTAGCTCTGCATGTGTCGCCATGCTTTGCGGTGCCCTGCCTATCCTTGCCCTGCCCTGCCCTGCCTTCCCTTGCCCTGCCCTGCCTTCCCTTGCCCTGCCCTGCCCTGCCTTCCCCTGCCCTGCCCTGCCCTGCCTTCCCTTGCCCTGCCCTGCCCTCCCTTGCCCTGCCCTGCCCTGCCTTCCCTTGCCCTGCCCTGCCCTGCCTTCCCTTGCCCTGCCCTGCCTTCCCTTGTCCTGCCCTGCCCTGCCTTCCCTTGCTCTGCCCTGCCCTGCCTTCCCTTGCCCTGCCCTGCCTTCCCTTGCCCTGCCCTGCCCTGCCTTCCCTTGCCCTGCCTGCCCTGCCTTCCCTTCCCCTGCCCTGCCCTGCCTTGCCCTACCCTGCCCTGACCTCCCTTTAACCTGCCCTGCCCTGCCTTCCCTTGCCCTGCCTGCCCTGCCTTCCCTTCCCCTGCCCTGCCCTGTCTTGCCCTACCCTGCCCTGCCCTCCCTTGCCCTGCCCTGCCCTGCCTTCCCTTGCCCTGCCCTGCCCTGCCTTCCCTTCCCCTGCCCTGCCTTCCCTTGCCCTGCCCTGCCTTCCCTTGCCCTGCCCTCCCTTCCCTTGCCTTGCCCTGCCTTCTCTTGCCCTGCCCTGCCTTCCCTTCCTTTGCCCTGCCCTGCCTTCCCTTGCCCTTGCCCTGCCCTGCCCTGCCTTCCCTTTCCCTGCCCTGCCCTGCCTTCCCCTGCCCTGCCCTGCCCTCCCTTGCCCTGCCCTGCCCTGCCTTCCCTTGCCCTACCCTGCCCTGCCTTCCCTTGCCCTGCCCTGCCCTGCCTTCCCTTGCCCTGCCGTGCCCTGCCTTCCATTGCCCTGCCCTGCCCTGCCTTCCCTTGCCCTGCCTTGCCCTGCCTTCCCTTGCCCTGCCCTGCCCTGCCTTCCCTTGCCCTGCCCTGCCTTCCCTTGCCCTGCCCTGCCCTGCCTTCCCTTGCCCTGCCCTGCCCTGCCTTCCCTTGACCTGCCCGGTCCTGCCCTGCCCTGCTCTATCTTTGCCTTCCCTTGCTAGGCTCTGCCTGGCCCTGCCCCGCCCTGTACTACCCTGCCCCACTCTGTCCTGCCTCACCCTGTCCTGCCTTCCCTGCTCCGCCCTGCCCTGCTCTGCACTGCATTGCCTTGCCTTGCCCTGAGTTTTATTGCCTTGCCCTTCCCGGCTGTGCCCTGCCCTGCTTTGCCCTGCCTTCCCCTACCCTGCCGTTTATTCCTTGCCTTGCCCTGCACTGATCTGCCCTAGCCCGCCCTGCCCTGCCTTGATTTGCTCTGCCTTCCCCTTGACCTGCCCTGCCTTGCCTTCCCCTGCCCTGCCTTGTCTTCCTTGCCTTGCCCTGCTTCACCCTGCTTTGCCTTCCCCTAACCTGCCCTGACTTGCCTTTCCCTGCCCTACCTTGCTCTGACCAGCCTTCCCTGCCTTTCTTTGCCTTACCTTGCCTTGCCCTGCCCTGCCCTATCCTGACTTCCCCTGCCCTGCCTTGTCTTCCTTACCTTGCCTGCCCCACCCTGCTCTGCCTATCCTTGCCCTGCCCTGCCTTTTTCTGCCTTACCTTGCCCTATCAAGCCACGCCTTACCATGCCCTACCCTGCCTTGCCTTCCCTTGCCCTGCCAAGGCCCGCCTTACCCTACCCTGCGAAGCCCCTCCTTGCCCTGCCTTGCCATCCCTTGCCCTGCCCTGTATAGCTTGCCTTGCCCTGACCTTCTTTGCCATGCCTTACGTTGCCTTGCCCTGCTTTGTCTTACGTTGCCTCGCCCTGCCCAGCCCTCCCTTGCCCTGTCCTCCCTTGCCCTGCCCTGCCCTGCCCTCCCTTGACCTGCCTTGCCTTGCCTTCCCTTGCCCTGCCCTGCCTTCCCTTGCCCTGCCCTGCCTTCCCTTCCCCTGCCCTCACTTGCCCTGCCCTGCCCTGCCCTGCCTTCCCTTGCCCTGCCCTGCCTTCCCTTGCCCTGCCCTGCCTTCCCTTGCCCTGCCCTGCCTTCCCTTGCCCTGCCCTGCCCTGCCTTCCCTTGCCCTGCCCTGCCCTGCCTTCCCTTGCCCTGCCTTGCTTTGCATGCCTTACTGTGCTTTACTTTGCCCTGCCTTCCCTTGCTCTGACCCACCCTGCCTTGACTTCCTTATCTTGACTGCTCCACCCTGCTCTGCCTATCCTTGCCCTGCCCTGCCTTTTTCTGCCTTACCTTGCCCTATCAATCCACGCCTTACCATGCCCTGCCCTGCCTTGCCTTCCCTTGCCCTGCCAAGGCCCCGCCTTACCCTACCCTGCGAAGCCCCTCCTTGCCCTACATTGCCATCCCTTGCCCTGCCCTGAGTAGCTTGCCTTGACCTGACCTGCTTTGCCATGCCTTACGTTGCCTTGCCCTGCTTTTTCTTACGTTCCCTTGCCCTGCCCAGCCCTCCCTTGCTCTGTCCTCCCTTGCCCTGCCCTGCCCTCCCCTCCCTTGACCTGCCTTGCCTTGCCTTCCCTTCCCCTGCCCTGTCTTCCCTTCCCCTACCCTGCCCAGCCCTGCCTTCCCTTGCCCTGCCCTGCCCTGCCTTCCCTTGCCCTGCCTTCCCTTGCCCTGCCTTCCCTTGCCCTGCCCTGCCCTGCCTTCCCTTGCCCTGCCCTGCCCTGCCTTCCCTTGCCCTGCCCTGCCCTGCCTTCCCTTGCCCTGCCCTGCCCTGCCTTCCCTTGCCTTGCCCTACTTTCCCTTGCCCTGCCCTGCCCTGCCTTCCCTTGCCCTGCCCTGCCCTGCCTTGTTTTGCGCTGCCCTGCCCTGCCTTCCCTTGCCCTGCCCTGCCCTGCCTTCCCTTGCCCTGCCCTGCCCTGCCTTCCCCTGCCCTGCCCTGCCCTCCCTTGCCCTGCCCTGCCCTGCCCTCCCTTGCCCTGCCCTGCCCTGCCTAGCCTTGCCCTGCCCTGCCTTCCCTTGCCCTGCCTTGCCCTGCCCTCCCTTGCTTTTCTTTACCCTGCCTTCCCTTGCCCTGCCCTGCCCTGCCTTCCCTTGCCCTGCCCTGCCCTGCCTTCACTTGCCCTGCCCTGCCCTGCCTTCCCTTGCCCTGCCCTGCCCTCCCTTGCCCTGCCTTGCCCTGCCCTCCCTTGCTTTACTTTGCCCTGCCTTCCCTTGCTCTGACCCACCCTGCCTTGACTTCCTTATCTTGCCTGCTCCACCCTGCTCTGCATATCCTTGTCCTGCCCTGCCTTTTTCTGCCTTAACTTGCCCTATCAAGCCACGCCTTTCCATGCCCTGCCCTGCCTTGCCTTCCCTTGCCCTGCCAAGGCTTGCCTTACCCTACCCTGCGAAGCCCCTCCTTGCCCTGCCATGCCATCCCTTGCCCTGCCATGAATAGCTTGCCTTGACCTGTCCTGCTTTGCCATGCCTTACGTTGCCTTGCCCTGCTTTTACTTACGTTGCCTTGCCCTGCCCAGCCCTCCCTTGCCCTGTCCTCCCTTGCCCTGTCCTGCCCTCCCCTCCCTTTGACCTGCCTTGCCTTGCCTTCCCTTCCCCTGCCCTGTCCTCCCTTGCCCTACCCTTCCCAGCCCTGCCTTCCCCTGCCCTGCCCTGCCCTCCCTTGCCCTGCCCGGCCCTGCCTTGCCTTGCCCTGCCCTGCCCTGCCTTCCCTTGCCCTGCCCTGCCCTGCCTTCCCTTGCCCTGCCCTACCCTGCCTTCCCTTGCCCTGCCTTGCCCTGCCTTCCCTTCCCTTCCTTTGCCCTGCCCTGCCTTCCCTTGCCCTGCCCAGCCTTCCCTTGCCCTGCCCAACCCTGCCTTCCCTTGCCCTGCCCTGCCCTGCCTTCCCTTGCCCTGCCCTGCCCTGCCCTGCCTTCCCTTGCCCTGCCCTGCCCTGCCTTCCCTTGCCCTGCCCTGCTTTGCATGCCTTACTATGCTTTACTTTGCCCTGCCCTCCCTTGCCCTGCCCTGCCCTGCCTTCCCTTGCCCTGCCCTGCCCTCCCTTACCCTGCCTTCCCTGCCCTCCCTTGCTTTGCTTTGCCCTGCCTTCCCTTGCCCTGCCCTGCCCTGCCTTCCCTTGCCCTGCCCTGCCTTCCCTTGCCCTGCCCTGCTCTGCCTTCCCTTGCCCTTCCCTGCCTTCCCTTGCCCTGCCCTGCCCTGCCTTCCCTTGCCCTGCCCTGCCTTGCCTTCCCTTGCCCTGCCCTGCCCTGCCTTCCCTTGCCCTGCCCTGCTTTGCATGCCTTACTGTGCTTTACTTTGCCCTGCCTTCCCTTGCTCTGACCCACCCTGCCTTGACTTCCTTATCTTGCCTGCTCCACCCTGCTCTGCCTATCCTTGTCCTGCCCTGCCTTTTTCTGCCTTACCTTGCCCTATCAAGCCACGCCTTTCCATGCCCTGCCCTGCCTTGCCTTCCCTTGCCCTGCCAAGGCCCGCCTTACCCTACCGTGCGAAGCCCCTCCTTGCCCTGCCTTGCCATCCCTTGCCCTGCCCTGAATAGCTTGCCTTGACCTGACCTGCTTTGCCATGCCTTACGTTGCCTTGCCCTGCTTTTACTTACGTTGCCTTGCCCTGCCCAGCCCTCCCTTGCCCTGTCCTCCCTTGCCCTGTCCTGCCCTCCCCTCCCTTTGACCTGCCTTGCCTTGCCTTCCATTCCCCTGCCCTGTCCTCCCTTGCCCTACCCTGCCCAGCCCTGCCTTCCCCTGCCCTGCCCTGCCCTCCCTTGCCCTGCCCGGCCCTGCCTTGCCTTGCCCTGCCCTGCCCTGCCTTCCCTTGCCCTGCCCTGCCCTGCCTTCCCTTGCCCTGCTCTACCCTGCCTTCCCTTGCCCTGCGATGCCCTGCCTTCCCTTGCCCTGCCCTGCCCAGCCCTCCCTTGCCCTGTCCTCCCTTGCCCTGCCCTGCCCTCCCCTCCCTTTGACCTGCCTTGCCTTGCCTTCCCTTCCCCTGCCCTGTCCTCCCTTGCCCTACCCTGCCCTGCCCTGCCTTCCCTTGCTCTGCCCTGCCTTCCCTTGCCCTGCACTGCCCTGCCTTCCCTTGCCTTCTCTTGCTTTCCCTTCCCCTGCCTTCCCTTGCCCTGCCCTGCCTTCCCTTGCCCTGCCCTGCCTTCCCTTGCCCTGCCCGGCCCTGCCTTCTGTTGCCCTGCCCTGCCCTGCCTTCCCTTGCCCTGCCCTGCCTTCCCTTGCCCTGCCTTGCCCTGCCTTCCCTTGCCCTGCCTTGCCCTGCCTTCCCTTCCCTTCCTTTGCCCTGCCCTGCCTTCCCTTGCCCTGCCCAGCCTTCCCTTGCCCTGCCCAACCCTGCCTTCCCTTGCCCTGCCCTGCCCTGCCTTCCCTTGCCCTGCCCTGCCTTCCCTTGCCCTGCACTGCCCTGCCTTCCCTTGCCTTCCCTTGCTTTCCCTTCCCCTACCTTCCCTTGCCCTGCCCTGCCTTCCCTTGCCCTGCCCTGCCCTGCCTTCCCTTGCCCTGCCCGGCCCTGCCTTCCCTTGCCCTGCCCTGCCCTGCCTTCCCTTGCCCTGCCCTGCCCTGCCTTCCCTTGCCCTGCCCTGCCTTCCCTTGCCCTGCCCTGCCTTCTCTTGCTCTCCCCTGCCCTGCCTTCCCTTGCCCTGCCCTGCCCTGCCTTCCCTTGCCCTGCCCTGCCCTGCCTTCCCTTGCCCTGCCCTGCCTTCCCTTGCCCTGCCCTGCGTTCCCTTCCTTTGCCCTGCGCTGCCTTCCCTTGCCCTGCCCTGCCCTGCCTTCCCTTGCCCTGCCCTGCCCTGCCTTCCCTTGCCCTGCCCTGCCCTGCCTTCCCCTGCCCTGCCCTGCCCTCCCTTGCCCTGCCCTGCCCTGCCTTCCCTTGCCCTGCCCTGCCCTCCCTTACCCTGCCTTCCCTGCCCTCCCTTGCTTTGCTTTGCCCTGCCTTCCCTTGCCCTGCCCTGCCCTGCCTTCCCTTGCCCTGCCCTGCCTTCCCTTGCCCTGCCCTGCTCTGCCTTCCCTTGCCCTTCCCTGCCTTCCCTTGCCCTGCCCTGCCCTGCCTTCCCTTGCCCTGCCCTGCCTTGCCTTCCCTTGCCCTGCCCTGCCCTGCCTTCCCTTGCCCTGCCCTGCTTTGCATGCCTTACTGTGCTTTACTTTGCCCTGCCTTCCCTTGCTCTGACCCACCCTGCCTTGACTTCCTTATCTTGCCTGCTCCACCCTGCTCTGCCTATCCTTGTCCTGCCCTGCCTTTTTCTGCCTTACCTTGCCCTATCAAGCCACGCCTTTCCATGCCCTGCCCTGCCTTGCCTTCCCTTGCCCTGCCAAGGCCCCGCCTTACCCTACCGTGCGAAGCCCCTCCTTGCCCTGCCTTGCCATCCCTTGCCCTGCCCTGAATAGCTTGCCTTGACCTGACCTGCTTTGCCATGCCTTACGTTGCCTTGCCCTGCTTTTACTTACGTTGCCTTGCCCTGCCCAGCCCTCCCTTGCCCTGTCCTCCCTTGCCCTGTCCTGCCCTCCCCTCCCTTTGACCTGCCTTGCCTTGCCTTCCATTCCCCTGCCCTGTCCTCCCTTGCCCTACCCTGCCCAGCCCTGCCTTCCCCTGCCCTGCCCTGCCCTCCCTTGCCCTGCCCGGCCCTGCCTTGCCTTGCCCTGCCCTGCCCTGCCTTCCCTTGCCCTGCCCTGCCCTGCCTTCCCTTGCCCTGCTCTACCCTGCCTTCCCTTGCCCTGCGATGCCCTGCCTTCCCTTGCCCTGCCCTGCCCAGCCCTCCCTTGCCCTGTCCTCCCTTGCCCTGCCCTGCCCTCCCCTCCCTTTGACCTGCCTTGCCTTGCCTTCCCTTCCCCTGCCCTGTCCTCCCTTGCCCTACCCTGCCCTGCCCTGCCTTCCCTTGCTCTGCCCTGCCTTCCCTTGCCCTGCACTGCCCTGCCTTCCCTTGCCTTCTCTTGCTTTCCCTTCCCCTGCCTTCCCTTGCCCTGCCCTGCCTTCCCTTGCCCTGCCCTGCCTTCCCTTGCCCTGCCCGGCCCTGCCTTCTGTTGCCCTGCCCTGCCCTGCCTTCCCTTGCCCTGCCCTGCCTTCCCTTGCCCTGCCTTGCCCTGCCTTCCCTTGCCCTGCCTTGCCCTGCCTTCCCTTCCCTTCCTTTGCCCTGCCCTGCCTTCCCTTGCCCTGCCCAGCCTTCCCTTGCCCTGCCCAACCCTGCCTTCCCTTGCCCTGCCCTGCCCTGCCTTCCCTTGCCCTGCCCTGCCCTGCCCTGCCTTCCCTTGCCCTGCCCTGCCCTGCCTTCCCTTGCCCTGCCCTGCTTTGCATGCCTTACTATGCTTTACTTTGCCCTGCCTTCCCTTGCTCTGCCCGGTCCTGCCTTGTCCTGCACTATCTTTGCCTTGCCTTGCTTTGCTCTGCCTGGCCCTGCCCCGCCCTGTACTACCCTGCCCCACTCTGTCCTGCCTCACCCTGTCCTGCTTTCCCTGCTTTGCCCTGCCCTGCTCTGCACTGCATTGCCTTGCCTTGCCCTGTGTTTCCTTGCCTTGCGCTGCCCGGCTGTGCCCTGCCCTGCTTTGCCCTGCCTTCCCCTTCCCTGTCTTGTCTTCCTTGCCTTGCCCTGCTTCACCCTGCTTTGCCTTCCCCTACCCTACCCTGACTTGCCTTTCCCTGCCCTACCTTGCTCTGACCTGCCTTCCCTGCCTTTCCTTGCCATACCTTGCCTTGCCCTGCCCTGCCCTATCCTGACTTCCCCTGCCCTGCCTTGTCTTCCTTACCTTGCCTGCCCCACCCTGACCTGCCTTGCTCTGACCCGCCCTGCTTTGTCTTGTCTTGCCTTGCCCTGCCTAACCCTGCTCTGCCTATCCTTGCCCTGCCCTGCCTTTTTCTTACTTACGTTGCCCTATCAAGCCACGCCTTACCATGCCCTGCTCTGCCATGCCTTCCCTTGCCCTGCCAAGGCCCGCCTTACCCTACCCTGCGAAGCCCCTCCTTGCCCTGCCTTGCCATCCCTTGCCCTGCCCTGTATAGCTTGCCTTGCCCTGACCTGCTTTGCCATGCCTTACGTTGCCTTGCCCTGCTTTGCCTTACCTTGCCTCGCCCTGCCCAGCCCTCCCTTGCCCTGTCCTCCCTTGCCCTGCCCTGCCCTGCCCTCCCTTGACCTGCCTTGCCTTCCCTTCCCTTGCCCTGCCCTGCCTTCCCTTCCCCTGCCCTCACTTGCCCTGCCCTGCCCTGCCCTCCCTTGCCCTGCCCTGCCCTCCCTTGTCCTGCCCTGCCCTGCCCTCCCTTGCTCTGCCCTGCCCTGCCCTCCCTTGCCCTGCCCTGCCCTGCTTTGCATGCCTTACTTTTCCCTGCCAGCCCATCCTTCCCTTGCCCTGCTATGCTTTGCTTTCTCCTGCACTATCTTTGCCTTGCCCTGCCCTGCTTTGTATACGCTGCTGTGCCCTGCTTTGACATGCCTTACCTTGCCCTGCCCTTCACTGCCCTGCCTTCCCTTGCCCTGCCGTGCCAATCCCTGTTCTTCCCTGCCTTGCCCTGCCCTGCCCTGTTTAGCCCTGCCTTCCCCTGCCTTCCCTGCTCCGACCTGCCCTGCCCTGCACTGCCCTGCATAGCCTTGCCTTACATTGCCATGCCCTGCCCTGCGCTTCCCTGCCTTCCCTAGCCCTGCATGTGTCGCCATGTTTTGCAAGGATAGGCGGTGCCCTGCCTATCCTTGCCCTGCCCTGCCTTCCCTTGCCCTGCCCTGCCCTGCCATCCCCTGCCCTGCCCTGCCCTGCCCTGCCTTCCCTTGCCCTGCCCTGCCCTCCCTTGCCCTGCCCTGCCCTGCCCTGCCTTCCCTTGCCCTGCCCTGCCCTGCCTTCCCTTGCCCTGCCCTGCCTTCCCTTGTCCTGCCCTGCCCTGCCTTCCCTTGCCCTGCCCTGCCCTGCCTTCCCTTGCCCTGCCCTGCCTTCCCTTGCCCTGCCCTGCCTTCCCTTGCCCTGCCCTGCCCTGCCTTCCCTTGCCCTGTTTAGCCCTGCCTTCCCTTGCCCTGCCATGCCCTGCCTTCCCTTGCCCTGCCTGCCCTGCCTTCCCTTCCCCTGCCCTGCCCTGCCTTGCCCTGCCCTGCCCTGCCCTTCCTTGCCCTACCCTGCCCTGCCTTCCCTTGCCCGGCCCTGCCCTGCCTTCCCCTGCCCTGCCCTGCCCTCCCTTCCCCTGCCCTGCCCTGCCTTCCCTTGCCCTGCCCGGCCCTGCCTTCTCTTGCCCTGCCCTGCCCTGCCTTCCCTTGCCCTGCCCTGCCTTCCCTTGCCCTGCCCTGCCTTCCCTTGCCCTGCCCTGCCCTGCCTTCCCCTGCCCTGCCCTGCCCTCCCTTGCCCTGCCCTGCCCTGCCTTCCCTTGCCCTGCCCTGCCTTCCCTTGCCCTGTTTAGCCCTGCCTTCCCTTCCCTTGCCCTGCCCTGCCTTCCCTTGCCCTGTTTAGCCCTGCCTTCCCTTGCCCTGCCCTGCCCTGCCTTCCCTTGCCCTGCCTGCCCTGCCTTCCCTTCCCCTGCCCTGCCCTGCCTTGCCCTGCCCTGCCCTACCCTTCCTTGCCCTACCCTGCCCTGCCTTCCCTTGCCCGGCCCTGCCCTCCCTTCCCCTGCCCTGCCCTGCCCTCCCTTCCCCTGCCCTGCCCTGCCCTCCCTTGCCCTGCCCTGCCCTGCCTTCCCTTGCCCTGCCCTGCCCTGCCTTCCCTTGCCCTGCCCGGCCCTGCCTTCTCTTGCCCTGCCCTGCCCTGCCTTCCCTTGCCCTGCCCTGCCTTTCCTTGCCCTGCCCTGCCTTCCCTTCCCCTGACCTGCCCTGTCTTCCTCTGCCCTGCCCTGCCCTCCCTTGCCCTGCCCTGCCCTGCCTTCCCTTGCCCTACCCTGCCCTGCCTTCCATTGCCCTGCCCTGCCCTGCCTTCCCTTGCCCTGCCTTGCCCTGCCTTCCCTTGCCCTGCCCTGCCCTGCCTTCCCTTGCCCTGCCCTGCCTTCCCTTGCCCTGCCCTGCCCTGCCTTCCCTTGCCCTGCCCTGCTTTGCATGCCTTACTATGCTTTACTTTGCCCTGCCTTCCCTTGCCCTGCCCGGTCCTGCCTTGCCCTGCACTATCTTTGCCTTGCCTTGCTTGGCTCTGCCTGGCCCTGCCCCGCCCTGTACTACCCTGCCCCACTCTGTCCTGCCTCACCCTGTCCTGCTTTCCCTGCTTTGCCCTGCCCTGCTCTGCACTGCATTGCCTTGCCTTGCCCTGTGTTTCCTTGCCTTGCCCTGCCCGGCTCTGCCCTGCCCTGCTTTGCCCTGCCTACCCCTGCCCTGCCTTGTCTTCCTTGCCTTGCCCTGCTTCACCCTGCTTTGCTTTCCCCTAACCTGCCCTGACTTGCCTTTCCCTGCCCTACCTTGCTCTGACCCGCCTTCCCTGCCTTTCCTTGCCTTACCTTGCCTTGCCCTGCCCTGCCCTATCCTGACTTCCCCTGCCCTGCCTTGTCTTCCTTACCTTGCCTGCCCCACCCTGACCTGTCTTGCTCTGACCCCCCTGCATTGTCTTGTCTTGCCTTGCCCTGCCTAACCCTGCTCTGCCTATCCTTGCCCTGCCCTGCCTTTTTCTGCCTTACCTTGCACTATCAAGCCACGCCTTACCATGCCCTGCCCTGCCTTGCCTTCCCTTGCCCTGCCAAGGCCCGCCTTACCCTACCCTGCGAAGCCCCTCCTTGCCCTGCCTTGCCATCCCTTGCCCTGCCCTGTATAGCTTGACTTGCCCTGACCTTCTTTGCCATGCCTTACGTTGCCTTGCCCTGCTTTGTCTTACCTTGCCTTGCCCTGCCCAGCCCTCCCTTGCCCTGTCCTCCCTTGCCCTGCCCTGCCCTGCCCACCCTTGACCTGCCTTGCCTTGCCTTCCCTTGCCCTGCCCTGCCTTCCCTTGCCCTGCCCTGCCCTGCCTTCCCTTGCCCTGCCCTGCCCTGCCTTCCCTTGCCCTGCCCTGCCCTGCCTTGCCTTCCCTTGCCCTGCCAAGGCCCGCCTTACCCTACCCTGCGAAGCCCCTCCTTGCCCTGCCTTGCCATCCCTTGCCCTGCCCTGTATAGCTTGCCTTGCCCTGACCTTCTTTGCCATGCCTTACGTTGCCTTGCCCTGCTTTGTCTTACCTTGCCTTGCCCTGCCCTGCCCTCCCTTGCCCTGCCCTGCCCTGCCCTCCCTTGACCTGCCTTGCCTTGCCTTCCCTTGCCCTGCCCTGCCTTCCCTTGCCCTGCCCTGCCCTGTCTTCCCTTGCCCTGCCCTGCCCTGCCTTCCCTTGCCCTGCCCTGCCCTGCCTTCCCTTGCCCTGCCCTGCCCTGCCTTCCCTTGCCCTGCCCTGCCTTCCCTTGCCCTGCCCTGCCCGGCCTTCCCTTGCCCTGCCCTGCCCTGCCCTGCCTTCCCTTGCCCTGCCCTGCCCTGCCTTCCCTTGCCCTGCCGTGCCTTCCCTTGCCCTGTCCTGCCTTCCCTTGCCCTGCCCTGCCCTGCCTTCCCTTGCCCTGCCCTGCCCTCCCTTGCCCTGCCCTGCCCTGCACTCCCTTGCCCTGCCCTCCCTTGCCCTGCCCTGCCCTGCCCTGCCTTCCCTTGCCCTGCCCTGCCTTTCCTTGCCCTGCCCTGCCTTCCCTTCCCCTGACCTGCCCTGTCTTCCTCTGCCCTGCCCTGCCCTCCCTTGCCCTGCCCTGCCCTGCCTTCCCTTGCCCTACCCTGCCCTGCCTTCCATTGCCCTGCCCTGCCCTGCCTTCCCTTGCCCTGCCTTGCCCTGCCTTCCCTTGCCCTGCCCTGCCCTGCCTTCCCTTGCCCTGCCCTGCCTTCCCTTGCCCTGCCCTGCCCTGCTTCCCTTGCCCTGCCCTGCTTTGCATGCCTTACTATGCTTTACTTTGCCCTGCCCGGTCCTGCCTTGCCCTGCACTATCTTTGCCTTGCCTTGCTTGGCTCTGCCTGGCCCTGCCCCGCCCTGTACTACCCTGCCCCACTCTGTCCTGCCTCACCCTGTCCTGCTTTCCCTGCTTTGCCCTGCCCTGCTCTGCACTGCATTGCCTTGCCTTGCCCTGTGTTTCCTTGCCTTGCCCTGCCCGGCTCTGCCCTGCCCTGCTTTGCCCTGCCTACCCCTGCCCTGCCTTGTCTTCCTTGCCTTGCCCTGCTTCACCCTGCTTTGCTTTCCCCTAACCTGCCCTGACTTGCCTTTCCCTGCCCTACCTTGCTCTGACCCGCCTTCCCTGCCTTTCCTTGCCATACCTTGCCTTGCCCTGCCCTGCCCTATCCTGACTTCCCCTGCCCTGCCTTGTCTTCCTTACCTTGCCTGCCCCACCCTGACCTGTCTTGCTCTGACCCCCCTGCATTGTCTTGTCTTGCCTTGCCCTGCCTAACCCTGCTCTGCCTATCCTTGCCCTGCCCTGCCTTTTTCTGCCTTACCTTGCCCTATCAAGCCACGCCTTACCATGCCCTGCCCTGCCTTGCCTTCCCTTGCCCTGCCAAGGCCCGCCTTACCCTACCCTGCGAAGCCCCTCCTTGCCCTGCCTTGCCATCCCTTGCCCTGCCCTGTATAGCTTGCCTTGCCCTGACCTTCTTTGCCATGCCTTACGTTGCCTTGCCCTGCTTTGTCATACCTTGCCTTGCCCTGCCCTGCCCTCCCTTGCCCTGCCCTGCCCTGCCCTGCCTTCCCTTGACCTGCCTTGCCTTGCCTTCCCTTGCCCTGCCCTGCCTTCCTTTGCCCTGCCCTGCCCTGTCTTCCCTTGCCCTGCCCTGCCCTGCCTTCCCTTGCCCTGCCCTGCCCTGCCTTCCCTTGCCCTGCCCTGCCCTGCCTTCCCTTGCCCTGCCCTGCCTTCCCTTGCCCTGCCCTGCCCGGCCTTCCCTTGCCCTGCCCTGCCCTGCCCTGCCTTCCCTTGCCCTGCCCTGCCTTGCCTTCCCTTGCCCTGCCCTGCCCTGCCTTCCCTTGCCCTGCCCTGCCCTGCCTTCTTTTGCCCTGCCCTGCCTTCCCTTGCCCTGTCCTGCCTTCCCTTGCCCTGCCCTGCCCTGCCTTCCCTTGCCCTGCCCTGCCCTCCCTTGCCCTGCTCTGCCCTGCACTTCCTTGCCCTGCCCTCCCTTGCCCTGCTCTGCCCTGCCCTGCCCTGCCCTGCCCTCTTTTGCCCTGCCCTCCCTTGCCCTGCCCTCCCTTGCCCTTCTCTGCCCTGCCCGTCCCTGCCCTGTCCTCCCTTCCCTTGCCCTGTCCTCCCTTGCCCTGCCCTGCCCTGCCCTCCCTTGACCTGCCCAGCCTTGCCTTCCCTTGCCCTGCCCTGCCTTCCCTTGCCCTGCCCTGCCCTGCCTTCCCTTGCCCTGCCCTGCCCTGCCTTGCCTTCCCTTGCCCTGCCAAGGCCCGCCTTACCCTACCCTGCGAAGCCCCTCCTTGCCCTGCCTTGCCATCCCTTGCCCTGCCCTGTATAGCTTGCCTTGCCCTGACCTTCTTTGCCATGCCTTACGTTGCCTTGCCCTGCTTTGTCTTACCTTGCCTTGCCCTGCCCAGCCCTCCCTTGCCCTGCCCTGCCCTGCCCTCCGTTGACCTGCCTTGCCTTGCCTTCCCTTGCCCTGCCCTGCCTTCCCTTGCCCTGCCCTGCCCTGCCTTCCCTTGCCCTGCCCTGCCCTGCCTTCCCTTGCCCTGCCCTGCCCTGCCTTCCCTTGCCCTGCCCTGCCCTGCCTTCCCTTGCCCTGCCCTGCCTTCCCTTGCCCTGCCCTGCCCGGCCTTCCCTTGCCCTGCCCTGCCCTGCCCTGCCTTCCCTTGCCCTGCCCTGCCCTGCCTTCCCTTGCCCTGCCCTGCCCTGCCTTCCCTTGCCCTGCCCTGCCCTGCCTTCTTTTGCCCTGCCCTGCCTTCCCTTGCCCTGTCCTGCCTTCCCTTGCCCTGCCCTGCCCTGCCTTCCCTTGCCCTGCCCTGCCCTCCCTTACCCTGCTCTGCCCTGCACTCCCTTGCCCTGCCTTCCCTTGCCCTGCCCTGCCCTGCCCTGCCCTGCCCTGCCCTCTTTTGCCCTGCCCTCCCTTGCCCTGCCCTCCCTTGCCCTTCCCTGCCCTGCCCTTCCCTGCCCTGTCCTCCCTTCCCCTGCCCTGCCCTCCCTTGCCCTGCCCTGTCCTGCCTTCACTTCCCCTTCCCTGCCCTACTTTCTTTTCCCCAGCCCTACCCTACCTTCCCTTGCCCTGCCCTGCCTTCTCTTGCACTGCCCAGCCCTGCCGTGCCCTGCCCTGCCTTGCCCTTCTCTATCTTGCGTTGCACTGCTCTACCCTGCCCTGCCTTCCCTTGCCCTGCCCTGTTCTGCCCTGCTTTGCCATGCCATACCTTGCCCTGCCTTCCCTTGCCCTGCCCTGCCCTTCCCTGCCCTCCCTTGCCCTGCCCTGCCCTGCCTTCCCTTGCCCTGCCCTGCGCTGCCTTCCCTTGCCCAGCCCTGCGCTGCCTTCCCTTGCCCTGCCCTGACCTGCCCTTCCTTGCCCTGCCCTGCCCTGGCCTCCCTTGCCCTGCCCTGCCCTCTCTTGCGCTGCCCTGCCCTGCCCTGCCTTGCCCTGCCCTGCTTTGCATGCCTTACCTTGCCCTGCCCTGCCCTGCCCTGCTTTGCATACCTTACCTTTCCCTGCCCTTCACTGCCCTGCCTTCCCTTACCCTGCCGTGCCCATCCCTGTTCTGCCCTGCCTTGCCCTGCCCTATTCCGCCCTGCCTTGCCCTGCCTTCCCTGCTCCGACCTGCCCTGCCCTGCCCTGCCCTGCATAGCCCTGCCTTACATTGCCATGCCCTGCCCTGCGCTTCCCTGCTTTCCCTGGCCCTGCCTGCGTCGCCATGCTTTGCCCTGCCATGCCTATCCTTGTCCTGCCCTGCCTATACTTGCCCTGCCCTGCCCTGCCTTCCGTTGCCCTGCCCTGCCCTGCCTTACCTTGCCCTGCCCTGCCCTGCCTTCCCTTGCCCTGCCCTGCCTTCCCTTGCCCTGACGTGCCCTGCCTTCCCTTGCCCTCCCGTGCCCTGCCTTCCCTTGCCCTGCCCTGCCCTGCCTTCCCTTGCCCTTTCTTGCCCTGCCCTGCCCTGCCTTCCCTTGCCCTCTCTTGCCCTGCCCTGCCCTGCCTTGCCTTGCCCTGCTTTGCATGCCTTACCTTGCCCTGCCCTGCCCTGCCCTGTTTTCATGCCTTGCCTTTCCCTGCCCTGCCCTGCCTTCCCTTGCCCTGCTCTGCTTTGCCTTGTGCTGCACTATCTTTGCCTTGCCCTGCCTTGCCCTGCCCTGCTTTGCATACCCTGCTTTGCCCTGCTTTGCCATGCCTTACCTTGCCCTGCCCTTCACTGCCCTGCCTTCCCTTGCCCTGCCGTGCCCATCCTTGTTCTGCCCTGCCTTGCCCTGCCCTGTTCCGCCCTGCCTTGCCCTGCCTTCCCTGCTCCGACCTGCCCTGCCCTGCCCTGCACTGCCCTGCATAGCCCTGCCTTACATTGCCATGCCCTGCCCTGCGCTTCCCTGCGTTCTTTAGCCCTGCCTGCGTCGCCATGCTTTGCCCTGCCATGCCTATCCTTGCCCTGCCATGCCTATCCTTGCCCTGCCATGCCTATCCTTGCCCTGCCCTGCCTTACCTTGCCCTGCCCTGCCCTGCCTTCCCTTGCCCTGCCCTGCCCTGCCCTGCCCTGCCCTGCCCTCCCTTGCCCTGCCCTGCCCTGCCCTCCCTTGCCCTGCCCTGCCCTGCCCTCCCTTGCCCTGACCTGCCTGCCCTCCCTTGCCCTCCCTTGCCCTGCCCTCCCTTGCCCTGCCCTGCTTTGCATGCTTTACCTTGTCCTGCCCTGTCCTGCCCTGTTTTCATGCCTTGCCTTTCCATGCCCTGCGCTGCCTTCCTTTGCCCTGCTCTGCTTTGCCTTGTGCTGCACTACCTTTGCCTTGCCCTGCCTTGCCCTGCCCTGCTTTGCATACCCTGCTTTGCATACCCTGCTTTGCCATGCCTTACCTTGCCCTGCCCTTCACTGCCCTGCCTTCCCTTGCCCTGCCGTGCCCATCCTTGTTCTGCCCTGCCTTGCCCTGCCCTGTTCCGCCCTGCCTTGCCCTGCCTTCCCTGCTCCGACCTGCCCTGCCCTGCACTGCATAGCCCTGCCTTACATTGCCATGCCCTGCCCTGCGCTTCCCTGCCTTCCCTAGCCCTGCCTGGTAAACTCACCCGGGAAAGGGTTAATTCACGAGTCGTTAATAAGACGAACTCTGAGGGCAAGAAGAGAACCAGAGAGAAGCGCAGTAGTACACTTAAAGGCACCAGAGGTCGATGTCGACTCAAATAAGGGGATTAATTTTGCTGATGAAGAAGCGAAAAGAGCGGCTCCGACAAATGGAGGTTGAGGAAAAGGAGGGAAAATGGTTATTAGCTGATTTATGAGAGGTAATCCCTAAAGCTTGGAGAAGATGAGGAGAATTTCATAAGCAGACTCATTGCGGGGTTCAGGCCTTGGTGGACCAATTCACAATTAAATAGATGTGTATAGGCATTTATAGCATAGCCAAAGGAATTGTAGATCATTGTATGATTTGGAGGAAAGGAAAGAAACAACAACTGAGGGAAAAAAGTACAGGGAGGAAGGGAATGGGCTGACAGACCTTTTGCTCAAGTGCAGATAGACTTCACAGATCTCCCCAAGGTTGGACGACAGATATCCTTCTTAGGAAGAATCGCCCATTGAACACATTTTCTGGAGGCCTACCCCACCGCTAGGGCAACAGCCCAGACAGTAATCAAGACATTGTTCGAACATATTATCCCCAGATATGGGAACGTGGAAGTTGCAGATTCAGCTAGAGGCCCTCACTTTGTATCAAAGGCAGCATAAGAGGCTTTAGCTCCAATGGGGACCAAATGGGAATATCACACCCCATGGCACCCACAGAGCTCTGGAAAAGTAGAAAGGCCGAATGGCAAACTTCAAAAGCGGCTTACTAAAGGAATGATTGAAACCAAGATGTCTTGGATGAAGTGTTTGCCCCTGGCACTACTTAATTGAAGAACAGAACCAAGAAGAGAGACTGGAATATCACCTTTTGAAATGGGATATGGAATGCCATATGATTTAGAACTCCCATCGGAACATCCCAAGGTAGAAGAAAAATGACTCCAGGAATATTGAATTGAAATGAATAAGAGAAGGAATGAATGAAGAATGGAAGGACTGGTGGTCCAACGGCCTCCGCTAGATATGGCAATACATCGAATCAGTCCAGGAGACAAGGTTTAAATTAAAACGTGGAAAGAGTCATCTCTAACTCCCCGCTGGGAAGGACCTTTTCTTGTTTTATTAACAACAGAAACAGCCATCCGGACAGCTGAGCGCAGATGGATCCATGCAAGCCATGTGAAAGGACCAATCCGTGACACAGGACCCCAGTGGGAGGTGTCCAAGACTTCGGACGATCTACAAACCACTCTAAGAAAAATGTAAAACTGTTTTTTTTTTGTTTGTTTTTTTTTGTTTTTTTTTTTTTAACAGACGAGAAAACTCAGTCATTTCATTGTATGCTTTGTATGTATATTGTATATGTATTGTGTATTGTATACGATGAAGATTGGTGAACTCACTCTTCCTATGAATTCCATTTAGGATTTCACTTTGCTTCAAATAAGGGGAAGGATGTGTTTGAGTGTAAGTGTCAGGTTAGGGTTGTGGTAATCTGATGCTTTGGGCTAGGTTTAGAGTTTGTTTTAGGATTAGGTTAGGGTTATTTTTTTGTGTAGCTGAAGGTTTAGTGCAAGGGCTAGGGTTCTCTTTAGTTTGAGGTTCAGAGAAGGCTTAAGGTTAAGGTTAGGATTAGGATTAGGGTTAGGGTAAGGTTTAGGTTTAGGATTAAGGTTAGAGTTAGGGTTAGGTTTAGGGTTAGGTTTTGGATTAGAGATAGGGTTAGGTTTTGGTGTAGATGAAGGTTTAGAGTATGGGGTAGAGCTCTCTTTAGTTTTAGGATCAGAGAAGGGTTACGCCTTGCTTGGGTACAGGATAGAGTAAGGGGGAGGGTTAGGATTTGATTTAGGGTTGGTTTTGGGTCTAGGTTAGTTTGAGTGTTAGGCTGAGAGAAGGGGTAGGCCTTGGGTTGGGTTCTGGCTTAGTGTTAGGTTTGGTGTTTGGATTGGGTTTGGGGTTAGAAGTAGGGATAGGTTAGGTGAGATCTGCGGTAATCTGATGCTTAGCTTTAGGTTTAGGGTTGGGCTTTGAGTTGGGGTTGGTTTTAGGGTCAGATTTCGATTCAAGGCAGACAGAGTCACAATGAGGCTAATGGTCAGAGTTTGATATACGGTTAGAGTAAGGTTTAGGTTGACTTTAAGTTTCAGGTTTGGAAAATGGTAGGCATTGCTTTTGGTGTGGTGTTTGCATTGGGTTTAGGAATTGGAATAGGGTATGAGGACCATCACATAGCTAGGGTAAGTCTTAGTGTTAGGGTTGGGGTTAGAGTTTAGGTGAGGGTTGTGGTAATCTGATGCTATGTGTCAGGTTTAGGCTTGGGCATCAACTTGGGGTTGGTGTTAAAGTAGGAGTTTTTGCTAGGGTTCCGCTTCTGGAAGGGGTAGGTTTCTGTTTAGGGAAAGGGTTGGTATTAGGGTAAGTGTTAGGTTTCCGGTTAGAGTTCAGAATAGAATGAGGGGCAAGGTAAGGCTTTGTGCTCAGGTTAGGGTTTGGGTTTTCGTTAGGTTTAGGGTAAGTGTTTGGGTTAGGGTTAGGATAAGTATTAGTGTTAGGTTTAGTGTCAGGGGTGGGTTTTGGTGTTGATTTAGTTTTATGGTAAGGGGTAGTGAAAATGGGTCAGGGTAGGGTTCAGCATTGGGTTAGAGCTATGGAAAGGGTTTGGGATTCTTTGAGGTTTCGGATTAGATTTAGGATTAGGGTTAGGGAGAAAGTGTTTCTCAATGTGATGATTCTATTTAGGGATAGGATTAGGTTGAGTGTTGATGTTAGCATGAAGTTTAGGTTTAGGGTTCGGTTTAGGTTTCGGATTTGATCTGTATGTAGGGATTGAGGCAGGGTTAGCTGGTGTGTAAGGGTGAGAGTAGGGTGAGGTTTAGGTTTAGCGTATGTGTTAGTGTTAGGGTAAGGTTTAAGTTTAGTGTTTGGTTTAGGTTGAGGTTTCGATTGGTGTTCGGGGTTAGGGGTAGGGTTAGTTTGAGCGTAAAGTTCAGAGTAGGAATAAACTTTGTATTACGATTAGGATGACGGTTCTGTTTAGTATTAGGTTTCAGGTTAGTGATAGGGACAGAAGTGGGCTTAGGGTTTGGGTAGGGTTACAGTTCTATTTAGGATTAGGGTAAGGTGAATTTTCATGATTCGTGTTTAAGTTTTGGGTTAGGATTAGATATAGTGTTTTGTTTAGGGATTTAGGATTCAATGTGTGTTAGGGTTAGGGGTAGAGTTAGTTGGAGTGTAGGGGTCACGGTAGGGTTGGCCCTTGGGTTAGGGCTAAAGTTAGGAGTAGGATTAGGTTTCAAATTAGGTTTTGGGTTAGTGTCAGTTAGAGGCCTGGGATTCTTGATAGGGTTAGGGTTAGGTTAGGTTAGGTTAAGGATTGAAGTTAAAGTTAGGTATAGGAAGATGGTTCTTGTTATGGCTAGGGCAAATGTAAGGGTTACGGTTAGGGTTAGATTTCTGGTTAGGTTTAGGTGCAGGTTTGTTTGAAGTGAGAGAAGGGCTAGGCCTAGGGTTTGAATTTGGGTTAAGGTGATGTTAAATAATAGGAATAGGGTTGGTGTTTGGATTTTTCAGGTTTGGGTTTGGTACAGGTTTAGGAGAAAGGTAGGGTTTAGTACTAGGGTTAGGATTAGGGTTTCGTTTTGGGTTGGTGTAAGTGTTAGTGCAACAAGAAAAGCGTTCGGGTTAATGTTAGGTTTTTGTGTAGATTTAGGTTGAGGATTAGGGGTAGGCTTAATTTGAGGAATCAGAGAGCTCCGTGTGTATGGAAAGGAAAAGAGGAGAGATGGTGTTTGAACGCGGTAAGAAAAAGGCCATCAAGAAGGTGAGAGAAAAAGTAGGGAAACGTAGAAGCAGATGAAGGAATGAAGCAGACATACTTTACAGTATTCAGTAGCAGAGCAGAAAGAGAAGAGAAAGTTCCCCACCAATAACATCGGGATCCAGCACATCTTCTCTGAACTCATCAGGAAGAGAGTGACTTTCACGTGTTAAATCGTGCCTAGTTGGAATAGGATTCTGCCAGCTGATTAGAGAAGCCGCTATTGAGTGCACAGCAGCCGGCTGACTGGCGTCTTTCTTCAGCGGCAAAAGCAGCAGTAGCCGCGATTGATGCAATTGAATCGGAATCCGCGGTTAAGGGTTGTTCGAACATAAAGCTCGCTGCCGATTACGCTCTGTTTGTTCAAAGTCGCTTTTGCGATGCTCTGGTGATAGGGTTTATCAGGAAACAATTTGTAGCAGTGGAATGACACATGCATTTGGTAGTGGAAACAGCTACATGAACTTTTCACATCTCCATAGCTAAGCAATGAAGAGCTTACAATTCTGGGGAAGAAATCAGAAATGTAAGCATGTATGAAAAGGAAACGAAGAAAGACGTTGTTTCAAGAAAGATATATATAAAAAAAGAAAAGATACGAAAACAAGAATGCAGACAAAGACTGATGCAGACACACATCGCATTCAGTAGCAGAGCTTAAAAACAACTAAAACTTCACCAAGGAATACCTTCGGGTACCAGACATCTTCTTTGAGATCACAAGGAAAGACAACACAAAAATGTGTAAACAGTGCATTGTTGGAATAGGACTGCTACCGACTGATTAGAAAAGCTGCTATTCAGTGCACGGCAGTCGTCTGACTCACGTCTTTCTTCATAGGCAAAAACAGGAATAGCCGCGATTACTGCGATTGAATCAGAATCCGCGGTTAACAGGGGTTAGAACATAAATCTCGCAGTCCGTTTGCTCTACTTCTTAAAGCGTGCTTTTGTGATGCTCCGGTGAAAAGGTTATTGGTGAATATTTAGAAGCGCTGGATTGAAATATGCATTTGGTAGTGAAAACAGTTTCCCGTACTTAACGCCTCTACATTGCTTACCTAGATCAGAATAACATACCATTCTGTGGGAGAATAAAAAAGACCAGTGTGCATGGGAAGGAAAGGAGGAGTGACGGTGTTACATGGAGGAACTTAAAAGGATAACAACATTGGTCAGAGAAAAGAATGAAAACGTGTTCTCAGATGAAAGAATGATGCAGACATACTTTGCATTCAGCAGCAGAGCAGAAAGAGAACAAAAACTTTCCCCCTCACAAACATTGGTGCCCAGCATACATTCTCTTACAACCCCAGAAATGGAATCATTTTTGCTCTTAAACCGCAAATCGTTGGTATTGTTACGAGCCAGCTGATTAGTAAAGTGGCTATTCAGTGCACGGCATGCCGGCTGACGCGCGACTTTGTTCAGCTGCGAAAGCAGCAGTAGCCGTGATTGATGCAATTGAATTGTAATCCGTGGTTAAGAGCAGTTGGAGCATAAAGCTAGCTGCCGGTTGCTCTAATCTTTAAAGTGGTCTTTTGCTATGCTCCGGTGAAAAGTTTTATTGGGGACAATTACTAGTGGTGGAATGACACATGCATTTGGTAGAGGAAACAGCTTTCCGTACTTAGCACCTCTACATTGCTTAGCTCTGTAAATCTAAAGAAGCTGACGAAGGAATGAGAAAGATCAACGTGTATTAATAGGAATGGGAAAGTGTTTCACGAAGGTATGAGCAAGAATAACAAGAATGATAATGAAAAGGTAGGAAAACGTGAACGCAGAATAACAACTGGTGCAGACATACTTTGCAATCAGTAGCAGAGCAGAATGAGAATAAAAACTTTCCCCCTCATCTAACACTGGGGTCCAGCATACATTCTCTTACAACTCCTGAAACGGAGTCACTTTCACATGTAAACGACGAATTGTTAGAATAGGACCGCTTTCGGCTGAATAGAGAAGCCACCATTCAGTGCACGGCAGCCGGTTGACTGGCGTCTCTCTTCAGTGACAAAAGCAGCACTATCTGCGATTGATGCGATTGAATCGGAATCCACGGTAAAGCGCAGTTCGATCATTAAGCTCCGGCAAATTTGCTCTAGTTTTTAAAGGGGGCTTTTGTGATGCTCCAATGACATGGTTTTTGGGGAACATTTAGAAGCCGTGAAATCACACATGCATTTGATAGAGGAATCAGCATTCCATACTTAACGTTTCCATTTTGCTTCCTTAGCTCTAAATACCATAATTTTCCAAACCAGAATCAGAATGATCCATGTGTTTGACAAGAAAAAGTTGTGTGACGGTATTAAATAGAAGAACTAAATAGGATAACAACATTGGTCAGAGAAAAGAATGAAAACGTGTTCTCAGATGAAAGAATGATGCAGACATACGTTGCATTCAGTAGCAGAGCAGAATGAGAATAAAAACTTTCCCTCCAACTTACATTGGGTTCCAGCATACATTCACTTTAAACTCCTGAAACAGAGTCACTTTCACGTGTAAACCGCGAATTGTTGAAATAGGACCACTCCCGGCTGATTAGAAAAGCCGCAATTTTTTGTGTAGATTTAGGTCTAGGATTAGGGGTAGGGTTGAGTTTTTGGGCCAGGGTAGGGATCAGCCTTTGAGTTAGGACTAGGTTAAGGGATAGGGTTAAGATTAGATTTAGGGTTAGGTTTAGGTTTGAAGTTTGTTTGAGTGTTCGACTGAGAGAATGGCAGGCACTGGTTTTGGTTTTGGGTTAGTGTTGGGTTTAGGAATAGGAATTGTCATGTATTCAGTCCTATTTGTTCAGTGCTTGACTGGCCAGGTTACAAGACCACTTTTGCTCTGTTATTATGGAGACACAACTGCTTCAACAGAAGAAATACTACTGTCTTCTACATACTCAGCTCATGGGATTTCCTGCTGATAGAACAAAAAAGCAGCAAATCACTTCCCAAAGGGAAAAAAAAAAAAAAAACTCTCACAAATTTACTTGGCTAGATAAAAGGTGTTGAAAATAGGAAAGGAAAAAGATTAAGATCAAATTAAACCTACTCCTTAACACTGAACTTAAATCCACACGAAAAAGCTAACCCTAAACCTAAACGTTACACTAAATATTATCCTAACCGTAACCCAAACACTGACCCTAATCCTAACCAAAACCCCAACCCTGACCCGAGTAGCCCAATGCTAAACCTTACACAGAGCATCAGATTACCACAACCCTCATCTAAATGTCACCCAAAACCTACCCCTAATTCTAACCCCAATCCCAATCCAAACACTATCCCTATTCCTAATATTAAACCTGACCTCAACTCAAATTCAAATCCAAGGCCTACCCCTTCTCTCACGTTAACACTTAAACCAAACATATACCAAAACCTAGCCCTAAATCTAATCCTAACCCCTCTCCTTACACTTACCCTAGCCCTAAAAGGAAACATTTTCCTATACCTAACCCTAACTTCAACCCTTATCCTAACCTAACCCTAACCCTATCAAGAATCCCAGGCCTCTAACCGACACTAACCCGAAACCTAATTTGAAACCTAATCCTACTCCTAACCTTAACCCTAACCTAAGGCCTAACCTTGTAATGTGACCCATACGCTCAATCGAGGGAACCATCAATCAGTAAGGGAAAGTATTTGGGATAGTTTTAGATTTATGATTAGATCTATGGATAGGATTAGGTTGAGAGTTAGGTTTAGGTTTAGTTTAGGATTCGATTTGTATATGGGGTTAGAGGTAGGGTTAGTTTGAGATTGTGACAGGGTGACAGTAGGGTTAGGCCTTGAATTACAGTTAGGAATAGGGCTAGGTTTAGAATTAGGTTTGGGGTTAGTGTTAGGGATAGGGCTGGGATTAAGATTAGGACTAGGGTTTGGTTGGAGATAGAATTCTATTTAGGAATACGGTAAGGTTTTTGTTTAGGGTTAGTGTTAGGTTTAAGGAATAGAGTTAGCATTAGATTTTGTGTTAGGTATAGGTGTAACATTAGTTAGAGTGTTAGGGTGGTAGAACGGTTAGGCCTTGGGTTTGAATTTGGGATTGGGATAGGGTTTCTGTGTTAGGAATGGAGTTGGATTAGGGTTAGGGTAAGATTTAGTGTTAGGTCTAGGGTTAGAGGTAAGGTTAGGTTTAGTACTAGTATTAGGGTTAGGTTTTTGGTTCAGGTTAGGGTTACGGTTAGGGAAAGGCTTTGGAATAGGGACAGGGTTTAGGTTAGGGCTGGAATTAGATTTAGAATTAGGGTTAGCGATAGGTTTGTTTTAGTGATAGGATTAGATTTAGCATCAGGATTAGGTTGAGTGTTAGTATTAAGGTTTGGGTTAGTCTTAAGGAATAGTGTTAGTTTTAGGATGAAGCTTAGGGTTAGGGCTGGGGTCAGGGTTAGGGTTAGTTTTTGGTTTTGGCTTTGGGTTAGTGTTAGGGGTAGGGCTGGCATTAGGGTTACGGTTAGGGTACAGGTGGGGTTAAGGTAAGGATTAGGTTTAAGGTAAGGTTTCTGTTTTAGGGTTAGCTATTGTTTAGTATTAGGGTTAGGGTAAGTGTTAGTGTTGGAGTTAGGATGACACTTAGAATTAGTGTTAAGTTTAGGATTGGGGTTAGGTTTTGGCATAGATTTTGGTTTAGAGCAAGGGATAGGGTTAATTTGAGTTTCTGTTTATTTCAAACATATTTCAACTCTATTCTACATTACAAAGTTCTATTCACAAACTTTAAAAAGTTCTAAACTAAATCAAAATTGAAAACACTATTACACTTCTGTTTTAGAAATGTTTGATACTGGTGTAAAAACTGACCTAAACTCTTCAGCTAAGCAGGGCAGAATTGACTGAGAACGACTGGCTCGAAATGCTCTTTGCTGTGGAATACGCTTGAACCGCATGGCTTCGTGGCTTCTGAAGCAGCTGCTGTCGAAGAAAGCCTTGCATTCAGCTGCTGCCGTGCACCAAGGAACAGGCAGGCGCTTCTGCGAAGCTACGGTGAAAAAGATAATTGGAGAACTTTTCAACAAAAGAATCTGCAAGTGGAGCCAGCTTCCTGCACTTCTTGCCTCTACATTGCTAAACTCTGAAGAACTTACAATTTTGAGAAAGGAATCAGAGAGATCCGTGTGTATGGAAAGGAAAAGGGGAGAGAAGGTGTTTCACGAAGGAAAGAAAAAGGACATCAAGAAGGGTCAGAGAAAAAGTATGAAAACGTACACGCAAATGAACAAATGATGCAGACATACATTGCATTCAGTAGTAGAACCGAAAAGGAACAGAAATGTTCCCCTCACTAACTTTGGTGTCCACCACATCTTCTCTGGGATCACCAGGAATGGAATGACTTTCATGTGTAAACCGTGTGTAGTTAGAACAGGACAGCTGCCAGCTGATTCGAAAAGCCGCTATTCAGTGCATGACAGCCAGCTGACTCGCGTCTTTCGTCAACGGCAAAAGCAGCAGTAGACAAGATTTACACTATTGAATTGGAATCCACAGATTTAGTGTGTTTTGAGTATAAAGCTTGCTGCCAGCTTCGCTCAACTTGGCAAAAGTTGCTTTTGCAATGCTACGGTGAAAAATTTTATTGGGGAACATTTGAAACTGCTGGAATGACGTATGCATTACTTAGTGAAAACAACTATTCATAGTTTTCAACTCTACCTAGCGAAGCTATGAAGAACTCATGACTCTGGGGAAGAAATCAGAAATGTCCACGTGTATGAAAAGGAAATGAAGAGAGACGTTGTTTCACAAAGGAATAAAAAGGATATCAAGAAAGATAAAATAAAAGATACGAAAACAAGAATGGAGATCAAAGACTGATGCAGACATACATTGCATTCATGCAGACATACACTGCATAGTAACAGAGTTAGGGTTAGGGTAAGGGTTAGATTTAGGGTTAGGGTTAGGGTCAGTGTTAGCATTAGCATTAGGGTTAGCATTAGGGTTACAGTTATGGTTATGTTTAGAATAGAGATAGGGAAATGGTTAGGGTTAGGGTTAGGAATAGGTTAAGGTTAGATTATTGTTAGGGTTAGGGTTAAGGTTAGGGTTAGGGTTAGGGTTTGGGTTAGGAATAAAGTTAGAGTAAGGAAAAGGTTAAGGGATAGGTTCATGGTTAGGGTTAGTCTTCAGGTTGGTAATAGGGTAAGGGCTAGGGTTAGGGTTCAGGTATGGTTAGGAATAGGGTTCTGAATAAAGTGAGTGCTGGGAATAGGATTAGGTTTAGGGTTAGAGTTAGGGTCAGATTTAGCGCTAAGGTTCGGGTTCCTTTTACATTTAGTGATAAGAGTTAGGGGTACGTTTAGGTATTGTACAATGCTAAGTGTTAGCTTCTGGGTAGGGGTTAGAGTTAGATTAAGGGTGAGGGTTAGGGTTAGGACTAGATTTAGGATTAGGTTAGGCATAGGTTTTCTTTGAGTGTTAGGGTGAGAGAAAGGTTAGGCCTTGGGTTTGGTTTTGGAATAGTTTTGGGTTTCAGAATAGGAATTGGGTTAGTATTTGAAATATGATTTGGGTTATTATTAGTGTTAGAGTAGGGGTTAAAAGTTAGGTGAGCGTTGTGGTAATCTAATGCTTTGTGTTAGGCTTAGGGTTGGGCTTTTACTTGAGGTTGGTGTTAGGGTCAGCTTTAGTTTAAAGGTAGATTTAGAGTTCAAATTGTGGTCATGCTTTGGATTAGGTTTAGAGTTAGGGTAAGATTTAGGTTTACTTTCAGTGTTAGGCTGTGAGAATTGTAGGCTTTGTGTTTTTGGGTTTGTGTTGGGTTTAGGAATTGGAATAGGGTTTGTGTTTGGATTAGGATTTGGGATAGTATTAGTGTTAAGGTTGGGGTTAGGGTTAGGGTTTGGTTCAAAGTTGTTTTTAGGGTTAAGGTTAGCGTTAGATTTCAGGTTAGGGTTAGGAATATAGTTAGGTGTTAGATAAGGTTTAGTACTAGGGTTTCAGTTCGGGTTAGGTGAAGTGTTAGTTTTACAGTTAGAATAAGAGTTAGGGTTAGGGTTAGATTTTGGTGTAGATTTAGGTTTAGGGTAAGGGTTAGGGTTGTAGATGAAGGTTTAGTGGAAGGGGTAGGGTTCTCTTTAGTTTTAGGATCAGGGAAGGGTTAAGCCTTGGATAAGGGTGAGTTTTAGTATTTGATTTAGTGTTACATTCAGGTCTAGGTTAGTTTGAGTGCTAGGCTGAGAGAAGGGGTAGGCCTCGGGTTTGGTTCTGGCTTAGTGTTAGCTTTAGGAATAGGAATAGTTTTGGTGTTTGGATTAGGTTAGTGTTGGGTGAGATCTGCAGTAATCTGATGCTTTATTTGAAGCTTGAGGTTGAGCTTAAACATGGTGTTGGTGTTAGGGTAGGATTTAGGGCTAGGATTTGGTTTATGGTAGCATTAGGTTTAGGTTTAGGGGAAGGGTTTTGGTTAGGGTACAGGTTAGAATTCTGGTTTGGGTTAGGAATAGGGTTATGGACAAGGTAAGGTTTAGTACTAGGATAAGGTGAAGTGCTGGTGTTCTAGTTAGGAGAAGAGTTAGGTTTAGGTTTAGGGTTAGGTTTTTTTGTAGATTTAGGTTTTGGGTAAGGGGTAGATTTTAGAAAACATGAGATTTCTGGTCAGAGTAGGGTTAGGCCTTAGAATATGGATAAGGTAAGGATCAAAGTTAGGATAAATGTAGGGTTAGTTTCGGGTCTTGGTTAGTTTGAGTGTTAGGCTGAGAGAAGGGGAGGGCCTTGGGTTTGGTTTTGGGTTAAGATAAGGTTTTAGGAATAGGAGTAGGTCTGGTGTTTGGATTGGGTTTGGGGTTAGTCTTAGGGCTAGGTTTTGGTTTTGGTTTCGAGTTAGGTGAGGGTAGTGGTAATCTGATGCTTTGTTCAAGGTTTAGGGTTGGGCTTCAATTTGGGTTTTGGATTAGGATCAGAGTTAGGGACAGCTTGAAGGTAGAGTTAGGATTCGGGTAATACCTACAGTTATGCTTATGGAAATGATTTGAGTAAGGGATAAGTTTTAGGCTTAGCTTTAGATTTAGAGTTAGGTTTAGGTTTAGGATTAGAGTTGTGGCTTTGGTTGGGAGTAGGGTTAGTGCTAGGTTTTAGATTAGGGTTAGGGTTAGGTTTAGAATTGCAAGTAAGCCTTAGGGTTATGGTTAGGTTGAGGTTTAGGTTTAGGTTTAGAGTTACGGCAAAGATTGTGGATAGGGTAAACATTGTACTTTGGATTAGGGTTATGGTTAGCAATAGAATTAGGTGTCATTTCTCCTCCAGACAAATCTGTAAAAATTCTAGAATTCAAAATTTTAGAAATTCTAAAGCACTTAATAGCTAGAATTTTTTTAAATAAGTTCTAGAATCTATCAAAACACTTCAGAAAAGCAGAGCCGAATCGATAACGAACCGCTCTTAAACAGGAATTCTGCTTGTGTCGCATCAATTGCGGCTTCTGCTGCTTTTGCTGCTGAAGAGAGACGAGAGTCAGCCGGCTGCCTTGCTCTGGATAGCAGCTTCTCTAATCAGCCAGCAGCTATTCATTTCCAACAACGCACGGTTTACCTGTATAGAGACTCTGTTCCTGGCATTGCCGGAGAAGTTGTGGTGAATCCTGATTTCAGTTGCGGGTAAGTTTCTGTTCTCTTTCTGAACTGCTACTGAATGCAGTGTATGTCTGTATCAGCCGTTCATCTGCGTGCATGTTTTCATACTTTTTCTCTGATCATTCTTGATGTCCTATTTTCATTCCTCCGGGAAACACCGGCTATCCTCTTTACCTTTTCATGCATATCGACATTTCTGATTCTTAACACAAAGTTGTCAGGTTTTTTTTTTTTTTCTCTTCTTAGCAAAGTAGAGAAATGCGAGAACTGTTAAATTATCTCCAATCCCAGGTTCCTATGTCCTTCCATCCGTTCTACATGTTGCCCCATAAACAATTTCACAGGAGCTCTGCAATTGCGCCATTTGCGATATTGAGCAAAAGCAGCAGTGAACATGTGACTCGAAACTTTCCAAACCACTCCTTCCGCTTGAATCGCATCAATTGTGGCTTCTGCTGCTTTTGCAGCTGAAGACAGACGCGAGTCAGCCGGCTGCCGTGCACTGAATAGCGGCTTCTCCAGTCGGCCGGCAGCACTCCTATTCCAACAATCAGCGGTTTACACATGAAAGTGACTCCGTTCCTTGCATTGTCATAGAATGTATGTCAGACCCCAATGTTCGTGAGGGTAAAATTTCTCTTCTTTAGTTCTCTGCTACTGAATGCAGTGTGTGCCTGCATCAGTCCTTCATCTGCATGTGCATTTTAATACCATATCTTTTATACTTCTTGATAACTTCTCTCATTCGTTCGTGAAACAACTTCTCTCCCTTTCCTTATCATACACAAGGATCTTTCTGATTCCTTCCCCAGCATCGTTAGTTCTTCAGAGCTAAGCAGTGTAGAGGCGTTAAGTACGATAAGTTGTTTCCACTACCAAATTCATGTGTCATTCCAGCGGTTTTAAGTGTTCCCTTATAAACCTTTTTTTGGAGCATCACAAAAGCACCCTTTGCCAAGCTGAGCTAGAACTGCGTGAAACTGTCTCCACTCCCTCATTTAAGTGTCCAGCCAGCAGTCCTATATGTTCCCCTATAAACTGTTTCAATGGAGAATCGCATATGCGCCCTTTTCTTTACTGAGACAATGAGGCTGTTAGAATTTTGCTCAAACCGCTCTTAACCTCATAAATCGCATGAATCGCATCAATCGCGACTTCTGCTGCTTTTGTCGCTGAAGAAAGACGCGAGTCAGCCGGCTGCCGTGCACTGAGTAACGGCTTCTCTATTGAGCCAGCAGCGCTCCTATTCCGACAATGCACGGTTTACTCGTATAAGAGACTCATTTCCTGTTGATTTCAGAGAAGATGTGGTGGACCCTGATGTTAGTGGGGAGAAGTTTCTGTTCTCTTTCTGCTCTGCTACTGAATGCAATGTATGTCTGCATCAGTCGTTCATCTGCGTGCACATTTTCATACTTTTTCTCTGACCCATCTTGATGTCCTCTTTCTTTACTCCGTGAAAGACCGTTCTCCTCGTTTTCATTTCATGCACACGGACATTTCAGATTTTTTCCTCAAAATCGTATGTTCTTCAGAGCTAAGCAAAGTAGAGGTGAGACGTGCTGGAAGCTGTCTCCACTTCCACATGCCTGGGACATTCCACCCGTTCTAAATGTTCCCCAATAAAATTATTTCACCTGAGCAACGCAGAACCGCCCTTAACATTTTTGAGCCGAACCAGCAGCGAGCTTTTCAATCGAACTGCTCTTAACTGCGGTTAACACTTGAATCGCATCAATCGTGGCTTGTGCTGCTTTTGCCGCTGTAGAAAGAAGTGAGTCAACCGGCTGCTGTGTGCTGAATAGTGGCTTCTCTAATCAGCCTGCAGCGGTCCTGTTCCAGCCACTCATGGTTTACTCATCTAAATGACTCCTTTCCTTGCGCTGACAGAGAATATATGGTGGACCCCGATGTTAGTGAGAGGAAAGTTTCTGTTCTCTTTCTGCTCTGCTACCGAATGCAATGTATGTTTGTAACAGTCATTCATCTGAGTGCACGTTATCATTCTTTTTCTCTGACCCTTCTTGATGCCCTTTTCCTTTGTGAAACACCGTCTCTCCCTTTTTCCTTTCCATACACACAGATATCTCTGATTCCTTTCCCCAAACTGTAAGCTCTTCAGAGCTCAGCAATGTAGAGGCGAGAAGTGCGGGTAGCTGGCTCCTCTCACAGATTCTTGTGTCAAAAAGTTCTCCAATTATCTTTTTCACCTTAGCATCGCAGAAGCGCCCGCCTGTTCCTTGGTGCACGGCAGCAGCTGACTACAAGGCTTTCTAAAAATTAAGTGTAATAGTATTTTCAATTTTTGTTTATGTTAGAACTTTTTAAAATCTGTCAATACAACTTTGTAATGTACAATAGAGTTGAAATATGCTTGAAATACCTTGTCATGGTCTTATGCGCAGAAAAGTTTATTTCAGGATGCAATATATTCCATGAAAGCTTTTTTTCTTCGACTGATTGTGTGAGGTATTTAAAACAAAAGAAAGGAGTTCAGCTTGGGATTCATTGTAAGTGTGTTTAGTGCAACAACACTTATGCAGAGCTTTATCTCAAGAGGAAAAAACAAAATGACATGTTCTATTATACGCCGATTTGCAGCTTAGGATGTACCAACACCCAAATTTGTTTTTCAAGCAAGACAGAGAAAAAGAGCATCTTGTGTTCCACAGAGAGCGGATAATTTCACTCTACACATTTCATGTGATTTGTGACCTCCTCCTTGACTTGGAATACACTTTAAATACACTTTGGCAAATTCTTCTGATTACTGTCTCTTGATGACAAAACACTTTTAGAATATTAATGATAATGAGAAATTAGAAGAAGTCAGCTGAAAGCCTTCATCAAGCTTTGGGAGAGAAGGCTCAAATTCCATCTTGATGTTGCCATGACTACTGGAGCTATTCTATCATCCCATTTCTAGGCTGAATTCTCAGTGGTAATCATTCACTGGAGCTCTCTTGATGTCTTTTTGATGATTTTTTCTCTTTTTTCATGATCCTTTCTCCAAGGTTGGCTGGTTGCTTTCACTTTCTTTTTGTACTTTTTGTTGAAGAGTATACCAGAGAGCCACTTATAGTCAAAAGACTATCCTAACCCTAACCCTAACCCTAACCCTAACCCTAACCCTAACCCTAACCCTAACCCTAGCCCTAGCCCTAGCCCTAGCCCTAACAATAACATTCAAACTAATCCGAACCCTAAATCTAATCATAACACTAAAAGAAACCCTGTCCCTAACACAAATATGAAATCTAATCCTAACCCCAACCTACAGTCCATCCCTAACTCTAACCCAAACCTTACCTATACAAATTCTTACCTTTCACCATAACACTAACACCCTATCCCAAACACTATTACTAACCACAACTCTAAACCTAGTATTATACCAAATCATACCCCTATCCCTTACCCTAAAACTAACAACCCTAACTAAACTCGAATCCTATCCCTAATACTAACACTAAACATGTTCAAAACACTAACTCTATTCCTATTCCTAAACCTTATCCAACCCCAAATCAAAATCCAGGGCCTACCCCTTCTTTCACCCTAACACTCAAACTAACCCTACCCCTATACCTAACAAGAAATCAAATCCTAGCGCTATTCTTTAAACCTAACACTAACCCTAAACCTAACCATTACCCTAAACCTTAACCCAGCCCAAACCCTTACCCAATCATTAACCTAAACTTAACCCAAAGTATCCCGAATGCATACCTCCACCCTCACCTAAATCGGTCCCCAAAACTATTCCTAACCCTAGTCCTAATCCAAACACTAAGCCTATTCCCATTCCTAAACCTCACCTTCATCCAAAACCAAACCCAAGGCCTACCCCTTCTCTCACCCAAACACTTAAACCAAACCTACACCTAAACATTACCCTAAGTCTAATCCTAACCCTAACACTTTACACTTGCCCCAACCCTAACAATAACCCTTTTCCTATAAATAACCCTAACCTCAACCCTCCTCCTAACATAACATTTAACCTAACACTAATCGCAGGCCTATCCTTAACACTAACCCGAAACCTAATTTGAAACCTAATCCTATTCTAAACCTTAGTTAGTGTCAGATAGAGGCCTGGGAATAGTGCTTTAGTTAGGGTTAGGTTAGGATAAAGGTAGAGGTTAGGGTTAGGTATAGGAAAATGTTTCCTTTTAGGGCTAGGGCTAGTGTAAGGATAAGGGTTTGGATAGATTTAGAGCTAGGTTTAGGTGAGAGAAGGGGTAGGCCTTGGGTTTGTATTGGAGTTGAGATCAGGTTTAATATTAGGACTAGGGATAGTGTTTGGATTGGGATTAGGGTTAGAATTAGGGGTAGGTTTTGGGTGGCAGTTAGGTGAGGGTTGTGGTAATCTGATGCTCTGTGTAAGGTTTAGGGTTGGGCTTCAACTTGGGGCTGGTTTTAGGGTAGGATTTAGGGTAGGGTTAGGGTTAGGCTAGGGGTTCAGTTTAGTTTTGGGGTAGGGCTTTGTGTTACTGTAAGTGTTAGGTTTCCGGTTAGGATTAGGAATGGAATTAGGGGCAAGGTAAGGTTTAGTACTCAGGTTAGGGTTAGGGTTTTGGTTAGGATTAGGGTCAGTGTTTGGTTTACGGTTAGGATAATATTTAGTGTAACGTTTAGGTTTAGGGTTAGCTTTTTCGTGTGGATTTAAGTTCAGTGTTAAGGAGTAGGTTTAATTCGATCTTAATCTTTTTCCTTTATGATTTCCAACACTTTTTATCTGGCCAAGTAAATTCATGAAAGTCTTTTTTATTATTATTATTATTTATCCTTAGGGAAACGATTTGCTGATTTCTTGTTCTATCAACAGGAAATCCCATGAGCTGAGTATGTAGAAGACTGTAATATTTCTTCTGTTGAAGCAGTTGTGTCTCCATAATAACAGAGCAAAAGTGGTCTTGTACCCTGGCCAGTCAAGCACTGAACAAATAGCACTGAATACATGACAATTCCTATTCCTAAACCCAACACTAACCCAAAACCAAACCCAGTGCCTGCCATTCTCTCAGTCGAACACTCAAACAAACCCCAAACCTAAACCTAACCCTAAATCTACTCTTAACACAGTCCTAACTAGCCCCTCTAGCCCTAGTCCCTCTAGACCCGGATAGGATGGAGAGCTGTGTGCAGAGGAACCTTATGAGGTCCAACAAGAGCAAGAGTAGTCCTACACCTGGGAAGGAATAACCGCACGTATCAGTACAAGTTATGGGCTTACCTGCTGGAAAGGAGCTCTATAGAGAAGGACCTATGTGTACTGGTAAACAAAAAGGTTGAACATGAGCCAACAGTTTGCCCAAGTGGCCAAGGAAACTGATGTTACCCTGTGGTGCACTAAAAAGGAAGTGGCCAGCCGGTCGAGGAAGATTCTCCTCCCCCCTTCTCTGCACTGGTAAGTCCAAGTCTGAAGTAGTGTGTATGGTTCTGAGCACTCCAGTTCAAGAAAGACAGGGAACTTCAAGAGATTGTACAAGTTGATTAGAGGTCTAGAGCATCTCTATTACGAGAGACAATTGAAAGACCAGGGACTGTTCAGCCTGGAGGGAGAAGACTGAGAGGGAATCTGATCAAAGCTTATAATGGTAATGGTTAGGATTAGGTTTAGGGTTATGATAAGGTTTAGGTTACGGTTAGGGTTTGGTTCAAAGTTGTTTTTAGGGTTAGGGTTAGTTTTAGGTTTTGTGTTTGGATTAGGATTAGGCTTAGGTTTAGGATTAGGGTTGGGGTTAGAGTTAGGTGAGGGTTGTGGTAATCCAATTCTTTGTTTTAGGTTTAGGATTGGGCTTTGAGTTGGGGTTGGTTTTAGGGTCAGATTTAGATTCAAGGTCGACTGAGAGTTACAGTCTTATCATCAGAAAGGCCTAATGAAGCAAGCTTTGGGACAAAAAAAAACGAAAACAGGTTCTGTCTTTCACAGGCTAGGGCTAGACTGATTAGGACTATAGGGGATAGAGATAGGGATAGGGATAGGGCTGGGCTAGGGCTAGAGGGCCTAAGGCTAGGGTGGGGCTAGATGGGCTAGGGTAGAGGGACTACGGCTTAGGCTGGGCTAGGGATAGGGCTGAAGTAAGGCTTGAGGGGCTAGGTCTGGGCTAGGGCTAGAGGGGTAGGGCTGGGCTAGGGCTAAGCCTGAGCAAAGGCTATGGCTGGGCTAGAGTTTGATGGGATAGGGCTAGAGCTGGGCTAGGGCTAGAGTGGATAGAGCTATAGGGGATAGGGCTAGGGCTGGGTTAGGGCTACGGCTGGGCTAGGGCTAGAGGGGCTAGGGCTAGGGCTGCACTAGGGCTAGAGGGGCAAGGGCTTGATGGGCAATTGCTAGAGGGGACAGTGCGAGAGGGGCAAGGGCTATGTCTAGAGTGGCTAGTGCTAGAGGTGCTAGGGCCAGGGCTGGGTTAAATCTAATGCTGGACTAGGGCTAGAGGGGCTAGGGCTATAGCTGGGTGATGGCAAGAGGGGCTAGGACTAGGGCTGATCTATGGCTAGAGGGGCTAGGGCTAGGGCTGGGCTAGGGCTACAGGGGCAAGGGCTAGAGGGGCTAGGGCTAATGCTGGGAAAGATTTAGGGCTGGGCTAGGGCTAGAGGGGCTAGGGCTAGAGGGCCTAGGGCTAGGGCTAGAGGAACTAGGGCTAGAGTTGCTAGGTCTAGAGGGATCAGTGCTAGGGCTGGGCTTAGGCTTGGGCTGGTCTAGGACTAGGGCTAGAAGAGCTAGGGCTAGGCTAGGACTGGGCTAGGGATTGAGGGACAAGGGCTAGGGGATGGCTAGAGCTAGAGCTGGGCTATGGCTAAAGCTGGTTAAGGGCTACGGCTGGGCTAGGACTAGAGGGGCTAGGGATAGTAGTGTGCTAGGGCTAGATGGGCTAGGGCTAGAGGTCGGGTTGGGCTAAGGCTAGAGGGGTTTGGTCTAGGGCTAGATGGGCTAGGGTTAGGGCTGGGCTGTGGCTAAGGCTAGTCTAAGGTTAAGAGGTTAGGTAAGGCTAGATTAGCCCTAGTTCTAGCCCCTCTAGCCCTAGCCAAGATCTAGCCCCTCTAGCCCTAGCCCAGCTCCAAGCCCTAGCCACTCTAGCCCTAGCCCAGCCCTATCCGTATTCCCTTGGGAATAGTAACAAAGAAACTACCTCACTGGAAATGTCCTCATTACCAGCTTCTGATGGGTTTCCAAACCCAGTCCAGTCTTCAGGACGAAGTTTTAAGATCTGTAATCCATCTGTCCATCTGATCCATCTGTCTCTGCCCCTGCTTCAACTTGCTCATCCAAATCTAGCCTTTCAGAGCCCATTGATCCTAGAGCCATTGAGTCATTTGAGTCTTCAACTGAATTCCAGATCACTCCAGAAAAACACCAACCTCTCGTGTTTTAGCATCTTTCCAATGAGTCTTCCTCAGCAAAGAATGACCTCTAGGGTCATTCATAGGGGAGGTGAATTGTTGTGCTCCAGCTTGCCTTTAACAGAAGACACTTGAAGAAACATTTCTTGTTGACAGTATCATGGAATGTAATGCTATAGAACAAGACTGTGAACCTCTTTTGGAAGTGACAAAAGAAAAGAGTTCAACCGACACCACTACTAAGCTTGGGCAAATAAAGGATGCATCTCTGTCCTCAGAACAAAAGGAACCAAACCAGAAGAACGAGCTTGCCATAGACCATCAGATGTGCAAAGCAGTGGAGAAGTTTGAGCATCTGGAGGAACAAACTGACAAAACTGACCCAGAATCTCCTGGCAACTTTGTTGTTGTTGAAAACCCTGTTCTGGAAGAAGTGGGCAGTACAGCCAGCCAGTCAGCAAGTTCTCCTGCAGAAATGAGAGAAGGTAGACTGTAGGAAGCAGATCTTTCCTGTGTGAAAGGGAGTATCCAAGTGTCAGCTTCCTGTAGTTGTGTGCCTGTGGAAGTGGATGCAGCTGAGCATTCTGTAGCTGAAGTACACATCTCAGCAAGCAAGAAGTGGCAAGCTGAGAATGGAAAGGCATCTGACCTGAACTCAGGTGCCTGCTCAGTGGAGGTGGAGTCACTGAAGTCTGCAACTTCCCTGAGTGATCCAGTTTCCACCTCTGATGTGTTACAGTCTAAAAGCATCAGTGAAATCCCCACCAAGTGTGATGAGTTGTCCAGTTTAACAGCTGAAAACAGTTCTTCCCCCTCCATCATTCATCAACAGGACACAGATCTGGGTAGACATTTAGCAGAGCCATGTTTCTCTCTAGTATCAGCCTTGAAAGAACTTCAAGAACTCTTGGTGATTAGTTGTGAAGGAGAATGTAAACTTGAATCTGAAGTCTCTCATCTGGAAATGGCTCACAAAGAGCAAATACAACAGGTTTTCTGAAGATGAGTGGAAAGGCTCAGGTCTAGATGGTCAGCAACAGAGTAGCTCCTCCTTTAACATGAGATCTGAAAGTGGAAAAGCAGAGGGGAGCCAGCCTTGTGATTCTGGCATAGAAAACGTTACTCTTGGGTCTGTCAGTCACATGGAATCAGCTCTTGGAGAAGATGCTTTAGAAATCCCAAAATTTTCATGTGAGAGTGATTTGATTGCAGGGACATCTGACCAACAAGAGAGCTCTGAGCAGGCAGAGGTTTTGCCAGAATGGTTCCAAAGTCTGACTTCGGAACAGAGCACTGTTTTCTCTCAGCCTGCTTTGAATGAAGGGACATCTCAAGATCCTCAGGCACCACTGACCAGAGCACCTGACAGAAGCAGCAGTTCTGCTCCTGATAGCCCAGCATCATTGGATGGGTGTGAGGAACCACTGCCCAGCCCACCTGCTGAGTCCACTGAACTTCTCTTGGTTTCTTCACCACCTGCTT
The DNA here is from genome assembly GCA_023055505.1 of Callipepla californica brunnescens. Taxonomy (NCBI): domain Eukaryota; kingdom Metazoa; phylum Chordata; class Aves; order Galliformes; family Odontophoridae; genus Callipepla; species Callipepla californica. Next base: position 10,328,942 of record JALIRH010000027.1, on the reverse strand, counting down.
TCCCTGTGGCTGATGTTGATTGAATCCTTTGTGCTGGCTTTACCACACAAGAAGTTCTGGAGGCCTTGGAACAAGAAGATGTGAATGCAGATCTTGCTCTTCTCATTTTGGTAGCCAAGAGTATTGTTGTTCCTATGTAACTGTGGAAGAAGGAGGTATTTTAAAAGACATCTAAATAACACATTGTAACATACAAGCAGAATGTTGAGCCAGAGTTTTTAATTATTTGCAGCCAAAGTAATTTGTCTCTTCTGTTTCACTGGTTAGATTTGGCCTTTTAAAAGCTGTGGACAGGATAGCTTCTAATTATACATAATGGATTAAAATTAATGTTTTAATTTAAGTGCAGAAGTTTTGATTGAGCTCTGTTGTTATGAATAAGAAGCGGAAGTCATTAAGATCACCACCCTGTCCAGCACAAAGCAGATCATGAAAGGTATTGAGAGTGTGTATGTGCACAGCCAGTGACAAGGCATGACACGTGGTGTTACAGGGCACACACTGGGTCTGGTATGGTGCAGCTGCAAAACTTTTCTAAATGGGCTTTTTGGGTTTGTATCAGTTTTCTCTCTCCTACACTTACATCAAATGTCTGTGATACTAATGAAATAGTTATGGTAGGTACAGGTATGTAGGTGCCCACAGATGTGTAAAACTTCACAGAAGGAATGGGAGCATGTTGAGAGTTTTTGGAAGTGTGTGTTTGTATTTGCACAGGGAAAGCTGATACCTGTTTTTGACAAACCCTTCTGTGCTCCTGTGCCAGTGTGTTTCAGTTTACATTGTGGGGATAGGGGATGAAGAGAAAAAGGGAAGGGACAGCATTTGGTTCCAGCAAAATTAAGAGATTCACTGACTGACTTGAAGATATCAGTTGTAGATGGGGAGGGGAAGTGGAAAGGGGAAAACAGTATCCTACCATTCTTTTTTTTCCTAGCTGTGTCTATATCATGTTCCCCTCTACAAAAGAACAAGTTCAACCATTTAAGGCAAAACCTTAATGATGGAACTGCATAACAGAGCAACTGCATGTCATGGCTTTTAATCACATCTGTCCCTAGAAGATATATTCTCTATGTGCTGCATGGGATTGTGATCAGCAGAGTGAAGAAATCTGCTTTGCACTGGTTTATTATGATGTTTGGGGATGACCAGCCTCTCAGCAACTGCAGAAAGCCTGTCGTGGCTGATGGGCTACTAACTGAATACCTCTTGAAGACTGAGGGCTCCCAGGTATGGCTTACGGAACACACACTGATGTGGTGTCTGCATTACAGCCACTGTGGCCTTCCAGGAGCTCCTTGTGGAGCAGCCTGCCTGATTAGGAATGGCTGAGGCTGTGCTGCAGGAAACCCTTGCCAGATGTTTTTGTTTTATTTTCAGGCAAACTACTTCGGAGGTTTCACAGGGCCTCAAAATACTCTTGGGGCTGGGGAAGGAAAGCATGGTCGAAATAGGATACCAAATTTGAAGTAGGAACTTTTATTTAATCCCACTTGTGAAACTCTGAAGTGGCTTCATGTGAAGCTTTGATCTTAAACTTTCTGCTTTGGAGCTGGACCTGAAGTGGTGGATCAGCAGGAGCTGGAAATATGACTTGTTCATTTCTTTCATTTGTTGTTGTTGTCGCAGGTGTTTTGTTTTCCCTGCTCCTTAGGAGGTTTGTCTGCGTGTATGCCAAGCTTTACTTTCATGTGTGATAGCGTTTGAAAACAACACCGATTTGGTTTCATTTGTGAGCCTGCAGAGTTGTATCAGTGGGCAGTGGTTGTCAGATTCTTCTTAGGTGCGTCAGGTAGATCTGTTATTTTCTAAAGAGCTGTAAGGCATTCCTCTGTTGAAAGCAGCTTTTGCTTGAGTTTTGTATGTACCAGCTAGGCTTGGTGTCCCGAAACACACTTCACTTATATCCCACCACTGGTGGTCTCAGCAGCAGGCATTGCTTGGTGCTGTGTTGGGAGCAGCACTTGGCTCTTTGGGAACCCCTTGCCTGAGCAGCATCAAGTAATCCCTGCAGGCTGCGTTCACAAGGAGTCATTAGTGAGACAGGACTGCAGCTTTGTGATCTCTACATGCAGGTAGTATAAGCTGATCCCTGGTGAAGCTTGTTGATAATCTTCACAAAAATTAAATCTCATTCTGTAAAGGGTAACTCTGGAACTGCTATCAGGAGTGCAGTGTTGTTAGATCTCTCTAGAAATAAGAAGTTCAATTTTAGGCCTGTTCAAATCTGGTTCATTACCTAAAGCGTTTCTGCTCCTGATTCATGCTGTGGGTCTTAGTGTGAGAGCCCATCTCTGGTAGGTGTGGTCCACACACCAAGGACACCAGCCGCAGGTTGGCCCTCCAGGGTGCATGAGTGTTGAACCTGCACCCTCAGCCTGCAGGTACATTTACTGCCAGCTCCTTGAAGCGTCAGATGTTAGCCATTCAATGTTATACCCTTTTCGTATTTATGTGTTTATGTTTTTCGAAGCTTTGCACCAAACTGTTTAAAGGTCACGTTTATTTAGACTGCATATACAGAATTTATGCTATAAAGGCTTTAGTGCATCAGCCAACTTGCTTTAAAGCTCAGTTTTATTCTTTGTCAAATACAGGTTTTGAAATCTGCCCTTCTGCCAGAGCTGTACTCAATCATTTATCAATAGTGCTAGAATTTCTTGTGTAACTATCTCTGAGCTGCTAGAACCAAAACCTGACCCTCCAGCTGATGAATACTTGTAAAACTTCTATCAAATTTGTCCGAGCCTGGTGATCTAAATCTCTCAATTCCACAGAGCCTTGCTTGAGTGAATGGCTTTGTGCTGCTATGGTAGATAATGATGCTTTTCAGAAGCAAGATTTACATCAGAGAAAATCTGGGCAGTGGTGAGTATCTGAGTTAAAACAAAATATGAGAGCGATTGCTGTCTAGAAGTTGTCTTTTGTTTCAGTGTGTGCATGTGTCCTGCTGTGTGCACATCCTTGGCCCAGCCCTTACCAACACCTTCACTGAGCTCTCCTCTGGCCAGCAAAGTGTGAGTGTCTGTGTTTGTGTGGCAGGCTGCTAAAGCTTTTTGGCTGGAGTGGGTGTAAAGGTGTAATGCCAAAAGCCTTTCATTTTCTGAGGAGCTAAGTGAATGAACTCTGTGCTCAAATACGGCTCTTCGTACTTTCCTCGTTCTTCCTGTCACATCAGCTTAGCAAAATTCTTTCACTAGGAAAGGTCTGCCTGTAGGGAATGCAGCAATACTGGACCTGCTTTGTAAAAGGGGGCAGTACCAGTGATGACACTGTGGGTCTGTTGAGCATGGTTCTGGGTATTTCCTGAAGCCACTGCAGCCACGTACCTGACTGTTGGTTGCTGGGAGGTATTCTTTTCCTGAAAGATACCAAAGGGATCTCCTTGGCTTCTTCCTGAAAGTGGGCTCCTGTAAAGGAGAATCTCGGCAAGCTTAGAGGTGATGAGCATTGAAATGATACCTGGCAGTCTCTGGGCACAGAAAGGCCTGGCAGAACCTGGCGTTTCCTGGTGGTAGCGAAGCAGCGTGGTGTTATTATGACAATCTCTGCCTCATTGCTCATTGTGTTTGAGTTTCTCTGTGGACACTTGGTCTTGAGGACTGTTAACCTTCTACCTCCAAGAGAAGTTCCCTTCCTTCCTCCTCTCTCTTCAGCCCCTCTCTGTTTCCTTTCCTCAGAAGTAGCAATATTTAAATATACTTGCCGAATGCTTAACTTCCAGGCAATAAGTTTTCTTTCAAACACGATGGCATTAGTCATTGTAAGGAGGAACACATCCCAGGGGTTTCTTCACCAGACTTGGACTTGTTGGACTTATTGCCACGTGGCTCCCCAGAACTCAAACATGAATTCAAAGAGGTCTTTTGCTTGCCTTTCCTGAAGGTCAGCTTGGGAAATGGGGTTGGTTTTGTGTACATTGTTCCCTTTTGAAGGGTTCAAGAGATTTCTTCCGACACTGTGCAGACACAGGTTAGTTGTCTATCTAAATGCATAGCACTTTGGGTTACTCCTTGACTGATGATTTTTAGCTGAAGAGTTTTGCAAACTCAAGTGAGGAACTTGAGGGAATAAATTCTCAGGAATCCTAAAGCTGGTTGCATTTGTGTCATTTACTCTTCTGGGCTGAACATACTGCAGTTGTCTTTGTGGATGACTGAAGGGAAGTGCACTTGTGTCATCAGAAAACAGGATGTGGTTCTGCCCAAAGTAATACACACTTGATTCTTTTTTGTTGTTGTTGTTGTTTTCTGGATTTTTTTTTTAATAATGGGGGACTGTTTATCAACAGAAGTGATGTGTAAAATAAATTTGATATTTTAAAGAAGAAATAAGCACTTTATCATAATGTTGCTTGATTGGTCTGTCTGTCTTTGTGGCAGTGAGTGCTCACATCACTCTCAGGCTTTTTTTTCCTCCAAGCCAGTAGGGTTTCCTTTACATAAATGTTGTGGTTTTTAATACAGTGAGTGGAAATATATGGAAATATATTATTCTTCATCAGACAGCAGCTGAGCAATCACTTCACTGTTGCAGTTAATGGTGATCCTTAGTTTATTTCTAAAGGCATCTTACATTTATACCGTTCTAGATTACAGCATTCACTGAAAATAGCCCACGCAGTTTATATACCCTACTAATAATAATCCGTGTGTTTTGAGCACATGCATAATCACAGCATCTGATTGGTTCACAGTATACAATTGTGCACCTGTTATGTTTGTTTCAATTGTTTCATCTAGTTGCTACTCTAGCCAAAGCACACATCTTCTCCTTCTTTCTGGTAAATTCCTTTCTGCAGATTTACACAGTTTCTGTTCTGTTCACATCCTACTTTTCAAACAGTAGCAACCTTTATATCAAGGATTGCTCGCGCATCTTCTCAACAATCCCCTGCAGTAGCCCATGGGTTAGCTCCAAGAAGGTCCCAGAAGAGGCCAAAGTCAGCTCTCCTGGAGTCCAGGGTACCAACCCTACTTTGTGGTTTGCTTCTTCCACTCAGGATCTTGAATTCTGCTGTCTCGTGATCAGTACGAGCATAGTTTGCACGGCAGCACAAACTATATGCTCATGGAAAAGTACTAGATGTTGATAGGAGATCACAATGTTCCTAGGCCAAGTGATAAACAGCTCAAGGTGGGCATGAACTGCTTAAGCTGAGCAACCCAAGCTGCCAAGACATCTAGCTGCCAAGACATCTATGGGAAACTTCTGTGATTATGTTATTCAGCCTGCCTTCAGCAAAGAAGGCCTTACAGGACTGCTGATAATTGTAACTATAGGTATTTTTTAGAGTGAGCTGTCCTTGATAGTCTATTCTGTTTAGCTAGCAGGTGTTCTTCCCTTTGGGCTCTGTGTCATGCACTGGCCACACTGATATGGTGCTCAAAGGAAACTACACTGTGTGAACCTTGAGAAAAGTAAAGACAGGAGGTGATCTGTGGGGAGTGGGAGAGGAAAAGTGCACTTTGAAGCAGGGGACACCCTGCCAGCACTGCCTTTCACATCCGCCACATTCCTGACTCATTTCTTAGGATTAGGATGATACAAAAAGTCACCTCCTCCAGAATGTGTTTCTCACTGCTGATAATCACTGGGTGTTGTTTTAAAGTTGTTTCTCTCAAGGCTCTCTACCAATGGTTGTGTGATATTTTCTATACGCCCCTGTCTTAAACACTCTAAGAATAAGGCCATCCGGGTAATAAACTGAAGCCTGATCCTGTCATGCTTTCCCACCCGAGAGCAATCGACTCGGACCCTGAATCCGCAGCAGAAAGGAAGATGAAGGAAACTTCAGGCTGGTGAGCCTCACATCTGTGCCTGGAAAGATCATGGAACAGACCCACCTGGAAGCTACGTTCAAGCACATGGAAGATAAGAATGTTGTCCACACACATCAGTACAGGTAACAGAGGGGATAACCTGCTGCAAAGAAACACTGCAGAGAAGCACCCAGGTGTCCTGGTGGAATCCAGGTAGCTCATGAACCAGTCATACCTGTGGCCAAGAAGGCCAGTGGTACTCTGGGATGCATTAAAAAGAGAATGGCCAGCAAGCTGAGGGAGGTTCTTGTCACCCTCTACTCTGTCCTGGAGTACTGTGTCCAGTTCTTAGTTCCACAGTTCAAGAAAGACAGGGATCTCCTGGAAGGAGTCCAGCTGATTCCAAACATTTTCCCTTTTACTAGGTTTTCATGGATTCTACATAGACAGCAGCAAAAACAATCAAATAGATGGAGACTCTATTGATCTCAAAACAGAGGTTTCAGGAAATCCTCTATGGCTATGGACTTGCTAAGTGGGTGATAGCCCAGAGATACAGAAGTTCTGGGCTATGAAATGACATTAGAGCTCATCTTGATTCTATCCAGTTCAGTTTCTTAATGAACACATTAATTTGTATGAAGTACCATGTTTCCATGTAAAATGGAAAATAGATACATTTTCCAGGTTGAAGGGAGTAATTTGCATTTTTGTGATTTATCTTCTCTTTCAAACTATAAATGATTATGAATTAGGGTTAGGGTAAGTGTTAGAGTTAGGGATGGGGTTAGGGTTAGTGTTAGGGTTAGTTTTAGAGTTAGGGGTAAGTTTTGTTTTAGCACTGGGAATAGGGACAGCTTTTGGGTTAGGGTTGGGGTTGGGGTTGGAGTTAGGGTATGGGTTAGGGATAGGGAAAGGGTATGTTTTAGGTTAAGGTTAGGTTTAGATTTAGGATTCAGGTTAGGTATAGGTTTTGTTTTAGGTTTATGATTCTATTTAGGATGAGGATTAGGTTGAGTGTTAGTGTTGGGATTAGGGTTAGGTTTATGTTTTGGATTAGATTTGTGTTTAGGGTTAGGGGTAGTGTTAGTTTGAGTGTAAGGGTCAGAGTAGGGTTAGGCCTTGTATTATGGTTTGGAATAGGGTTTTGAATTAGGTTTTGAGTTAGTGTCAGGGGTAGGGCTGGGATTAAGGGTCAGGGTTAGGTTTTGGGTAGGGTTAGGGTTAGGGTTAGGCTAAAGGTTAGGTTAGGGTTAGGTTTAGTGTTAGACTGAGATTTATGAATAGCATTAGGTTTAGATTTAGTGTTTGGATTTGGGGTAGGGTTAGTTTGAGTGTTAGGCTGAGAGAAGGGATAGGCTTTGGGTTTGGTTTTGGGACTGGGTAAGGTTTAGGAATCAGAATAGCATTAGTGTTTAGATAAGGATTACGGTTAGTATTAGGAATAGGGTTGGGTTAGAGTTAGGTTAGGATTGTGGTCATCTGATGGTTTGGAATAGCTTTCAGACTGGGCTTAAACGTGGGATTATTGTTAGTGTCAGAGTAAGGGTTAGAGTTAGTTTTAGGACAGGATTAGGTTTAGTGAAAGGGAAAGGGTTAGAGATATGGTTAGGGTCAGTTTTTGGGTTAGGCTAAGGTTCTGGGTTACTGTTAGGGTTAGTGTTAGCATTAGGGATATGGATGGGGTAAGGTTCGGTTTAGTACTAGGGTTAGGGTTAGGATTTGGGTTAGGTTTAATGTTAGGGTAAGTTTTAGAGTTACAGTAAGTATAAGGGTTAGTGTTAGGGTTAAGGTAAGGTTTATGTTTAGGTTTAGATTTAGGTATGGGGTAAGGCGGTGGTGTTAATTTGAGTTTAGGGTCAGGCCATGGCTTAGGGTTAAGGTTAGGAATAGGATTAAGTTTAAAAGTAGGTTTTGGGTAAGTGTTAGCGACAGGGCTGGGATTAGTGTTAAGGTTAAGGTTAGGTTTAGGATTAGGTATAGGGAAGGGTTTAGCTTAAGGGTGGTAAGGGTTAGATTTAGGGTTAGGTTTGGGTGTAGGTTTTGTTTGAGTGTTAGGCTGAGAGAAGGGGCTGGACTTGGGATTGGTTTTGGGATATTGTTGGATTTAGGAATAGTGATACGGTTAGTGATAAGATTATGATTAGGGTTAGTATTTGTGTTAGGGTTGGGGTTAGAATTAGGTTAGGGTTGTGGTAATCAGGTGCTTTGTGTTAGGTTTAGGGTTGGGATTAAACTCGGGGTTGGTGTTCTGGTCGGAGTTAGGGTAGAGTTAGAGTTAGGATTAGGGTAATAGTTAGGGTTAGGTTTAGGGTTAAGGTAAGGTTTTGGTTAGAGTTATTGGTGGGGTTAGATTTATGTTTAGGGTTATGTTTAGGTTTAGGGTTAATCTAAGGTTTAGCTTAAGGGTTAGGGTTAGGGTTAGGGTTAGGGTTAGGGTTAGGGTTAGGGTTAGGGTTAGGGTTAAAGTTATGTTTGGTTTTAGGATTAGGGATACGGTAAGGGTTAAGGTTAGATTTAGTACTAGGTTTAGGGTTTGATTTTGGGTAAGGGTTAGGTTTAGAGTAAGATAGGGATAGTGTTAGGATTTGCGTTAGGGTTAGAGTCAGGGATAGGAATAGTGTTAGGTCTCAGGTAAGGATTAGATTTAGGATTAGGATAAGAGATAGGGTTTGTTTCAGTTTTATGATTAGTTTTAGAGTTAGGATTATGTTGTGTGTTAGGGTTTTGTTTTTCTTTTCTCTACGTTTCAAGGATTGAAAAATTAACCATATTCTGAATTACCATGTCATGGATCAAGGGTATGGAATGGAAAACAGAAACATTTTCTCTGTTGAAGAGAGTTATTTGCATTTCTGTGATTTATCTTCTCTTTCAATCTATAAATAATTATGCATTATGTTTTTTCTCTTTTCTCTACATATCAAGGGTTCAAAAATTAACCACAGTATAATTTCTTATTTATTTATTTATTTTTCCCCCCCTTAAAAATGCTGCAAAGGCTTTTTGCAAATACTGCCTGTAAAGTGTTCTGGAAAAAAAGTCTCCATTTTAAATACAGTAGAGTTCATGGGAGTGTCATCAACAAATGACCAGACAAAGGGTCTTTCAGTTATGAAAAATGGATCATTTGCTATATGTTCCAAAGTTGGAGGTATTACACAGATTTTTCTTCATGTTCAATTGTTGAAGAGATCATCATTTTCTGAAATGGGAGATCTCTACCATCTCTTTATGCTCACTGTCACATTAAGAAAGAGTGAAATTATTCGCTTTCTGCGGAACACAAGATGTTCTTTCTTTCTGACTTCCCAGAAAAATACACTTGCGTGTGGGCACATAACTGAGCTGCAAATCGGGGTAGTATATAACATGTCATTTTGTTTTTATCCTTTGAGATAAAGCTCTGCTTAAGTGTTGTTTCATTAAACACACTTACAATGAATCCCTAGGATATTATTTAAATTAACTTAGCAATAATAGCGTCAATTCGGTTTCAGTGGGAAGCGGGTGGTACGTACAGAGTATCAAGATCTGATGTCCGGCTTACTTCCTCATTCGAAGAAGCAAAAGACGCAGCTGATGCGGTTCAAGCAGAATCCATGGAGAAGAGCGATTTGAATCAAACATTCATGGTCAGTGTCACACTCCAATATAGAGGAGGGAGACGAGGTTCTTTAAGATTATGTGTATACCCAGCATGAGATTAAGAAGCAACGGTTCGGCTCATCTTTGGATGGTGTCGTGGTTTTATGATTTTTCGTACTGGTATTCCACATCTTAACATCATGTAGTGCATTAAGAGTTAAAGAGTTAATACTCCAGCTCCATGGATCATTGATAGTTCCGGGTATACCTCTCTTCAAAGAGAAGAAGAACTTAATTCCCCAGAGGACTGTGCAATGTTTTGCATTTTTACATGTTTCCTCTCAGAGGGAAAAATAAAAACTGTCTGCGGTCAAGGGACATTCTCTCTTTTGCCTTTGGGATTGACTCAGCTGTGGGTGCTCGCTGCCATCTCGCCTTCAATGTTTAGTGTAAGGCCTTCAGTTTATCGAACACTCTTTCTTGCTCATTTTATTTGATTTATTAATTTCAATTCCAATTGTATTATATTGTGTTAATTTGCTTTCCAATATCTTATTTAGTAAATTAGCTTTCCTCCTCAGATCGTTGCTGCTGTTTTGTTTTTAGGCCCATCTCCCTTTTCCTTTTTTCCCTTTCCCCCTTCCTGTTTCCGGGGGTATGTATCCGTGGGTCCACCACACCAATTGTCACAGAACCGGGCTGAACCAGCCCGGTAAACCATTGACACTAATCCTAAATCTACTCCTAACCCTAACCTAAACCCTATCCCTATCCCTAAACCTTACCCTAACCCTAACAGTAACCCTAAAACAAAACCAAATCCTAAACCTAGTTCTAAACCCCAAAATTAACCCCTAACCATATCCCTAACACTAAAACTAACCCTAATCCTCTCCCTAACCATAAGCTTTACCCTTACCCTAAAACTTACCCTAACCCAACTTGAAACCTTTCCCTAAATATTACCCTAACCCCAAACCTACCTCTAACCCTAACTCTAAACCTAATCCTAACCATTACACTAATCCTAACTCTAACTCTACCCTAACCCAAACCCTAACGCTGATCCTAACACTAACCCAAGTTTAAGTCCAACCCTAGAACTAATCCAAAGCATTAGATTACCACAACCCTAACCTGACACCATCCCTAAACCCATCCCTAACTCTAACCCTAACCCTTCTCTCAGCCTAACAGTCAAACAAAACCTACACCTTACTTAACCCTAAATCTAATCCTAACGCTAACCCTAGACCTTACCCTAGCCTTAGCAGTAACCCTTTCCCTACACCTATCCCTATTCCCAACCCTATCCCTAACCTCATCTAACTCTCTAATCCCCACCCAACCTCTAACACTTAACCTGAAACCTTATTTTAAACCTAATCCTATTCCTAAACTTCACCCTAATTAAAGGTCTAACCCTACTCTGAACATTAAACTCAAATTAACCCTACCTTGTACCCTAAACCTAAATCTATATCTCACCCTAACACTAATTTACACTAACCCTAACCCAAACCCTAATCCTAACCGTAGTATTAAAACTAACCATACCTCTAACTATATAACTAATCCTAACCCTAACCCTATCTGTTACCCTAACCACAACCTTTACCTAACACAAACCCTAATCCTAACCATAGTAATAAACCTAACCATTCCCCTAACTATATACCTAATCCTAACCCTAACCCTAACCCTATCCCTAACCCTAAAAGAAACCCTAATCCTAACACTAAACGTAACCCTAATCATATCCATTACCCTAACCCTAACCATAACCCTGACCCTACTATAACACTAACCCTAAACCCAACTCTGACCCCAAGTTTAAGCCCAACCTTAAACCTAACCCAAAGCAACAGTTTACCACAACCCTAGCCATATTCTAGCCTCAACCCTTTTCCTAATACTAACCCTAATCCTGATCTAAACACTAACCCTATTCCTATTCCTAAACCTTACCCAATCTCAAAACCAAACCCAAGGCCTACCCTTCCTCTTACCTTAACACCCAAAAAAACCCAGCCCCTAGAACTAATACTAACTCTAATCCTAATCCTACCCCTTTAACCTAAGAGTAATGCTAAACATAACCCTCACCCTAAATCTAAATATAATTCTAACCCTACCCAAACCAAACCCCAGCCCTTACCCTAATTCCAGCCCTATCCCTAACACTAACCTGAAACCTAATTCTAAACCTAACCTTATTCCTAATCATAATACAAGGCCTTAACCCTACTCTGACCCTGTGTCAACGGTTTGCAGGCTGGTTTGGCCCGGTTCCGTGACAATTGAGGCAGGGGACCCACGGGCCCACACCCTGGAGAAGGGGAAGGGGGAAAGGAAAAAGGGAAAAGGAAGATGGGCCTTGAAACAAAACAGCAGCAATGATCTGAGGAGGAAAGCTAATTTACTAAATAAGATATCAGAAAGTAAAATAATACAATATAATACAATATAATTGGAATTGAGGCTAATGAATCAAATAAAATGAGCAAGAGAGAGAGAGTATCCGATAAACCAAAGGCCTTTTGCTAACACTGAAGGCGGACGGCTGCAACAAACACCCACTGCTGAGCTCAATCTTGAAGGGAAGAGAGCCAGTCCTGTGACTGCAGAGAGTTTTTATTTTTTCCTCTGGGCAGAAACACATAAAAATGCAAAGCATCGCACAGTCCTCTAGGGAATGTAGTTCTTCCTCTCTTCTGAGACAGGCATATCCATAACTATCGATGATCCACAGAGCTGGAGCATCAACTCTCTAACTCCCAACACACCACATGATGTTATGATGTGGAATATCAACAATACAACAAAAATCATAAAACCATGACACCCTGACACTCAAACTAATCCTACCCCTAACCCTAAACACAAATCTAATCCTAAACCTAACCTTGTACTTAACCAGAACCCTGACCATAACCATAAACCTAACACTATCCCTAACCCTATCATTAACACAAAACCTAATCTTAAAAGTAACACTCAACCTAATCCTAACCCTACATCTAATCATACAACTAAAACAAACCCTATCCCATACCCTAATCCTAACCTAAACCCTATCCCTAACCCAAACCCTATCCCTATCCATATCCCTTATCCTAACCCTAACCCCAAACCTAAACCTAAACCTAGTACTAACCCTAACCCTAAATCTTACCCTAACCCTGACTCTAACCCTAACCCTAACTATAATTGTCTCTCTTAAACATAACCATAATCCTAACTCTAACCCTACCATAACCATAACTGTAACTTTGAACCTAACAGCAAAACCAAGTGAAAGGGCCTGCACAGGAAATCCAGTTTCTAGATATAAAGTGGCAAGATGGATGTTGTCACATCCGAACAGATGTGATTAACAAAATCACTGCCATGTCTCCACCTACTAGTAAGACAGAGAAGCAAGCTTTTCTGGGTGTAGTGGGCTTTTGGAGAATGCATGTTCCAAACTACAACCTCATTGTGAGCCCCCTCTATCAGGTGACACAGAAGAAGAATGATTTTGTATGGGGTCCTGAGAGAAGCAGGCTTTTGAGCAAATTAAGCAGGAGATAGCCCATGCCATGGTCCTGGGGCCAGTACAGACAGGACAGGATGTAAAGAACATCTTCTACACTGCTGCTGGAAAGGAAGGTCCCACTTGGAGTTTGTGGCAAAGAGCTTCTGGAGAGACCAGAGGCCGATCCCTTGAATTCTGGAGTCAGGCATACAGGGGGTCTGAAAAGCACTACATTCCAACTGAGAAGGAGATCTTAGTCTTGTACAAGGGGGTTCCAGCTGCTTTCAAAGTAATCGTTACTGAAATGCAGCTCCTTCTGGCACCTCAATTACTAGTGCTGAACTGGATGTTTAAGGAAAAGGTTCCCTCTCTCATTGTGCTACTGTTGCCACTTGGAGTAAGTGGATTGTGCTGATTACACAGTGAGCTTAGATGGGGAACCTCAGTCATCCAGGACTCCTAGAAGAGATCATGGACTGGCCTGAAGGTAAAAAGTTCAGAACATCACCAGCAGAGGAGGTATCACGTGCCCCACCATACCATGAATTACCAGAAAATTTAAAGAAATTTGACCTGCGTCAACAGTTTATGGGTTGGTTCGGCCTGGTTATGAGACAATTGGTGTGGAGGACTGATGGACCCATGCCCCGGGAAAGGAGAAGGGGGAAAGGGAAAAGGGAGATGGGCCTAGAAACAAAACAGTGGCAACAATCTGAGGAGGAAAGGTAATTTACTAAATAAGTGTCACACTCCAATATAAAGGAGAAAGACGAGTCATGGCAGTTATCCTGCCGACTACACCATTAAAAAAAAATGTCATGCTCCAATATAAAGGAGGGAGAAGAGGTTCTTTGATTATATGTATACCCGACCTGAGATTAAGAAGCAATGGTTCAAATGTTGATCCAACCAGTTTATTACCAATATCGACCAGGGAGATGGGAAAGGGAAAGGCAGACACTGTTACCAATAACGGTGATGGGGAAGGGAAGGTGAGAGATAGGAAAGATAGGAAAGAAGCAAGGATTTGTACAACGCAGGGAAAGTCACCAGCCAGGATCACAGGGGCGGTCTGGTTGCAAGCGGCTCCGACAGTCCGAGGCAGAAGAGCAGGGGATGGCAGAAGCAGCGTCAACAGCAGCAGCGACGGGCAGCCAGGAAGAAGCAGCAGGTCTCAGGTAGCAGGCCCAAGTGGGAGTATATCATCATGCAGGGATCAGTTTGTGAGGGTTCAGATAGTAGAACACCTGGAAGAAGCAGTGAGGTCCAGGAGAAAGCAGCAGGTCTCAGGCAGCAGGCCCAGGAAGGAGTCTGATAGCATGCAGGGATCAGCTTGTGAGGGTTCTGATGGTAGAACACCTATCCTCGTGGTGGTCAATCCCTCTTTTATCCTCCATTTTTCCTGTCTACATGACAAATCCCATGCTAGGGCGCCAGGTAAGCATGTCCTGAGATGGGGTATCTCCCCCATAGATGAATACCACACAAAAGAGTGTTCTCTGGCCACTGAGCTGCAACTTATCTCTTTTTTGTTGCCCCAGGACATGCCCATCTTCTGTGTCCCTTAGTCAAAGGATTTTGCAACCCTTGCCCGGGAATTGCTTGGACTTGTTTGGACTTGTTCATCAGCAAACTTTAAAGCAATTGTATAAAAATAAAATCACTTAACAATAAAATATTGGAAAACAAAATAACATAATATAATACAATATAACTGGAATTGAAGCTAATGAATCTAATTAAATGAGCAAGAGAGAGTGTCCGATAAACCGAAGGCCTTACCCTAAACTGTGAAGGCGAGATGGCTAGTGAGCACTTGCTGCTGAGTTGATCCCAAAAGAAAGAGCGTCTTGTGACATGCAAACAGTTTTTATCTTTCCCTCTGAGCAGAAACACGTAAAAATGCAAAGCATTGCACAGTCCTCTGGGGAATTAAGTTCTTCTCTTCTGAGACAGGTATACCCACAGCTATTGATGATCCATGGAGCTGGAGCATTAACTCTTTAACTCTCAGTGCACTACATGAGACCATACCTATCACTAAATCTAATCCAAACACTATTCCTTAAACCTGACACTAACCCTAAACCTAACCATAAACCTAAACATAACCTAAGCCTTACCCTATCTAAACCCTAAACCTAAGCCCAACCCTAATCCCAGCCCTATCCCCTAAAACTAACCCGAAACCTAATTCTAAACCTACCCTATTCCTAACCGTAATAAAAAACCTAACCCTACTCTGACCCTGACACTTAAACTAACCCTACTGCTAACCCTAAACACAAATCTAATCCTAAACCTAAATCTAAAACTAACCCTAATCCTTACAATATCCCTAATACTTACCCTAAACCTAACCCTAACCCTAACTTTTTGCTGGTGCTTGGTTCCAGTCTATTCATGCCCATTTGAGTAACATCTGAAAATGTGAACACACATCCTCTCCAACTGACAGATTTCTGTGTTGAAATCTATTTGTACTGACCATAGTTTGGTAAATACCCTTGGATGCTTATGGAGATATTTTTCATTCTGAAGATCTGAATTGTAAGGAGGGTATTTAAATTCTCTGACCATGAAGCTCCCTATGTGTGCTAAATCACTTTTCTCTGGATGAATTTCATTGCTTAAAAATGCTATTGGCTTATGGCTTTTGTTTTTGTTTACTCAGAAAATTAGAATCATTTTGGTTGAAAAAAATCCCAACCATAGCTTGCTAAGCATTCTTTCTGAGAGGGAAAATGTAACTGCAGAAAGATATTTTGGTCCACTAATTTATTACTAGTTTATCCATAAATGTTTATTTATTTATTTTTAATTTGTCTGAATGTTATTCTCCCTAAATTAGATTCATTTACAGGTATTTTCCCCAGTTTCTGGTCTTGTGGCTGATCTCCAAAATACTGACACAAAATATTTACTCTGTCCTTGGTTTGGGTATTCTCAGCTCCTTTTGCCATGTATTTCACAACACAGAGTAATATCACTGCTACCCTGAACTATTAGTCTTGCCCTGAAATGAATAAAAAAAGTTCACTTAAAAAACAGAAACTTTAAATACATACTAGATATTTACATTTGAAGGGAAGAATTGACATGTTATATAAAAGAAGTTGACTCTGAAGAATTAGCTTTAGGTCATTTTGCAATTTCATTTACCAAATGCTTTGATTTAATGGTTGTCATTTGTCTCATCTTTCTCTCTTTTCTGACTTTATACATATTCACACACTTATACACTATTGCTAACAGAAAACAAGGCAATGTTATCAACATTTTTCTATGGAGCTTTTATTAATCTCTGTACCATTCTGTAAGAGAAATACATGTAATGATTTTGTACATCTGGTCTACACATAAAAGCAACAGTTTTTGTACTTCCGTATAATAATCTGTAGCATGATCACAGCTCATGTAATAGCTAACACAGATTCACAAACATTTGTTTTGTGGGATTTTGCCCAGCTCTTTTTTTCATGACTATGTTACTACCTGATACTTGGATGCAGCCATGTCAAAGGAGAATGATAAAATGTATCTGATGATCATATTATTATTGGGCACTATTAATATTATATAAGGCACTAATAAAATCTCACACATAATACCACACACAGCTGGGGACAACAATTTCAGGAGTAATTAATTATGATTGAAACAGTTGCTGTGGAGATACGGAGAGTCTACCTGATGAAACATAGATGACAACTTGTTATTCTCCTCAAAGAAAACGAAAAGCTGAGAGGAGATGTGGTTGCTCTTCATATATGCAAGTTAGAAGATGGCTGCTGGAGAAGAAAAATGATCTCCCCTGAACTGAAAACAATGGCATAAAGACAAGATATTAGTTAGCTGTGAGTAAATTTACATTAAAACCCAGAAGGTTTCAAATAACTAGGGCAGTTATAAAACTATGACAGAACTGAACAGAAGCAGGGGAATTAAGGGGTTTTAATATGAATTTAGCCTGTTTATTAAGATATTGAGAGATATGGCAAGATCATACAGGGGGCTGCTCAGGGGATATGTTATTGTTCTCTACAACTTCCTGAAATGAGGTTGTAGTAAGGTAGGGTTCAGCCTCTTCTCACAGGTTACAGTAGCAGATTGAGAGATAATGGCTTTAATTGCATCAGGGGAGGTTCAGGTTGGACATTAGCCAAAGTTTATTCTCAGAAAATGTGGTGAGATAGTGGACTGTCCAGGGAAGAGATGGAGTCACCTATCCCTGGAGGCATTCAAGAAAAGTGTGGATGTGACATTGAGGAACGTGGTTTAATAGGTGTGGTGATGATAAGCTTTGATTGGACTAGATGATCTTAGTGGTCAACATTAACGATTCTATGATTTTATGATTTTAATGGACAAGAAATGCCCATTCAGTGCCACATAAAATACTGGCACATTTACTGCTGATGCACAGAAGCCTTATCTGAAAGCTAATTTACCGGCAGATGCTTTTACAGGATACAAGGCTTTTTTTGTTCCCTACTAGAGGTACTTGATTTTATGTCTATAATATCAGATAGTAATGAGAAATCTACAGCTAATCATTTCCTTGCTTCATAATATTTCTTTATGTAGTTTGGATTACAGTCACAGGCTTTGTTTTTGAATGCTTGGTAAGACACTTCTAAATACGTAAATAATTTTCTAAGATAGAAAGGTCATGTATCATAAATCAGTATGCCTCTCCTGTAGGCGTATAATCATCTCAACTTCAAGGGTTGATCCTGTGTTGTATACTCCACTCTCTGACCTGGTTGCCTCATCTGGGGAGCAGACAATACCCACAATTAAGGAGGACACAGTCAGAGACTTAGTACTTCAACTAGAATGTCCAAAGTCCATGGGGCCAGATGAGATTCACACAAGAGTGCTGAGGGAACTGGCAGAGGTGGTAGCTGAGCTGCATGCCATCATCTATCAGTGCTTGCTGTTGACTGGTGAGGTTTCAGAAGACTGAAGGCTTGCCAATGTGACTCCCATCTACAAGAAGGGCTGTAATGCAGACCTGGGAACTACAGGGCTGTTAGCCTGACCTTGGTGCCAGGGAAGGTTATGGAGCAGATTGTCTTGAGGGAGATCACACGGCATGTGCAGGACAACTGGGGGATCAGGCCTAGCCAGCATGGGTTCACGAAGAGCCGGTCCTGCTTGAACAACCTGATCTCCTTCTATGATCTAGTGACCCATCTTGTGGCTGTTGATGTAGTCTACCTAGACTTCAGTAAAGCCTTTGACTCTGTCTCCCACAGTATTCTCCTGCAGAAGCTGGCAGCCCATGGCTTGGACAGGCACACTCTCCTGGGTAAGGAGCTGGCTGGAGGGCCAGGCCCAGAGAGTGGTGGTGAATGGAGTTAAATCCAACTGGTGACCGGTCACAAGTGGTGTTCCCCAGGGGTCAGTGCTGGGGCCTGTCCTCTTCAATATCTTTATTGATGACCTGGATGAAGGCATCGAGTGCACCCTCAGGAAGTTTGCAGATGACCCCAAGTTGACTGGGAGTGTCTATCTGCCTGAGGGTAGTGAGGCCATTCAGAGGGATCTGGACAGGCTGGATAGCTGATCTGAAGCCAATGGGATGAGGTTTAACAAGGCCAAATGCCAGGTTCTGCACTTTGGCCACAATAACCTCAGGCAATGCTACAAGCTTGGGGCAGTGTGGCTGGAAGACTGTTTTAGAGGAAATGGATCTGGGGATATTGGTTGATGCTCAGCTGAACATGAGCCAGCAGTGTGCCCAGGTAGCCAAGAAGGCCAATGGCATCCTGTCTTGCATCCGAAACAGTGCTGCCAGCAAGAACAAGGAAGTGATTGTCCCCCTATACTCAGCCCTGGTGTGTCCAGTTTTGGGCCCCTCACTGCAAGAAAGACACTGAAGCACTGGAGCGTATTCAAAGAAGGGCAATCAAGCTTGTGAGGGATCTGGAGCACAGGCCTTATGAGTGAGCTGGGATTTTTCAGTCTGGAGAAGAGCGAGGCTCAGCGGAGACGTTATTGCTCTCTATAGCTACCTGAAGGAAGGTTGTAGTGAGCTGGGGATCGGTCTCTTCTCTCTTGTGGCTAGTGATAGGACTGGAGGGAATGGCATCAAGCTGCTCCAGGGGAGATTCAGGCTGGATGTTAGGAAACACAACTGCTCTGTAGGAGTGGTGAGGTGCTGGAATGGGCTGGCCAGGGAGGTAGTGGAGTCACCAACCCTGAAGGTGTTCAAGGTATGTTTGGACGTTGTGCTGAGGGACATGGTTTAGTGAGAGCTATTGGTGATTTGTGAATGGCTGGACTGGATGATCTTACAGGTCTTTTCCAACCTTGGTGATTCTGTGATTTCACAAAGTATGTCAGAAGTTTGTAGTGAAAGTATAATCTTTTTTGGTCTTGACTGCATGATTCATCTCTTCAGCTGCCACTGTGCTGTTGTGCTCAGTATTTTCATGATTCAAACCTCTGAATCCCATTCAGTGTACATTATGTCAGTTTCAAGAATAATAGAAATACCTTAGCCTTTGGGATAAAATATCTTATGCTAAATGAAAAGGATAAATCTGCAGAGATCCAGGTTACAGATTCATTTTTAGTGTTGATATCTAAACTAAGATCATTTAGTAACTCGCTCTTCTAGTGTTCTTCTTGCACCATAACTACTTTATTTACATTTGTAAGAGTAAAATTCTAAATAAATATCCCTTCTTGGTATTACTATAAAGCAACAGAAAGATTGACTATGTGTTTATACATTTAACTGCATTTACACAAAGTACATCCCTACAATTTAAAACCTATTCCACTTTCCTACTGGTACCAGCACTGAAGTTCTGTATTTCACTCTTGTCTGAGTTTCTTGCTTAATCAGAAGACATGCAGTGCCTGGTTTAATTAAGTGTTTTATGTAGGTCTATTTTTTTGTTTGATATAGGGATTTTATTTAAAGATCTTACCATTTCCCAATTTATTTTTCAAGTGAAAAATCACTAGTGAGTTTACATACTTGGTAAGAAGTGTCTTTTTATCTCTTTACTTTCATTTAGAGTAGTTCAGAGTAGGTCAGGAACATTACAGTTAAATAAGAATTTCCTGATTTATCCTATGTGATCTTCTTCTGTCATTAAAACTAGTAATATGAGCAATCAAAAAAATCTGATCTGTGATGCTGATTTTTCACCTCAGTGATCAAACATAGCTTTAGCTTTAGACATCTCAAACTCCATTTAGCTCTCAGTAATCCAAGAGAAAGACTTAAGCTCTGAATTGAAGTCAACTAAATACATGGGATACCAGAAACACATGAAGGAGCAGTGATATGAAGGGTTAATCTTGCCAATGTATTAACCATGAAGTGTGGAGATCTGACCTCAGCTGGACTAGGCCCTTCATCTCTTGTGCCTGACTATGAATTCAACAGAATATACCACAAAAATTGCTAAAAAACACAGATAATACTGTAATTCTGACAGTGCGTTTTCTCTCAGTCTTCATTTCCTTTCTTTATCTCCCCTTCTTTTAGAAATACTCTCTGGCTTAAGTTTTTGTAGTGTAAACATATGTGAATGTTTGTACAGATTGCTAATTACTTTTCTTGGATAGTAGTGATTAATTAGGAAGAATTACATTTGACTAAAATTAAACTAAGAAGTTGAACAAGTTAAATAGAGATTCACAAAAAGTTAAACATTTTTAAATATCTTTTTCTTTAACCTGATGATTAAAAAAAAAAAATCATTAAAATGATGAATAGTACCTTACTATGACAATATAGTTGCTTTCTTCTCTCTTGGCTTTTTGTTGTTAAGGTTTTAAAATTATACCTTTCAAAACTTGATAATATAAGTTTAAAATAATGACAAGTGAAATAATAAGTAAATAAACCATCAGTTTCTGATAATTTTAATTTCTGAATCACTTCCTTTGAGCTATGAAAAATAGTATAACATGAAAAATTATTCATTCTATTTCACTGCACTCAAAGTATTATTATACAGCAAATAGTATTTGCATAGTAAGTCTAAAAAGAAATATTTCAAAATAAAAAGATAAAATAGTACTATTCTCAAAAGGTAATTTAAAAACTATCTAAATACATTGCATTAATGAAAATCTGTGTTTTTCATTTTTATGGAATTAGAGTCTAACTTCCATCTTTTGCAAATTCAAATTTTACACTGTTGAAACTCTATAAAATATGTATATACATAAATTTATTTTGGAATTAGAGATTTCTAGATTTGGGGACTGTAGTGAAGATGGTATGTACCTTTCAATCATCTTCCACAGATTCAGAATTTAGTACAGAACAAACTTTGTGCTTGTTTTCCCCAAGAATTATTATAATGCATGCTTAATATAAAACAGGAGGGAATTAAGAGTTTATTCTGAAATTATGCTGTGGGAATAGGAAAAGGTATATTCAGAACTGAAGCTGTAGAGAAAGATAAACAGTATGAGAAAGGAAGGCTGAGAACCAAGAACACTCCAGAAGAAAAGGAAAACAAATTCAAGCAAGCTGTGTTATGGCTGCATGATGATAACCCTGATACGGAGGAAGAGTGCAACACTTGGAAAGACTCATAGCCCTGACTGGATGAGCACATGCATGTACAGTTAAGGAGTGTTTGTGGAGTATTTGGCTGACATATAAAGGCAGGTGAGAAAGTTAAAAGAGAAAACTTGTTAATATATGTAAGGGATGTTAGAACCTGTAATAAATGATTTGGATCATTCGCATCTGAGTCCCTGCCTCAGGCACTGCATTACGCAAGTTTAAAAGCATCCTTAATTCAGCACTGTTTCACCTTGGCACCCAACCCTAAAAGTAACTTAGTTTTGAAGTAATTATCTTCTGTTCAATATAGCCAAATCACAAACACAGAAGTGTCAGAGTCAGCTAAATCTGGTTTGTTTGGGGATTCAGGAGACTCCTCCCTCAGAGTTCTGAGCAGACTGTCTGTACCTGATTGACCCTTTTACCTCCTTTTTCCAATGTTTGTAATTCCCTGATCCACCTTGATCTTCTTTTTCCATGTCACTGGAACATACATACAGCATAGAATCACAAAATAGGTCAGATTGGAAGGGACCTAAAAATTTATTTAATGTTTCTCATGTTTCATCATATATTACATTATATATTATATGCATATAATGTAGTAAGCTTTATACAGTTTCTATATCATCTCCATCCCTTTCCTCCTGCATACCATAATAAGTACTATATATCTTTCAAAAGTAATTTGCGTTATTTTGTATGGCATTCAAGAAGGAATTTTCTTCTTTTGTCTCATACTGGTGATTTTTTGCCATTTTAGGAGTAGTCAGTTTTGCGTGCCATAATTTTCACTGATGAAATTTTACTTGATTAACTTAATAGCATTCCTCTACCTGTCATCATTTCGCTGATTCTTGCTGAGACATTATGTTTGTTTAGATCTTAGCTTCAGTGGTAAGTTTAAATTTCTACAAGAACTAAATTTGGGTTTCTACAAAATCTGTAATTTGAGAATGTTTGAGTTATAAACTCTAGACTCTTAGATTTAGCCATTTTTCTAAGGGGTGGTCATTAACTTTCTTCTCATTCCCATATAATGAATTCTGTATTCCAAGTAATTACCTTGCATGACAAAAACACATTTCCACTAACGTTTACAGTTAAAATGATAGTATAACTGTGTAAATGGGAAACAACTCATGTATCCACTCAAGAATAGTTAGTGAATGTGTTTTACAAGAATCATAAAATCAATTAGGCTGGAAAAAACATTCAAACCCAACCATCAGCCTGACTGACCAGCTCCCATCACTAAACCATGTGATCTAGTACAATCTCACATGTTTCTTAAATATCTCTTAGGGATAGAGACTACAGAACATTCACAGGCAGCAAGTTTCAATGATAATCTACTCTCTCCATGAAGAAATTCTTCCTAATGTCCAATCTAAATCTCCCTCAGTGCAATTATAAACCATTTCCTCACATTCTATACTTGTCATCTGAGAAAAGAGATTAACATCTTGCTCATTGCAGCCTCCTGTCAGGTACCTGTACAGAGCACTTGATGTCCATCCTCAGCCTCCTCCAGACTAAACAATCCAGTTCCTCCAGCTGTTCTTCATATGTCTTGTTTTCTGTTCCCTTCACCAGCTTCATTGCTCTTCTCTGGACATGCACAAGCAACTCAATAACTTTCTTGTAGTGTGGGGCCAGCAACTGAACACAGTATTTGAGATGTGGCTTCACCAGTTCCATGTACAAGAGGACACTCATGCTTTCCACACTGTCTCTGTTGCAGATTTCTGGGAAGAATAAAAACATTCAGGCATATTTCATTTTTCCTCAGATTTTACTGATAAGCTATACAAATAGTCCATTTTGATAGCAGCTAAGACCCTAAGGGTGCAATTACTTCAGATTACGAGTGTGGTTTCAAAGTGAACATTCATTTCCTTTACTCAGTGTTTTTCAGTTCATACTGAGGAGCACCCAAGCAGGTGGAATAGTTTATCTTCAGATGGACAGGTAACCAGTGAAATGAAAATAGTTTGCTAAATGGCATTCATCTGACATAGATATAAACCAAAATAAAGATTCTTTAATGTATCCATCATAGAGAGATAACACTTTCCCAGTATGGCTGTTGTATTATTCAAATTGTATCTTACTCATCAGTACTATCTAACACTGAAGACATAGTCTCTGAACACGTTGATTACAATTTTATCTTTTTAATCAGAAACAAAGTGCAACGCAAAAAAATTAGCTTACACTCGTGAATATCAAACACCAACAGCTCAACCAAACCTTATTTCATTGCATTTAATGTTTCTTTACAATATATTGTAACATGAGTTTGAAAACAGGAAATTGAATTTTTACTTTACATTGTATAAGATTTTGGAATGAAGTTGATTATTAATGCCATATAATTTCTAAATATATTTGATAAAAATATATTTGATAAAAATGAGCTCATTATTGAAAACAATTCCAGTACTTAATAAATAAAAATAATGACCACCACAACAATACAAAACACTTAACTGTAACTTTATTTAGACAAACAGCATTCTTATTTTTATGCCATAAGTAGCAGTCATTTTTAGTGCAGTTGTGTAGGTAAGGTACAAATAACCATTTGGGATTTCACTATTTGTTTATGCTTTAGTGAAACAAATCAACAAATGTTTGAATTTTGTCTTATAGCTTCTCTACAAACACAGCATATGTGAAATGATATGCAGTGACAGATAATGACAGAAAAATTAGATATAATAATACATCTAGAACAGTATCATACATAACATTACAGACAACAGCTGCAACAATAGGTGATACAGAGTAGAAGTGTTGTGCAATTGACAAGCTTTTTTTCCATAAACCTGACTTAAAAGATTTCCTGAGTTAGTGATTCTTTCCAAACTGCAAAAACAATCAAGAAACATTCACAATGCTGAATTTTCATGTGGAACTCCACATCTAATTTATTATTTTATGTCCAATAATCTTATGTTCACAGATCTTTTAAACATTGTAATAGATTATAGATTTTCATAGGAAAATTACTGCTGATAAATGATGAAAATTATTCTGAAAGACAAACACCACAATGAATGTGCTATGCTAATAAATCACTGCTTTATGATGCTATTCTACCTTGACTTTAATTACATTAAATAAGCTGTAGAATGTATATGAATTAAGTTACAGCATTATAGTGGTTTTAATATTTAGAGCAGCATGACTCACTATATGAAAAAGGAGAAGGCAAGAATGTGGATTCAGGCAGAAAAGGGAAAGTCCAAAAGATAGTCACATACTCAAGTAAGTCAAATCATCTGTCATATTTAATTGGTTAGCAGGCCTTCAGTTAATGGATTTTATCTGTGTTTTAGCAGATATGTACAAAGATGATAATGGTACACACATTTCACTGAACGATTCAATTTAAAATAAAGATTTTAATTTCTGTTTTCTTGGAAGTGGACAGAACTGTTTTTACTATTATATATATAGTGAAGAAAATTACCTCGTGAATATTTTTAGGTTGAAATTATTAAATGGATTGTTAAATCCAATCAGAGTCAGAATGTTAAACTGCTATAGCACATTGCACAATCACTGTTAGTTCATTTAGAGAACAAGAACTTTGTGTCCACAACAACCACAAGTACGTGTTGCTTGTTTCTTTTACATCCTGGCAATCTCATATAAACTTTTCTCTAGTATAAACAATAACATTTTAAAGGTTCATTATTATTTAAAGCCCATCCTGAGTAATACATTCACATGTAACCTGTTTTGTTATTCATTTTCTTATTGGAGAAGATAAGAATTACTAAACCTGTAGTTGGCACAGCATGTTAGTCTATTATCTCAACTAGATGCTGCTGGAATCAGATACATACCTAAACAATGCAGGCAATGCTGGCCATGTAGATAAACGCAGACAGAACAAGCATCTTCACCAGCACCCACATAAACACACATTTGCTAAGAGAACATTCAGTCAACTCACATTCACTCATATTCTCAAGATCTTGAATCCTCACCCAGACTCATCAATATCCTTGCCCAGGCATTGGGACATACTCTACCTACAACACTAGATCTTTCTATACTTAATTTTCTTCCTACTCACTATTCTATCAGCTTGAAATTTGCTAAGATAATTCAAGAATAAAACATTTTTTATTATACATATTTTATTATTCTTAAAGAAATCTTATCAACTGTATTAGAGTTATTACCCATCAGGATCAGGTAAGAGATGACCATGGCTTATGATTCCGGCTACAGTAGTGATAATTGTGTCTGTGCTTATGGTTTATGGATCATAAGAACAACCTATTCTGGATATTATCTTGAAGAAAGTGGAAGAAGACTATCGGCAGTAGTCAACATGGATTCACCAAGAGAAAATCATGCTATGTCGTGACTGACAACACCATGTCAAATAGTTCTCCAACAGCCAGTTCCTCCCCAAGCCTCACAGAAATGCCCGTCCAAAGCTGAGCAGAATCAGCTGCAAACGACTGGCTCGAATCACTCTTCTCCATGGATTCCACTTCAACAACTTGAGCCATGGCTTCTGATGTTTTGGCCGCAAAAGAAAGCAGAGCATCAGTCAGCTGATGTCCACCAAAGAGCGGATTCACTGTGAAGGTAGGTGAGGACTGATTCCACACCACACTGTTTTTCTGCAGAAGATACCATTCTTGGCACTGTTGAAAGGGGGGAGGGGGATAGTGCCTGATGTTCGTGAGAGGATACATATCTGTTCTTTTTCTGCATTGGTACCCTCTACAATCTATTCCTGCAATGTACATTTCATTCCTTGGATGTTTTCATGGACTTTCTTTGTCCCTTCCTGATTTACTTTCTCTTTGTTCTGTGAACACTGTCCCCCCTCTTGTTTCCTTTTATTCAGTGTACACATGGTCAGTTCCTCCTTTCTTTCTTGAAACTGTAAGCTATTCAGAGTGTAGCAATGAAGAGATGTGAGCTGGGGGAAGC
This sequence comes from Callipepla californica brunnescens, assembly GCA_023055505.1. Lineage (NCBI taxonomy): Eukaryota > Metazoa > Chordata > Aves > Galliformes > Odontophoridae > Callipepla > Callipepla californica. The sequence goes on along the minus strand of JALIRH010000027.1, from coordinate 10,302,562 downwards.
TGGCTCCTCTCGCAGCTTCTGGTATCAGTCACACCGGGTCAAATAGTTCTCCAACAGACTGTTCCTTCCCAAGTCTTGCAGAAGTGCATGTCTGAAGCTGATCAGAATCAGCTGTGAATGACTGGCTTGAATCACTCTTCTCCATGGATTCCCTTTGAACTGCTTGAGCCACAACTTCTGGTGTTTCAGCTGCAAAAGAAAGTGGGACATCAGCCGACTGCTAACCCTAACCCTATCCCCAACCCTAACACACTATAACGTATCAGAACAGGGAATAATGTGCAATGCCTGGCTGTTACACTGTATAACACATCAGAGCATGTGTTAATATGCGACACCACAGAATAATGATAAAAAGCAGAGACATGAAGCAACACACTGCAAGACATGACAACAGAACTTGTTAACATGTTATAATCCATCAGAGCATAGAATATCATGCACCAATAAGCAAGAACACACTACAACTATCTCCACACACAATAACATACCAACAAGCCATAATATACTAACTCACTGCAACTAAGGAAATTCTGTTTATTAATTTGACTTACTCCAATCTGCCCAGGGGGGTTGTGAGTCTCCTTTTCTGGAGATATACAATACCCACCTGGACGCCTACCTGTGTGACCTGGTGTAGGGAACCTGCTTTGACAGGGGGGTTGGTCTCGATGATCTCTAGAGGTCCCTTCCAACCCCTACAATTCTGTGATTCTATGATTCTGTGATTCTGTGAAAAGATGTTCTTTAGATGTACACATACCCAATGGTGTGATTAAGACACAGTGGGTCAAATGTTAGCCCAACCAGTTTATTATAAATGTCAGAAAAATCTCTGAAATAATTTTAGAAGACAGGATCTCTGCTAAAGTAATGTTTAATTCACAATTGCAATGGTGGGTTATCCTGCAAACAGAAGTACAAAAACAATACTACACCTTTTATACCCAAGTCTTATCTTTTCTTCCCTGGTTCTTCTTTTGTTGAGTACTTCAAGTTCACAGTCTTCCTGACAGTTTATCAAACGTATAGGTGCTGACCCAACATAAATCATTGCTAGCTAAACATGTGTATTGCATCTTAGTTACTTCTTATGTTTTCTTCACACAGATCTTGTTTGTCTGGTGCCAAAATTTAGTAGCTTCTCTTGTCAAGGACTTTGCATTAATAACAATGTCATCACTGGGACTGGGTATCTGGCTTATTCTGGATGGCTGCACAGACAAGAGCTGCATTCTTCGTAACTATAAATTACTCCATCTCTCTAATTTCTGTGACTGTAACTATAATTACTTCATTATCTCCTGATCATGCAGCAGTGTGGAAAGTTTATCTAAAGGACATGTGATGAAGACAAACAAAGACAACCCACCCCTTCACGTCACCCCCCCCACACCCCCTCCCCCGAATAAGGAAAAGGACCTCCGGAAAGTACTGTTAGTAATGGTAAGAGCCACTAGATGGCAGCAGAGACCAAGAAATTAAATGTTTCTTAGTTCTAACTCAGAAACAACATTCCATTCCTACATGAATTCTAGTTGATTAGGGAGATTGGCAAGGTAAGAAGGGTGATAGAGAAGAAACAGGAAATTATAGCAACAAGTCCTCGTAGAAAGCTACAGAGAGATAGTAACCACCATAATTCCACCTTAGCTTGTAGTTCAGATGCTGATCTTCAGTAGCAAAGGGTTGTCCTTCCTTTGGAAGTTGCGCTGCTCATTTGACGATGACATCCCCTTTTTCATTAACAACAGTACAAACTTATTTATAAGTCCAAAGTGATCATGTCAGCTCTTTTTGGAATGACAGATCCTAGCTACTGGATCTCAACAGAAATTACTTTGTTCCCATCTTCTGGGCTTTTTCCAGCAGGTAAAAATGATCAGAGAGATGCCAAACTGTATCCTGTATTAATAGGATAGAGTGGTATCATCCCCCAATCTTCTGTACCAGTTATTTGGTCACAGGCCACATATTCTGCCAGTAAACACCCCTGAGCTCTCCCTTTTGAAGGCAGAATTGCTGTCTGATTTGACACCCTGTCTGGTACTGTCCAGTTCATTGCAACTTCACCTCTGGGCTGTACATACTCAACAATCTGAGCTATATATAGGTATTTTCTGGCCAAGATAAAGCAAGAGATAAAATTATACAGCATAGCATTTTTTTTTTTTCTTATTGTATGTTTCAGAGGTCCCTTGGGGTTAGAGGTCCACTGAAGTTTTGAGACCTTCACTCTGGAGTGACGTATCCACTAAGGTGCCTCCTTGATGTGATCACTGTGTTGCTTGTTAGAAGAGCTTGAAATGTCCTTCCCACTTTGTCTCCAAGGGTGTATCTAAAAGAGATCTAATAAACACATAATCTCCCAATAAAATGTTATGTACTCATGCTCATTAGAGGAATGAGTCAGGAGAGAGGAAGGGAGGAAGCAAAATGAAGAAAATGTAAAAGGACAGAAACATATAGCACAGGAATTGTTTCAAGAGGGTAGTAATGGAGGAAGCAGAAATAAATGCATATTCTCACTAAAACAGGGGAATCCCACTTTCAATAGTCCAAGGAACAGTGGGAAAACAGTGTGATGTCAAAATCACTCTTCTTCTGGCTGTGGAGAGACGCCATCTGGGAAAGCAGCCAGCTAAAGTTGTGATTTCCCTGTCTAATGAAAAGTCCAAGACGGCTGTTCACAAAGAAAAGCAGCATATGTGGAGAACCGCATTTTAAATCAGTCAGTCACAGCCCATACCACTCAGCTTCATACACTGCTGTTTGGCTACTCTGGGGGAGAAACAAACTGCCAGTGGACTATCCTACTCAAGGTGTCTCACACAAGACTTGGCAAGCTTATCCAGGGTGATTTACCAAAATTCTCTGATTATCAGCACTCCTAATTGCAAAATGTACAAAGAAAAGGAAAGACAATTCAATAGACACGTGGAAAAACTACCAAAAAATGGAAGGGAAAGATTTGAACACAGGATCTCAGAAGAACAACATGCAAGGAGAAAGGAAAACTAAGAAAATGCAACTGGAAAGATGCACACAGAACAGAAATAGTTTAAAGAGGGTAGCTATGGAAAAGAGAGAAAAACAAATCCTCTCTGTAACGGGGGTAGGAGCCCACTTTCAACAGCGGAAGGAAAGGTGCATTCTATGTGAACACAGTGTGATCTACAAATCACTCTTCTTCCAAGTGTGGATAGAAGCCAATCCATCTGGGATAGCAGCCAGATAAAGTAATGATTCCCCAGCTGCTGAAATGTCCAAGAAATCTCTTCTCAAAGAAAAGTGGTATTCACCTAGAACCATGGTTTAAATTTGTTGGTTGCAGGCAATATCCCTCAGATTCGGATATACCACTCTGTGAGCCTAGGGAAGCAATAGACTGACAGCAGACTTTCATGCTCTAAGTGCCTGGAACTTGTAGCTGAGAGCTTTTCCAGACTGATTCATGTAAATTCCCTTAATACCACCACTCTAAATTGCAAAATGTACAAGCAACAATGAAAAGGTATATGGAGAAGAAGTGGAATAGGGAAGAAATGATGTTGAAGAGAGGAAAGAGTAAGGAGAAAAGAAAGGGAGAAAGGTAAAGGAAGAAAAATAACAATATAGAAACATATAGTACAGGAATATTTTCAAGAGGGTAGCAGTGTAGATGGGGAAAAGAAACAAATCCTCTCAGTAATGTGGGTAGGGACCCACTTTCAAGAACATGAGGAATGGTGCATTCTTCCAGAACACAGTATGATTTCAAAATCACTCTTATCCTTGCTGAGGGGAGTAGTCTCCCTATATGTGAGATGCCTGCTAGCCTACTGATGTCTCTGGCTTCTGAAATGTCCCAAAATGGCAGTTGTTTAAGAAAAGCAGTTTCCACTTTTCTTTAAAGACATTCCATTTAATCCAGTAATTCGCTACATATACCCTTCAGTTTCAGACTGGCTATCAGAGAGGAAGAGTGTGCTGAAGAACTTTCCTACTTGTTGTGCCTTACAGTATCAGTTCCAGGTTTGCTGGGTTGTTCCACCTAACATCTCTTAATTGCTACAATTTTAATCATGAAGAGCTCAGAGATCTGAAAGTGCAGGACCGACTTTTGACAGCTCAGTTAATGGTTCTGTGGGAACACAGTGTGATCTAGAAATAGCACTTTTCTTGGCTTCGGGGAGATGCTATTCCTTGGTGTAAAACAGTCAGCTGAAGTTGCCCTTTTTCCAGCCATGGAGTTGCACAAGTCTGCACTCTTCGGAATTCCTTTTTCACGGATTTACCCTGGGAGATGAGTGTACCTCCAACCCCCTGGGCCCTCCTCTGCCTCTCCTGCACCAGACCAATCCCCTTCTTCTATGATGGAGGATGCATCGCTCTTCAGTACTTCATTTATCATCTCCTCGCAGCTTGCTGGAAGTCTCAGAGAGCGTTCAGTGAAAATGAGAGCCAATGAGGACATGGGCAAACTCCTTCCTTCTCTAGCTCACCAAAATTCCTGCTTAAAATATTCTAAGCTTAGCAGTGTTAGCTAAGCCCAGAAAATTTGAAGGCCCTGCTTCAGGAAGTCTCCCTTGCCAATGTCGAAGAAAATACATTCAAGCTCAAACTGGATGACTTCCTAAACAATCATGCACTGGAGAGCACAATGAAATCTCTATACACAAGATTAACTGCTTGCTCAGGACCCTGTGACTCTGCACTGCCTTCTGCTCCTGCCTCCTCCTTGAACATGGGATGTTGCATTTAGGGATAATGAGCTAAGATTTCTGTACTTATATTGGTATCAACCAGTGCTTGGTGTCTCACAGCTGCACTGCACTCCTGTTTAAACATTGAGGATGGGGAGTAGAACCATTGTGCTGCACAGCTAGGATAGATGTTGGTGCTGTGTGAAAAAATGTCTTCCCCAGAAACAAGCGTTGGGCTGGAGTGGGTACCATAACCAAACTCTCCATGCACCTCTCCTCATTTCACTTGTCTTTTATTTTAAGAACAAAAACCAAGACTACAGGGAAGAAAGATCCAGAACAATTCAACTTCTTTATTAATGCTCTCCTGCCCTTCCCTCACTCTTTCATCTACAGCTGATTTCCATTATCACTCTTATAGATGTGTTATTGCTCTCCTGACCTTTGTATTTCATTCATCAATGCATCAGAAATTACTGAGATGAACGGGGCCTTTTCCCATGAGAAATGAGACACCAGCCCTGAGGACAAATACTTGCAGGATGTGGACAAAGCTGTGGACAAAGTTCTTCCTGCTGACTGCACCACGAAGGGTTCCTCACATGGATTCACTGCTGTGAGAGAAGCTCCCAGCTCCGCACATACCTCTTCCTTCAGTCAAAGCACTCATAGGGATTCTCCCCTGTGTTAGTTCACTGGGGTCTGTCCCATTCCAATTTATAGGAGGGAGAAGACGTTCTTTTCAGTATAAGTATACCCGATGGCGAGATTAAGACACAATGGGTCAAGTGTTAGCCCAACCAGTTTATCACAAATCCTAGTTGCTTAGGGATACAGGGAAGATGAGCAATAGGAAAGAGATAAAAAAGCAAGGAGTCTTAGTAGAAAGCAAAAGAGATATAATCACCATCGTGGATCCAGTGAGGTTCGTAGTAGGTCTGTTAATCTCAGGAACTTGTCTGGTCACCACAGGGGATGGGAGAAAGCCAGGAAGCTTCACAGAAAGCAGGCCTCAGGAGGTTCTTCCAAAGAGGTTTTCCCCTCAGGGAATTCTCCATCAAAGGCTTTTTTTCTTTGTGAATTCCTCTCCAAAGCCCTTAGTC